>LR746272.1:5212271-5519771 GCA_902729315.2 Spirodela intermedia
ACATCCGCAGTATTAATTGAAATGATTTTATCGAATAAATATAAATAAATAATATTCTTATGGTATGCAGTCGAACATCAGATGGATTTCAGACCATTCGATCGAGGGCTGACGTGGAAAAGCAAGGTCTTGAAGCCCGCCGGCATGGTTGACTTCTGCCGGAGGATTATTGAAGATATGCTCGAGAGAGCACTCTTACAGGCGGCTCCAGCTCGAGCACCTGGTCTCAGAAGGGGCGATACACCTGGTCTCTCTCTCTCTCTCTCTCTCTCTCTCTCTCTCTCTCTAAACAGGTGACGAATGCATATGTTTGAAAGGATGATGGTAATGGCAAGCCTTCACCTTTCCGGTCTGAACTTTTTCTGGGCTTCGATGTTTGAATTGTACCCAAAAAGAGGCCCCATCTCTCTCTCTCTCTTGATAGATAGATAGATGGGTAGAAATGTTAATAGTAATTTGGGCTGTTTCAGGTTGAGCCTTGTTTGAGGGGACGGTCAAGGCCCATTAATGGTCGTCCGAAAACGTGTCCCTCGGAGTACGCTAGCTACTCTGGGGGGCTGCGCCGACAAGAAGCAGGAGGGGCCACGCCGCCGCTTACAACGAGGCGGCTCTGCCCCACCGGATCCTCTCTCTCTCTCTCTCTCTCTCTCGCTGTGGGGGCTCTACCATCTTCTTCTAGGCGGGTTGTGGAACCAACCCATCTCCACCATGGTGGTCCTGTGTACTTCGCAGCGGCGCCGCCCTGCCCAGGATTTTTTCTGGGGGCCAGCGCCGCCGTGTTCTGGGAACCAGCCCACCACCACAACCATGGGCCCCCCGCCCCCCGTTGTGTACTACGCTGCTGCGGCGGCGGCGGCGCCACCGCCCAGGATGTTTTCTAAGGGCCAGGATTGTCTCTCTCTCTCTCTAAATGAGACAAAAGCCATCTACGTAGAGTGTAGTGGGATGGGATATCTAACGAGAAATCGAGGTTTCCTCCGAGGCATCCCGTGGCGAAAACCCTAACCAAACAGAGGGAGAGGGAGAGGGAGAGGGAGAGGGAAGATCTTCTTTGCACCCCCCTCAGCTTCTTCTTCGTATTTCATGCCGATCATCTCTAAACGACAGCGCCGATACTCTGCGCCGTCCCTCTGTGGGAGATAGGATGAACTGCGTCGACATCCCGAACACCCGGCTCCTGCAATGCCGGAGAGCCTGCTATGTGGGAAGAAAATAACACGTTTTTTTCCACTTTCTTCTTCTTCTTCTTCTTCTTCTCCACAGTTCATTCTAAATGACGAACCACAGTGAAATATGGAGGTGGTCAAATGACCTAATGAACAACCGATCAAGGAAATGAGAGGGCGTTGACTGATCCCTAAAGCGGAGAGAAAACAGGCGCCCCCCGTCGCCGGAACAAGTCCATTGGATCGAAGGATCTGGATGTCAAACGAATTATTGTCCCGACTGTGGCGGCGGCGGAGGATGACGACGAGGACGGTGTGGCTGGGCACAGCAGACATGACGACCGAGCTTTGCAGCAAGTGGCGGCGAGTATCAATGGGAATTGGCGGGGGTTTGAGAGCGGGAGGAAGAGGATAGATTGAGGACGAACTCGTTGACCCGCGTGATCCACCGCGTCAACAGCCCATGACGGCGCAGTTGTAGACGAAGCCGCCGGAGGCCTTAGAGTCGATGAGTTCCCATTGCGGAGGCGCCTCACCGGGAACCCAGGCGTTGAGGTCGATGCTCCCCCCGTTGGTCGACCTCGGCCCGCCGATCACGATCAGCTGCTCCCCGCAGGCGCGGAAGGCCAGCCCCCAGCCGTTTACCGATACGGACCTCTCCGGCAGGCTCCCCAGGGTCAACCACTGGTTGCTCTTCTTCTCGTACTTGCGCACCACCTTCTCCGCGTAGTCCGCCGAGTAGAGCTCGTCGCCGACGACCGCCACCAGCGGCGGCGCCCCGGTGGCGCCGCCGTTCTGCGCCGGGAACATGTCGTCGATGACCCGCCACGTGCCCCTCCGCGGGTCGTACTCCTCCCCGCAGGTTAGCGCCGCCCCGCCGGCGCCGGTCCCGCCGATGACGTAGAACTTGCCGTCCATGAATATCCCGGAGCACATCTTCCGCGGTGTGTTCATGCTCGGCAGCGACGTCCATCTCTGCGTCTCCGAGTTGTAGAGCTCTGCGGAGCTGTAGACCGCGCCCTGGGCGCTGCAGCCGCCAGCGACGATGGCGATCTCTCCGAGACTCGCGGAGCCAAAGAGGCACCTGGGGGTGTTCATCTCCGCTCCGGGAGACCAGGTGTGGGTCAGAATGCTGTAGCGAAGGACGATGTGGGAGTTGACTTCGCGGCCGAAGACGAGGAGCTCGGTGCCCACGGCGAGGGACTCCTTGTCGGAGCAGACGAAGCACTCGTTAGGAAGCGGCATCCTGGGGAGGCGCATCCACCGGCGGCGGCGCGGGTCAAAGGCCTCCCACTCGAGGACGCTACAGGAGAGATAGACCCAGTGCTCTACCACCCGGTTCTGGCGGCGGAACCGGTATAGGTCGCCGCTCCTGATCAGCGACCGGAAGCTCTGGTTCAGCGCCGCCAGGACGCCGTAGTCGGACCTCGAGCAGCGGAGGAGGCAGTTGATGGAGATGTCCCTGCCCAGTGCCTGGATTAGGGAATTCGGCTCGTAGTAATGCTGCTCCCCCTGCCCCTCCTCGGAGGAGGAGGCCTCCTCCGGCGCCGCAGTTACAGGTGGGGGCGGCGGCGCCGCCGCCTGCTTCTTCTTCCTGTGGGCGCCGCCGTTGGAGTGCTCCTCCTCCTTCTCCGGCGAGGGGCGCTTGCCCTTACCGGAGGAGATCTCCAGGAGATGGTAGCGCATGTAGACCCACTTGGACTCCTGCTCGCATGAGCTCGGCAGCGGCCGCGATATCAGGCAGGGCTGACCCTCCAACATCTCGTCGCAGGGCTCCGATGTTAACGCCGGCGCAGGAACCAAGGGATCCAGGCCAATAAACCAGCAGCGCCGCCCCCCCCCCCCCCGCCGCCGGAAAATCTGATTTGGAGTGGAGAGGAGCGGAGATGTACCCCTCAGGCGGAAACGATCCGCAGGCCTTCGCGACGAGCGAAATCCATGGATCTGAGAAGAAGGGCGGCGGCGGCGGGTGGCGGCGACGACCTTCCCGGGGACGAGCTCCGACCAGGTCCTTCTTTCCACTCCGACTCCGGCGAAAGCTCAATCAGATCAGGGAGGAGGCGAGACCCAGCAAAATAATCCTAACCCCAGAGGCAATCTCTCCCGGGGGGATCAGGATCAGATCTGGCGGAAGAACAGCGCCGCCCAGAAACCAGGAAAAAATCCAAGAAATTGTATGTACACTTTGCAAGGGGAAAAAGCCAGAGGGATCCTCGAAGATCGACCGAATGGAGATCTCGTCACAGGGCTCCGCCGCCAAGAACACTGCCGTATCCTGGCTCCCCTCTCCTTTCCCCTCCTCCACGTATCTTCCCGGCAAGCTGCGAAAGAGGGGGCGGCGAGATTCAGACGGACGGGCAGGGCAGTGACCTTCGGGGGAGGAAGGGGGAAGAAGACGACGCCTGGGAATTACCACCGCCTCCTCCTCTACAACCCGGACCAGGTCTCTCTCTCTCTCTCTCTCTCTCTCTCTCTCTCTCTCTCTCTCTCTCTCTCTCTCTCTCTTATCTACAAGTTCCTCCCTTCCTGCCACCCGCAGTTTCGCCCTCCCCGTCCCCCCCTCCCTACTCTTCGCCCTTAGTGGCCTCCCCCGTCCTTTGGATTCTTGCTCCTCTTCTCCTTGTTCCCCGCGTCCCCCCGAACAGCGAGCAAATCTGAAAGGATGGGCGACTCACAGAGACGCAGAGATCGAGAGAGAGAGAGAGAGAGAGAGAAAGAGAGAGAGAGAGATAGGGGAGCCTTTGCCTGGCTATGGCGGAGAGGAGCCCCTGGGCTTTTATCCGCCACCACTGTTCTCACCGTTTTTTCTCCTCATATTAAATTAATTGACCTTATTAATCACAATTACACTACCGATATACATGTAAATAAAAATTTATTTCTTAAAAAATTAGGAGAAACCCCTAAAAAAAGCGATTTTAATACATAATTTTCATTATCTGGGTTTCCTTCTTGAATCCCTTCCGTCCACGGCTCTGGAGGTTCGGTTCATCTCCCCATCACCCGCACGTGCGGCGAGAAAAACGCGGGCCATTCGCACCATTTTCTCGCACGCCCGCTCACCCGGTCAATATCTCGGCTCCCTCCAGTCTGCGCCCCCGCGTTTCCATGCGCCGCCGGCACACCCTATCTCGCGGCCTCGGTGGACAACTTCTAGGCCGTTGGATGCGAGGGGATCTCGATCACTGATGTCGGGGTCCGCGCCGGTCCTGCTCCTGGTCAGCGATCACGCGGCGGCGCACGTGTCCACCACCCCGCCCCTCGATTTAGTTAAGATTAACTCACTAATTAATCCCCGTCGATGTTACCGATTTAAACTAATTGCCGCCGCCTCCTGAGTGGGCCGGGCCCCACATCGGGAATCGACAATGGGCCTGACTGGATCGTAATTAGTGCCTTACCGTCTTTAAGAAAGAGGCGGGCGTGAGCTAGGCCCAGCTGCAGCCAAGCTAGCCATCGGACGGCGCAGATTCGCCCGCCGGCGACGGCGGTCTGTCGTCACCGCGGCGCGTGGACTTTGGGCACGGCGGCGCCGGCGGAGGTTATGCCCCACTACGCGACAAGGCATGGCCAAAGTGGGCCACCCGGACAGCAACTAGGTCACCTCCGCCAAGTGGCCCACGTGATGAGGAGCAGATAAGTTGGAAACAGCTCCGGCGCACGTGCGGATCAGATGCAGTCACCTCCTCAGGAAACGGTGACGGTATCGTCGGCGGTCAAGATGGGCAAACGACTTAACGGCGGGAGCTCAGCAGGCGTTACCGGAACCGTGCAACCGTTCACTTCGGTTATCTGGTTGTCCTCGCTAACTTTTTATTAATGACGGTACGATAACGGCTACTCCTTCCATCCCCCGGTTTCTCGCGTTCTCCCCCAATTTATCGTACCGCGGGAGAGAACCCAGAGCGCAACAAGACAGAGAGAGAGAGAGAGAGGCAACGCCATCTTTCCCGTGGACGGAAGAGCGCGTCAACGGCGGGGCGTTCCCACGCGGGCAAAACTCGCTCCCACGTGCGAGACCGGACGGTAAGAGCCGGTGGAGGGTGGTGGCGATGGCGCCGCCAGCTCGTCGGAGAAGACGTCACGGTTGCGGCTCTCCGGTGGAGGAAACGACGGGTGGCTTTCTACATTCGGTGGGTACGGCGCCGTCGTGCTAAGTTTGGGGGCCTCGCAGGTGTTTGTTGGAATGCCGCAGAGGGCGCCGGAGAATCCATCACGTCTCCGCAACCTCCCCGGTCCAAAAGCTGCCCCCATTTCGTCCCCCGTCATCAAAAAGACCGGTACACACGCACGCACAGATAGATAGAGAGAGAGAGAGAGAGAGAGAGGGAGAGAAGGATAGAGATGGGGAGATCTATAACAGTCTATTCTACAGGCTAAGGGTTTGGGGGCCAGGGTGTCCGAGCTTTAGTGAGACGCAACGACTTGGTCTGAGTTGGCCATCATCATCTGTACGCAGAAAGAGAAAGGAAAGGCGGAGTTCTTGTGCTCGCCAACGACGGCGGCGGCGGCGGCGGACCCTCCCGGAGATATCTCCCTCCACTGCCTGCGACACCCATCCACTTGTCCTTTCGGTTGACCTTTTAACCCCCGTCCCTCTTGACGCATTCAATTGACACAACACAACGTCGGCCGGATCACTCGCAACCCCACGATTACGGCGCCGGTCAACTAGTCCACGAAGAGAGAGAGAGAGGAAGAGGATTGATTGGAGCAGAAGGGCGTCGGAGGGGGGGATATGATGATTGTGTGGGCAGCCGTGTTGTTCACGTGTCCCGTGGAAGGTGTTCGCGGAATTGACGCAAAGGATGTGACGAAGACGGGCCCCGGAGAATTGACGGACGGAGTATCTTGTGGGGCGGTTATTGGTTCCGTTGCGGCGGCGACCAGGTGGCGCGGGACAGCGACGCCCTGCGCCACCGCCACCCGTTACTGCAAAGCTCCAGTTCTCTTCTCCTCTCTCTCTTTCTCTCACTCCCAAACTTTCCACGTCGCCCGGTTCTCTTTCCTCGACAGCGGGAATGGCCTCGCCCACACTCATCACCCCGCACTTGCCTCCCCCAATTTGGTCAATAATAGCGGCCTCTCTCTCTCTCTATCTCTTCACTTTGTCGCTATCTCTCCCCGAGAGTGGGCAGCGGATATGGATGGGAACAGAACAGGAATCGGAATAGGGAACGGAATAAGGGAAGGGTGAGATCTGTCGAGTTGTGGCGCATCCACGTCACCCCCCATGGAAGAGTGCGGCGCAAGTCAGCTAACGTAGTCTGACGCTGACCTCACGATGGTTGTGGGTTGCCAGTTTGGCCCAGAAACATAGTGGGCCGGGTGAGATGAACAAGGAAGAGAAACAGACGGAAATTTCATACTTCAGAGAACTCGAGAACGAGAGAGTTCACAGAAGGAAAAGAGTCTTGTCTACGATTGGGGAACGTACAGTCAGTACTCCTCTCCGTCGTCGTCTTCGCCCTCTGCAGACTCGGCGCCGACCTCCTCGTAGTCCTTCTCCAGGGCGGCGAGGTCCTCCCGGGCCTCGGAGAACTCCCCCTCCTCCATGCCCTCGCCGACGTACCAGTGGACGAAGGCCCTTTTCGCGTACATGAGGTCGAACTTGTGGTCGATCCTGGAGAAGACCTCTGCGACACTGGTGGAATTGGAAATCATGCACACCGCACGCTGGACCTTGGCGAGGTCGCCGCCGGGAACCACCGTCGGCGGCTGGTAGTTGATCCCGCACTTGAACCCAGTTGGGCACCAGTCCACGAACTGGATCGTCCGCTTGGTTTTGATGGTGGCCACGGCGGCATTGACGTCCTTGGGGACGACGTCACCGCGGTACATCAGGCAGCAGGCCATGTACTTTCCATGGCGGGGATCGCACTTTGCCATCATTGACGAGGGCTCGAAGGCGCTGTTGGTGATTTCCGCAACCGAGAGCTGCTCGTGGTAAGCCTTCTCCGAGGATATCACGGGGGCGTAGGAGGAGAGCATGAAGTGGATGCGAGGGTAGGGGACGAGGTTGGTCTGGAACTCTGTAACGTCCACGTTGAGGGCGCCGTCGAAGCGCAGGGAAGCGGTGAGGGAGGAGATCACCTGCGAGACCAGGCGGTTCAGGTTGGTATACGTGGGGCGCTCGATGTCCAGCGACCTACGGCAGATGTCGTAGATCGCCTCGTTGTCGAGGAGGACGGCGACGTCGGTGTGCTCCAGAAGAGAGTGAGTAGAGAGCACGCTGTTGTAGGGCTCGACCACGGAGGTGGAGACTTGCGGGGACGGGTAGACCGTAAACCCTAGCTTGGACTTCTTTCCGTAATCGACGGAGAGGCGTTCCAGTAGCAGCGATCCGAGGCCCGATCCGGTCCCACCGCCGACGGCGTGGAAAACTAGGAATCCCTGGAGGCCCGTGCAGTTGTCCGCGAGCTTGCGGATCCGATCGAGGCACAGATCGACGATCTCCTTGCCGATCGTGTAGTGGCCACGGGCGAAGTTGTTCGCGGCGTCCTCCTTGCCGCTGATGAGTTGCTCCGGGTGGAACAGCTGGCGGTACTCCCCTGTGCGGACCTCGTCGATCACGGTGGGCTCGAGATCGACGAAGACCGCCCGGGGGACGTGCTTCCCAGCTCCCGTCTCGCTGAAGAAGGTGTTGAAGGCGTCGTCTCCGCCGCCAACTGTCTTGTCGCTCGGCATCTGCCCGTCCGGCTACGAAATCGAACCACAAGGATAAGGAAATCTTCCGCTCCTGATGGTCTGGCATAAATCAGGACAAAATAGGGAGGGAGAAACAGACCTGAATGCCATGTTCGAGACAGTACAGCTCCCAGCAGGCGTTCCCGACCTGGATGCCGGCCTGGCCAATGTGGATCGAGATGCACTCCCTCATTGTCCCTCGCCGCCGCAGAACCGTAGAAGATGACGAACAAGGGCAGAGACGCTCTGAGAAGTAGCAGAGAGGAGAGGGCGATGAAGAAATCGGAGCTGGGCGAGAAGGGAGGGTCAATAAAAAGAAGAGGGAGAGGGGAAAGTGACCGTTGCAAGGAGGAGAGAGGAAATCGCGATTTTTTTGAAATTTGAAATGGACGGTCTCGATTCGCTCCTCTCCTCGGGAACCGGGCGTGATTCGAATTTCGAATCACCACCGTGTTCGCTTACCTGGAACCGGATTTGTTCGGGAGAACCGCCTGGTGAAATTAAATTGACTAGAATGGGAAACTACTCTGTGAAATAGTACTTATGTCCTTTTTTTACCGCGTAAATGAGATCGTCCGATCCCGCGATGACTCGGTCGCCGAACCCGGTCTCACTGGATCAATTGGTCTTGGGTATGGAAGAAGAATAGGGGAAGTCGTCGCTGTGGCCCCTCCCTACCAGGTGCAAGGGGTGGGTCCATTTGATGGGTGGTCCAGATTCCTCGTCTTTACGAACGATATCCATTATGGAACTATGCTCTAGCCATGTTCAGACTCTATCTAGATGTTAATAAGCTTGGAGATTTTTGGTGAGAGTAAACTCGATATGGGTTCATGGAAATGGGGAAATGGGACTTTTTAATTAGGATTTCGTTAATTTTAAAAATTAAAGATGGAGGTTTAATTATGCTGATAAATATTTTTTTAGCACTTTCAATGGTTATCAATATCTCCTCCATTATTTACATAATCATCATATTATTACGATTATAAGATTTTAAGTGATCAATAATATACCCATCAGAATAGAGCTATAATTTCAAATAATTCACAATTATTTGGGTTGTAACCTAGTATTTTGGGTCCACCTTGGCCTACATTTGTTTCATTGAACCCCTCTTCTTTTACACATTGGCCTTTAAACTCCCTCTTCTCTTATTACCCTCCCAAGTGTGCTTATTTCCAAATTCCTTCCCCATCCATCCTCATTGATGGGAATGACGTTCATCAATAGTATTCTAAATGTATTATGGTATAGCCAAAAATGAGGCATTAACAACCCCTTTCATTTTCATATCTACATTATAATTAAATTCCAAGGATGATTCATTAAAATCTCATTATACTGTTGTTATTTCAGCACTTTTTTCTCTATGTTATTGATTATTAGTACAATACAGAAGGATTCCTCTTATTTATGAAATAAAGTTAGTCTATCCAACACTAAAAACTATTTACCATGATATTCTAAAGGTTATCCCCCCAATGCAATAAATATGTCAATTTACTCAATATTCCTAGCATCTATCACTTGGAGAAGACTCATATGAGCACTTCATCAAATCATGATTATATTTTGTAGTTTTAATAGTCAAGAGATTACTCACATTGATAGTAGCACTCTTGAAATAAATAAATGATCTAGTCCATTGACATAAAAGATTGACACTAACATTTCATCATCAATAAGTATCATTTGAACCTTTAATTAACTTCATAAAAATTGGCAAGATATCAATGACAACCTCATGTGGGTATCTTTAATGTAGATAGGATATTTCTACATTTCACATTAGGTATTAGACTGATAATACAAATCAAAATCACTAATAATTTAAGCCTATTGTGAAATGCATTCTAAGTCCACATTAGTTATTAGATTGACAATACAAATCTAAATCACTAATAATTTAAGCCAGTTGTGAAATACATTCTTTTGGTTGTTAAGATATTTTCTTGTTGTTGATATTGTTAAAATTATTCACTACAAATAATGGTAATTTTGAGATAAGATATTAGAATTCCACATGATACAAAGACAAAACTATTACATATTCATTAAATTAGGTGGAAGAAGTGAGCCAATTCTTGTGCCATTAAATTTTTTGGAACCAAATGATTGGCACAAGGTGAGTAAATATTTTTCATGACATGGGGGGCTATGATAAAAAGTCTTGCACACATAATAATTGATGGTTGTCATGATTTTCTCACAAGTACACTCCAACATTTATCATTAACATACAGTAACTTAGTATTGCCAGCTTGTTTAATTGTGCCTATTTTATTGTTAAGTAGAAAATGAGGCATATTATATCAATATTTTGCCTCTTGTAGAGGAGCAGCTTGATATATTGCCAACTTTAAATTTCTATCAAACCCTACCTAAAGGTTTTATTGAAAGAAAATTATAGAGCAAGAAATCATGAGCAAAAAGCAAAAGGTTGGACCTAGAAATCATAGGCATTATGATAGAAGATGTGGTAGGTTTGCATATCTCATGACATGTAAGAATCAACAAGAACAAAAGTTAAGATTACTACTTTAAATATTTACATGATTTCTTATTTTAGTACTTATTAATCTTGCTTTTATTCAAACAAAGTGTTTTTTGTGCATAGTTCTTTTAGAATGTCACAATTGTAGTAGGTAACTTAATTAATACTTAAATTTTTATTTGCCCCTATTGCAGAACACTCATTAGACTTTCTAGAGTCAAGGTTCTTCTAGATGGTGATGTAGGGAACAAGCTTGGACAAGAAGGATACCCTACTAGAGATGTTGAGGCTTGCCACTCTCATTTAAGGTAGAAGGTCGTTGACATGACTTAGTTGTTGTATAGTAATTACGTAAATTTAAAATTTATAAAACTAGAAAAAATACTAATTTTCAGATATTTAGAAATATTTCTAAATAGATATATCAATTTTAATTTAATAAAACTTCTAATAATAATAATAATTTTTCAAATTGATTAAGAGATGTAATCTAATATCAAGTAAGTTTTCAAAAATTTTCTCAAAGAATATAATTTTTTATAAATTTTATACTATGAGATAAAAATATAATATATTAAAAATTCATGAAAAAGGGAAATAAGGGTGAGGACATCAAGATGACATCAGCACCTAATGAATGCAAATTGGACAAAAATAGAGTTCCACATGACGATTCTTACGTAAGTGATTACAAATGATTTAATTGATCAAATTAAGATTTGTAAAAGTCGAAATAATTATAATTGAATGAAGTATAGTTTCATAAATTTAAATCACATAAAGTATCACTAAATGAAGTAGAAATTATGTTGAAAGTAGGAAAATAAAGTTTCGACATCATGGTGGTGATGTATTAACGACACACAAGAATCCTGAGCATTCAAAAGGATTTTCGTGGTGTCCATAGTGATGACAAGTAGGACCTGTCTTCATTAGCTCAAGAGACACCGGCAGTCCGAGTTCAGCCCAATCAAAGTGTGAAGATGAAGGAGCCTAGCTTTCACTACATGGCCTAGCCCTTCATGATAATGACATTCCACCTCTGTGACAACAACAAGCTCGAGCTCACCCTTATTTTTCTTTGTATTTTCACGTTGACTTGTTGGGCCTCACATTTGTGTGTTAGCAGGCCTAATTCTATGTGTGTGTTGTTGTTTGTGTCTCTCTTTCTTTAGGGTTTTATTAAGTCTCTCTTTTGAGGCCCAATTAAAACCCTAAGGGGGGGGGACCTATGCTTCTTTTCTTTCGGGCTTCTTTTGGAGCTTATTTGGGCCTTCATTTGAGGCCCACTTAAGCACTATACGAGGGCCCTCTTCTTTCTCCTTTTAGGAGAGCTTATTGGGTTTCTCTTTTAGAGGCACAATAAGCCCCTTTTGTAGCCTTTTTGTGGCTTATGGGCTTGAGGGCCTCAAGTGGGCCCACTTTCCCTTAACCCACTTGTGGGCCCCCATATAAAGGGAGGTAGGACCTCCCTTCAAGAGAGCGCCGTATTTTTGAGAGAGATTATCATTTTGTGAGTACCTTCTCTATGATCTAGGATAGGGAGGAAAGGAGGAAGAGGAAGGCCGTCAATACCTTCTTCGAGGACTTCGTTCCTTGTTATGCTGCTAAAGTGACTCAGTCGTTGTATATTAAATCACGTAAATATAAATTTTATAAAACTAAAAAATACAAATTTATAGATATTTAGAAGTATTTCTAAATAAATGTATCAATTATAACTAAATAAAAATTTCAAAAATAGTGGCAATTTTCCAAGTCGATCACAAGGATGTAATATAGTATCTGGTAATTATTCAGATATTTTCTCAACAAATACGATTTTCTATAAATTTTATACTAGGAAATAAAAAGGAAATATATTTAAAATTCACGAAAAAGGGAAATAAGGGTGCAGACATCAAGATGATGTCAACGCTCGACAAGCACAAATCAAGCATAAACAAAGTTTCACCTGACGATTCTTACATAAGTGATTATAGATGATTTAATTGATCAAATTAAGATCTGTAAAAGTCAGAAGAATTGTAATAGAACAAAGTATATTTTGATAAATTAAAAACACAAAAATTATCACTAAATGAAGCGTAAAGTAAATTGAAAGTAGGAAAATAGAGTTCTGGCGTCGCGACGGCAATGCGTCGGTGATGCACCAGAATCTTGAGCGTTTGGGCAGATCGTCGTGTAATGTCTATGGCCTCAAAGGCTCTCCTTGGACAAAGACGATGTGGGCAATCTCGAGATCTTCTCGCAAAGTCTAGAGATCAATAAAGTGGGTCGTCGAATCGTCTTCGGCGGCTGTCACCTGGCGGAGTAAAAAAATGACAACTTTGCGGCTCTCCAGTGGCTGTCACTCGACAGAGAGGAGCTGGATGGAGGTGGGGCGCGTGTTAGAGAGCTTCATCCTTAGGTCCGCACAGCAAGAGGAGGCTCTTCATTGCATTTGGTATGCTCTCAGGAGGTGGCGACTCGTCTCCCGACGGATCGTCCTCTTTCCGACGATGGCTTGTTAGTTGATCAATCGGAGATGATTTACTCAATGGATTCGCGATCCTTTTATCGTGAATTGTTCAGCAATTTTAGTAGCAATGCTCTGCAAATTGCATTGATGAGATTTTCGCCGATGATCTAGTGATTCTCATTGCTTAATCCTTCACTGGCGATCTGCAAGAAAGTCACGATAATCAAATAAAAATATATGAACTTTGACTCTAGGAGGACTCAAACCTGCGCCGGTTGCTCGCATGTGAGGAAGGTGTGATGCGGGTTTAGTCTCACATCAGTTGTGCGCTGATTTTTCAGGTGAATATATAGTAATGTTAGCTTTGTAAGCAAAGTCCTCTCGCGTGTATGACCACTCCTTGTCCCACAGCTAGTTGGCCACTGGTGACGTGGAAGGAGAGTGGCGCACACATGTCCCTATTGAGCCCCTATTGGTCCAAGCTAAGCCGCTCGAGCCCCTACTCGCGGCTACTCTTCGACTACGCTTCCGACCTGCTTGCGGGCCTGGCTGGTTGGCGGGTCCCCTATTTTGCAATATTTTTATTTTCATTTCTTGTTCTTCATTTATCTCAAAAATAAGACTGTAAAAATCATATAAAATCACATAATTACCCAAAAATTCACGTTAATTAATTAAAAACCACAAATCATTCTTTAACACAAATATAAATCTATTTATCATGAGTTAAGGCTAAAACTATATTTTTTACTAATTATTAACTCATGATAATGAAGACTTATCACACCCCCCAACTTAAATCATTGCTAATCCCTTAACAATAGAATTACGAAAATAAAATTTTACAAATCTCAAACATCATATTTTAATACAGAAAAAAAATATATAATTAGAAATGATACACTTTTAAACACTTTGGATTCTTATATCAAGTATTTAAGAATGATGTCAAGCACTTAAATGTTTAAACACTCCTTGGAATAACAATCTAGACTTCACTTCTTCTATTCACATCTTTATCACTTCTTCACTTATAGATGTATTTACAAGATGTTCCAATTATCAATACTCATCTAAGAATAATATTAATCTTATATTTTCCTTTTTCTATGACTTGATTTTTGAAGTTTGTACTATATTTCTTCCTTCTTTTTTTTTATATATATATAGTAGATAAGTAGCTTTTCCTATAGACAAATTTCGACAATAAGAATGATGTCTCACACCCTCCATGTGTACTCTTCATTTTTAGGGCTTTCACTTTATCCACTTATTTTTCAGCAAGTGTTTTTCTATGCACGATTTTTGACAATGAGAATGATGTCTCACACCCTCCATGTGTACTCTTCGTTTCTAGATTTTTCACATTGCTCTCTCTTTTTTTTTCGAAATAAGTGATTTCTCCTCACAAGTCCTTTAGATCAGGGTGCAAAAATCTCCATTAAACTCAAATGATCAATCAAATTTTCACATCAAGTAAATACTATCCATCAAGATCATGAAGTGAAAATTTGTAAAATCAAATCCATGTTATCTATCATGTATCCAAGGAGTATTCCAACATTTCATGCTACTAGATCATTCTTTTGACTCAATAATAATCTTCTTAGTATCTTTTGGTATCAATCAATCTAATTGGTTTAATTTTTCATGCATGCAATATGATATAAGGAATTTGTAAATTAGATAATTCTGACAGTTCCGTTTTCTATTTTCAGTTCTATTTTTAGCAGTAATAAAATTTTCAAAAATAAATCAAAACTATCTTCTTTATAGCTGTAATTTCAAATTTCAGTAATATATATCTAGGGGATTGAAATGTGAAAAAAGGATCTTCTAGAATTTCAAATTTCAAGCTATTTTTTGTCTGCTTTTTTTGACAGTCTGTTGTCTCTAACAGAAAACTAGAAAATAGATGTTGTAGTTTTTCTGAATTTACTTTATTTTTATTTTTTTAGTTGCTGTTCTAAGTTGAATAAAATACAAACACCTATTAATAATCGTCCTACAGCATAAATTAATAATGAATACTTCACCCCCCAACTTAAAAATGACATTGTCCTCAATGACACAGAAAAATCGAAACAGAATATACAGAAAATATAATTTTCAAGTGAAGCATGCATATCTGCAAAGTTAAACATTAAAAGTCTTTTCATAAATGATGAAGCTCAGAAAGACATCACCTCAACCTCATTTTTAATTTTTCACTTCATCTTACACTCCTCCTTTTGCACTTTTTTGAAAAAACAAATACAAAAACAAGTATTACGAAATTTTAAGAAAAATAGAGCTTAAAAAAAATAAAAAAGAATGAAATAAAAACCATGGGTTGCCTCCCATGTAGTGCTGCATTTAATGTCTCCAATTGGACAACTCTTATATCATATAAGATGATCTATGGCCATCAAAATATATTTGTATCCCAAGGTAAGTTTCATGATATTCTTTTTCAGATTTAGCATAAATTCATATACTTCATATATATACCTAGACATACTTTCAGCCAAAACAAAATAGAAATTAACAAAAAATTTCCAAAAATAATATTTCCATTTTGAAAAGAATCTTTCCTTATTTCAATCTTATTTTGTTAGGCTCTCATTCATTAATAAATACTTTCTATTAATAAACCATAAAATGTGATTAGGCCATATAATTTTCAAATTAGCTCTTGCCCAATCTAAATTTTTTTCATCTAAATTGGTATCTCTAATTCTTCCACTCACCCATTTCTTAATGTCTTCTTTTATCTGCATAATCTTCCCCTGCTGTATTTTATCTTCCATATATATTTATTTAATTTGTGAGGAGTGAAATATTTCAAGCTTATAAATAATTCTAATGGGCTGTGGGTTTTGAAGGATGGAAGGATTGTCTTCTTTAATCTTAGATCTAATGAATTCAGTAAAATTCAAATTTTCTCCTCCAAAATTATCTCTATATTCATATCTATTATTTTCGTTTGTTCCCATTAGTTGAATCAATTTTTTTTCTAGTTTTTCGTTTCTCAACTCATCAAATTCTTCATCTTTCTAAGAGCTATCTTTTAATTTTGGTATATGATATACATCATCATCCTCACAATCAACATCTATGGCTACAAAATTATGATTAGATTCATTAATTTCGTCTCTTACATCTCCCAAATCAATTGATTTTTCCTCACCTGAAATATATTTTTCTTCATTTCTGTCTTTACTCCCTTCTACTAAAATTTGGATGATTTTTCTATGATCAGTTGCTGTTTCTTCATCTAAGGACTCTTTCTCCTCATCATCCTCACTATATTCATTCATCAATTGTGAGCAATAAATGATTTTATTCAAATTTTCTACTACTATATTTTTGGCCTTAATATTCTTATTTACTTCTAATGGATCATCAATTTCTTCTAGTAATTAGAAATAAGGATCAAGTAAAATATTCTCACTCAATGTATTCACTGTCCTAACATTTTCATTTCATGGGTTTTTTCTAAATTTATCCAGCTAGACTCTTCTTGCTAAAATCTTACTATTGGACAGTTTCCTGAATTTTCTATAGGCTGACTAGGTAGCTGTCCCTCTTCTCTCTTATTCTCAAGAGTCTCTATAATTTGTTTCTGATGCAACATCATTTGATTTATAGTTTGTTACATCATTTGGTTCATTTGCTGCATTATTTATATAATAGCATGTTGGGTTTGAGAGGGCTGATTTTTCTGAAATTTGTTTTCTTGTTTTAGACGAAATTTAGAGTTTGAATTGGATTTAAGTACTTCTGGATTTTGAATATTATTTTGGTTTCTCCACGAAAAATTATTCCCCCAATTAGGATTATAAGAGTTAGAAAAATATTCCCAATTTTTACTAAAATCGTGAGGTACTTACACTTGTTTTTGCTTAGGATGATATTGAAATTCAAAATGATCATTTTCACTATATGTAGGGCGTGTACTATTTGAATTAAATTGAGGGTTAAGAGTCTTTGTAATATTGTCAATAAGTAAATCAAGTTTTTCTAATCTTTAATTAATCTGATTAACCTCATTTCTAAGTTTAGAATTATCATCATGATGCAATTCATAAATTTCTCTCTTCATTTCCTTGTCATATAATTTAAAAAAGGTTTGATCTCTCGAATTTTCACTTAAATTCTCATAAAGACTGTAAATCTCATCAGGGGTTTCCTCCATAAAAGTTCCTTCACATATAGAATCAACCATATTTCTATGTTGTTCTAATAATCCATCATAAAAAATTCTATTGAGCTGTCACTTGGGTATAGTATGATGAGGACATTTTCTAAGTAAATCTTTGAATGTTTTCCATGTCTCATGTAAAGTTTCTCCTAGTCTTTGAGAAAAACTCCATATATGTTTTCTCATATTTTGAGTTTTCCCTAAGGGATAAAATTTTTGAAGAAAGGCTTGTTCTATGTATTTCCAGCTAGTTAATTTTTTATCTAATGTGGATAGCCAATTACTAGCTTTGTCCCTAAGTGTATGAGGGAATAATTTTATCTTAATAATTTCCAATGTAATTTGAGGGAGATTAACTAAATTATAGACCATATGAAATTTTCTCTAAAAATTAATAATTTCCTTTCATTCTAAGTGCTGATGAGGTTCCTCTAAAGGCAATTTATGAAAATTAGGGAGCATTTGAAAAATTCTTAGATTTATTTCAAATTTAACAGTGGGTACTAATGGGACTCTAATATTAGATGCTCTTTGAAATGAATCAGGGATATAATGATTTTTCATGATCATCAGATTGTTCTCAGTTTGATCTGTACTTCCTTCAGGATCCATCAAAATTAATTTTTCTTTCGAATTTTTATTTTTGAATGAAATAATGAAAGGATTTTCTAACCTTGGATGCAAGGATCTTCTACCATGCATAAAAATTAATAAATTTGAGGGAAAAATTTAGTAACTGTTACCTTCCTTCAAAATGCTCCAGTCCTTGTCTTGCTTCTTTTCATTCCCTTTTTCTAATAAAAAATCAGCAAAAAGAAAATAAAACAAGAGTTAATTTTGTTTTTTGTGTACTCTAAGAGAAAAATAGAAAAATACTAAATATTATGTAATACATCTCTAGCAACGGCACCAAAATTTGACGTGACTTAGTTGTTGTATATTAAATCATGTAAATATAAAATTTATAAAACTAGAAAATATGAATTTTTGGATATTTAGAAGTATTTCTAAATAAATATATCAATTATAATTTAATAAAACTTAAAAAAATAGTAATAATTTTCCAAGTCGATCACAAGGATGTAATATAATATCTGGTAATTATTCAGAATTTTTCTCAATGAATACGATTTTCTATGAATTTTATACTAGGAAATAAAAAGGAAATATATTTAAAATTCACGAAAAAGGGAAATAAGGGTGTGGACGTCAGGATGACGTCAGTGCCTGGCAAGTGCGAATCAGGCGAAAATAGAGTTCCACCCGACGATTCTTACATAAGCGATTACAGATGACTTAATTGATCAAATTAAGATCTATAAAAGCCAGAAGAATTGTAGTAGAACAAAGTATATTTTGGTAAATTAAAAACACAAAAGTTATTACTAAATGAAGCGTAAAGTAAATTGAAAGTAAGAAAACAAAGTTCTGGTGTCACGACGGCGATGCGTCAGCGATGCATCAGAATCTTGAGTGTTCAGGAGGATCATCGTGTAGTGTCCACGGCCTCGAAGGCTCTCATTAGACAAAGACGACGTGGGCAATCTCTAGATCTTCTCACAAAGTCTAGAGATCAATGAAGTGGGTTGTCGAATCGTCTCCGACAGCTGTCACTTGATAGAGTGGAAAAATGATGACTTTGCGGCTCTCCGGCAGCTGTCACCCGATAGAGAGGAGCTGGATGGAGGTGGGGCGCATGTTAGGGAGCTTCATCCTTAAGTTCGCACAGCAAGAGGAGGTCTTCATCGCATTTCGTACGCTCTAAGGAGGTGGTGACTCATCTCTCGCCAGATCGTCCTCTTCCCGATGATGGCTTGTTCATCAATCAATCGGAGATGATTTACTTGATAGATTTGCATCTTTTTATCGGGAATCATTCAGCAATTTTAGTAGCAATGCTCCACGAATCGCATTGACGAGATTTTCGCCAATGATCTAGTGATTCTCGTTGCTTAATCCTTCACTGGCGATCTGCAAGAAAGTCACGATAATCAGATAAAAATATATGAATTTTGACTCTAGGAGGATTTAAACTTGCGCCGGTCGCCTACCTGTGAGGAAGGTGTGACGCAGTTTAGTCCCACATTGGTTGTGTGCCGCTTTTTTCTGGCGAATATATAGTAATGTTAGCTTTGTAAGCAAAGTCCTTCTCTCACGTGTACGACCACTCCTTGTCCCACAGTCGGCTGGCCACTAGTGACGTGGAAGGGGAGTGAAGCACATGTGTCCCTATCAAGCCCTTATCAGTCCAAGCTAAGCCGCTCGAGCCCTTGCTCGCGGCTACTCCCCGACTGCGCTTTCGACCCGCTTGCGGGCCCGGCTGGCCGGCGGGTCCCCCATTTTGCAATATTTTTATTTTTATTTCTTGTTCTTCATTTATCTCAAAAGTAAGACTATAAAAATCATATAAAATCACATAATTACCCAAAAATTCACGTTAATCAACTAAAAACCACAAATCATTCTTTAATACAAATATAAGTCTATTTATCATGAGTTAAGGCTAAAACTATATTATTTACTAATTATTAACTCATGATAATGAAGACTTATCAACTACTACCTGAGAAGTCTTATTATTGCCTAAGACCACTACTGCCGCTAGACATCTTCATTGCTTCTCGTGAGATCACTGCCGTCACTAGACGAAATGGTCGCGGTTGCTACTGCAGCCACTGCCGCCTTAGTTGGAACCTCATCATGCCGTCATGATGAAAGGGACTTACTTCACCTTCCTACGAGCCATTGCTGAGCACTCCGCTAGAGTCTCTCGACGATTGCCACCTCTTCCTTCAGAACTCCACCATAAACTCACCGGAGTCGCCATTCACCACTCCGCCCAATCGCTAGCCGCTCACCGACGAATGCCTACCTACCGCCGACATCGAGAGAGACCTTGCTGCCATGCTGACGAGCCAAATCAAATCCAAGCTCCTCACAGGCACCTACCGGAGTTTCTCGATGATTTGTTGCCGTCGTGTTGTTTCCAGCACTGCCGAGACTAGGAGGGCTCAACCCTCCCTAGTATTGTTGGCCAAATCACCTCCATCCTCTACTCCGCTTCTCGGTGCCGTTAGAGAAGGCCGATCCTTCTGGTGACAATTGGGCTTCTGCCCAACTGCCGATGCTCGGCATTCCTGCTGAAGCGTTGTCGATGCTCAGCACTCTCGCCAAAGCACCGCTGACACTCGGCATTCTCGCAAAAGTGTCAGCACTACACACATCCTACATGCCTGCACCCACAACCCGTGCACCCATCAGGCGCCGCTGCCTGCGTGCCCTGAGACACGCTGCACAGCTTGCCGTGCACATCTGCTAGCATGCCCTTTGGCCCACCAATAGGCCCACTCTTGATCCGATCGTGCCACATCTTACGATGATGACTATGGTGACTCTCGACTAGGACCGACTATCGATGCTGAGCATCGCTCTTTACTAGATGTCTCTACTTACGTCGAGTCTCCGCTCCGTCATGACCCATCGGGCTACGCAGCCCGAAGGTTAGCTCTGTACCCCTTCCTCTTAAGTTTAATTATCTTTCGAAGGGTTTTCTCGGCTCGTTTCTACTGCCATCAAGAGAACGTAGACAAGATAGGACGGGTTATCGGATCGTGACTTTTGACGCTACACCAGACTCGTCATCATTCCTAAGCTGTAGTCCTAGGCTACTTCACGACGACCATTCTGCCGTCTATCCAGACGTGGACCAAGAGGGCCTCACACTTACCATTGTTGAGTGTTTCTTTGGGTCGTCCTAGGTTGATCATGGATATTGGTACACCTTAAGTTATGTGGTCAAACCTAAAGTCTAGGGTCCATACATTCTGACCGGATTGGTCCAACTACCCCATTCGGATCTTGAGTTTCATTGATCAAGTACAAGGATCTCGCCCTGTCTTGCATCAAATTGGTATTAGAGCTAGGTTGGGTTACCACCTAACCTCAGTTTCCTGAAAACGCTCACTGAGCTTCCATACCACTAGTAAACCATTCATATAGGATTACATTGGCATCTAGGCACTCATAGGACCTAGTCATGGTAGAGACATGCTTAGCTAGAGCTCGAGGAGGTTCACCATCATCACGGCACTTGCACGAGGCCTTAGATCCCACCACTCTCCAAGTAGCTAGAGTGGACATGAGTCCACCATCTTTGTCGAGATCGACGGATTTGATACTAGACCCCTCTCGACCCTAGAAGACTCCGGGCCCTATGTCGGTCGGGGAGGCATCAGGGTGGCCCTAGCCACCTGTGGTTACGAGCTGCCGAGCTGGGAAGGAATCCGTGCCCTACTATCCACTTAAGAGTACTAGGGGTTGTAGTAGAGGTGGCTGCTGGCAACCTTCACCTCGGTACCCTTCGAGGGATGGAGCGTGCTCCCTCCTAGATGATGTCATGTATAACATGACCTAGGCTATTGAGCATCTGGAGTGAGCTACCTTTGCACCACTGGCTCCACTACTAGTTGCATATTTGGTTGCACCACCGACCACACCACCTGTTACACAAGTATATCAAGAGCATTGCGAGCCCTGCTGGCCTGTGAGCCCCTATAGTGATCCATATGATCACTAGTACCTCGATCACGATCATCATCGAGGGAATCTATGTCACCGCGACGCACCTCATCACAACGATGGCCACGATCAATTGGGCAATTGTTGGCCACAGGAAACATCTTATGGATACCACACTCCTCTTGAAATTTAGTGAAACATCTTAGATATTATTCAGCTGATGCATCATATCTATCATAATATTCATCACCATGGTCTGATTTGATTAATCTATTTATTAAGTTGATTCTCAACTTCGGTCTTATATTTCTTGAACACATTTAGTGATTATGACTTCTCATAAATAAAATATAAATAGTCAATTTGAAAATAATCATCTATGAATATAATAAAATATTATTGACCATTCTAAGAGGTTGTAGCAAATGGTCCACAAATATCCATATATATTAATTATAAAATATTTGAAACTCGATTGGTACTTATTTTCTTTATGTTTATTCTTTTCTCTTTGATACATTCAACACGTGTCAAAATCTTTATAATCAAGTGGGTCAAAAATTTCATTAGATATGAGTCGATCAATTTTTTTTACAAATATAACTTAATCTCTTGTGCTATAATCAAGTAAAATTCTCATTGATTAATTTTCTTTTCATACTTCTTAAACTGATATGTAAGATTACATTAGAACTGATTATTATGTCAAGTAAGTATAAGTTATCATAACTTGATAAAGCCAATACTAATATGATTTGAATTGTCAAAGAAACTAAAATTTTTATTTCTAAATAGACAATCATAACTAAATTTATCTAAATTAAAAATAAAAATCAAATTCCATCTAGAAGGTCCTTATTCCCTCCATCGCTACTATATTGCATTACCCAATGACGTGACTTAGTCGTTGTATGTTAAATCACGCAAATATAAAATTTATTAAACTAGAAAATACGAATTTTCGGATATTTAGAAGTATTTCAAAATAAATATATCAATTATAATTCAATAAAATTCCAAAAATAGCGGTAATTTTCCAGGTCAATTACAGGGATTTAATATAATATCTGGTAATTATTCAGAATTTTTCTCAATGAATACGATTTTCTTACAAATTTTGTACTAGGAAATAAAAAGGAAATATATTTAAAATTCACGAAAAAAAAGGAAATAAGGGTGCAAGTGTCAGGATGACGTCAGCGCCCGGCGAATGCGAATCAGGCGGAAATAGAGTTCCACCCAATGATTCTTACGTAAGCGATTACAGACGACTTAATTAATCAAATTAAGATCTGTAAAAGCCGGAAGAATCGTAATTTAACGAAGTATAGTTTGGGAAATTAAAATCACACAAAGTATCACTAAATAAAGCGTAAATTAAATTGAAAGTAGGAAAACAGAGTTCTGGCGTCGCGACGGCGATGCGTCGACGATGCACCGGAATCTTGAGCGTTCGGGAGGATCGTTGTGTAGTGTCCACGGCCTCGAAGGCTCTCCTTGGACAAAGACGACGTGGGCAATCTCTAGATCTTCTCGTGAAGTCTAGAGATCAATGAAGTGGGTCGTCGAATCGTCTCCGGCGGCTGTCACCTGGCAGAGCGGAAAAACGGCGACTTTGCGGCTCTCCAGCGGCTGTCACCCGACGGAGAGGAGCTAGATGGAGGTGAGGCACGTGTTAGGGAGCTTCATCCTTAGGTCCGTGCAGCAAGAGGAGGCTCTTCATCGCATCTGGTACATTCTCAGGAGGTGGTGACTGGTCTCCCGGCAGATCATCCTCTTCCCGACGACGGCTTGTTTGTCGATCAATCGGAGATGATTTACTCGATGGATTCGCAATCCTTTTATCACGAATCGTTTAGCAATTTTAGTAGCAATGCTCGGCGAATCGCGTTGACGAGATTTTCGCCGATGATCCAGCGATTCTCGTTGCTTAATCCTTCACCGGCGATCTGCAGGAAAGTCGTGATAATCAAATAAAAATATATGAATTTTGACTCTAGAAGGATTCGAACCCGTGCCGGTCGCCCGCCTCTTCTGAGGAAGGTGTGACGGGGGTTTAGTCCCACATCGATTGTACGCCGATTTTTCGGGCGAATATATAGTAATCTTAGCTTTGTGAGCAAAGTCCCTTCTCTCGCGTGTATGACTACTCCTTGCCCCACAGCCGGCTGACCACCAGTGACGTGGAAGGGGTGTGGCGTACGCGTGCCTGTCGGTCCCCAAGCCAAGCCGCTCAAGCCCCTGCTCGCGGCTAACTCCCCGACTGCGCTTCCGACCCGCTTGCGGGCACGGCTGGCCGGCGGGTCCCCCCATTTTTGCAATATTTTTATTTTTATTTGTATTTCTTATTCTTCATTTATCTCAAAAGTAAGACTGTAAAAATCGTATAAAATCACATAATTACCCAAAAATTCACGTTAATCAATTGAAAACCAAAAATCATTCTTTACCACAAATATAAGTCTATTTATCATGAGTTAAGGCTAAAACTATATTATTTACTAATTATTAACTCATGATATGAAGACTTATCACCCAAATAGATGTATCTTTCATCATCAATTGACTTATGATAATAGAGTCAATCCTACATAGACACACATGTGAATAGTAACACCAGAATCTATCTACCATGTGTACAAAGGTAGAAAAGTTAAATTAATTTCTAGACAAACCAAAGTGAGAAGGTCACTTTTCTTAATCTGTCAAGCATGATACTTGATATAATACTTCTTCATGTGGCCACTATACTTATAAAAGAAATAAGTAAATTCTTTATTTTACTTCATTTGTTATTTCTTTAGTAGTGGTCCACCTACAGCTTCATTGACCATAGGTCTTTTTTTTATTTTGATTTTAGAAGTCATGGCCAAATAAGCACTCTCATCTCTACCTTATTTCAACCTTTCTTCTCTTGCACATAATGTGATATGAGCTCATTTATGAATCATGTCCTTTTGAGAATTATAGCTCACC
The DNA here is from genome assembly GCA_902729315.2 of Spirodela intermedia. Classification (NCBI taxonomy): domain Eukaryota; kingdom Viridiplantae; phylum Streptophyta; class Magnoliopsida; order Alismatales; family Araceae; genus Spirodela; species Spirodela intermedia. Next base: position 5,236,760 of record LR746272.1, read on the forward strand.
TTAAATTGACTGAACTATGTAATAAGAGAAATTAAAACTAAGTGCATGACATGACTTAGTCATTGTATAGTTAATTTAAAATTTATAAAATTAAAAAATATCAAAATTTGAAAATTTAAAAGTATTTTTGAACAAATAAATCACTTATAATTCAATAAATGTTTTAAAATAAAAAAAAATTAAGTGAGTCATAGGGATGTAATATTATATCAAGTAATATTTTAATTTTTTTTTCAAAGAATATGATTTTTTTATGAATTTTAAACTAAGAAATAAAAGTAAAACATATTGAAAATCACAAAAAAGGAAAATAAGGGTGTGGATGTCAAGATAATGTCAATGCTTGACAACCACGAACCGAGCAGAAATAGAGTTCCACCTAGTAGTTCTTACATAAGTGATTACAAAAGATTTAATTAGTCCAATTAAGATCTGTAAAAGTTAGAAGAATCATAATTTTTTTTAAAAAAAAAATTTAGTTAATCCATTGAAATCTAGAGCAAATGATCTAACTAGTAAAAAAACACTATAGAAAGAATAGAAGCTCTACCACAACATCAGGACACTAGGTCCCTAGAAAGCAGGTAACACAATCAGTCGAAGATGGTGCAAACTAAAACAAGCAGGATAGTGATTGAGAATCCAAGAGAAGGCTCTTTTGTGGTATCTCTCTGCCTTGGGCCAGTGCTATGGGTTTCTCTCTTCTAGGCTCCGAGCACTATTTATTCAAAACTAATCTATGAGGCTAAATTATGCTGACATGGAATTCGATAACCACGATCTTAAACATCTATTGAATTATCACTTATATGAAGAGAAGGGATGGAATCCATCCTTAGGAGCTCCTTGGGAGGTACTTGCTTGCGAGGACGCAGCCCCATCCTTGTAGTATCTCCCTGACATCGGCTCCCCTTCTCTGTTTGCAGTGCCGGTGCTTGTTCTCGCAGAGCTGAGAAAGAATACCGATGGTGGGGGTGGAGCAGGGTGCAAGTGGTAGTAAAATTGGAGATTATGGGGATGCTGATCATGGGGCAAGGGGTGATGGAATGGAGGCGACAGTAGAGCGGGGTGGCTGAAGAGGCCAGCATCCGAGGCTGCACGCTTTAATAGTGTCAGGAGAGACTCCCCCCGGAGGGGACCTCCGTGGTTGTCACCCTCAGCCTCGCGATAGTGCTGAAGGAAGAGGGTGAGGGGCTGGACGTAGTCATTGAAGCCGAGCTTGCTCATGGCCCAGAGGAGGTCCTCGGCTGTGATGGTCTTATGCTGCTCCTATTGGCACCTCTCATTTGCCTCGCTGGTGACAAAGCTGATGTACTCTGACACACACTCCTGGATGGTTTCCTTTGTGTCATTGGTGATCTTTGCATGCGTCGGCAGCAACCTGCGCATGATCCGTATCACATTTGCAATGGGCATAAACCTGTCTTGCTCCAGCACCATTGGTCCTTCGCCACTCCCTACTATTGTCGTTGGCGCCCCCTCCCCCGCGTCGTTGCTGCTGTTGTACTTGCCATCGTTCTTGTCACTAGGAGAAGGAACACTGTTTCCATCCTCCAATGGAGCACCACCTGAGTTAGGTTTCGTGAGTCTTCCACCACTTAGGTAAGGACCTCTCTCTATTGACATCCTCCTCTCTCTCTCTCTCTCTCTCTCTCTTTCTCTCTCTCTCTTTCTCTCTCTCTCTTTCTCTCCCCCCCCCTTCCTTCACTTGCTAGCTTCCTGTTAAGAGAAGAAGAATCGTAATTGAATGAAGAGTAGTTTGAAATTTTAAATCACACAAATTATCTCTAAATAAAATGAAAATTAAGTTGAAAGTAGAAAAAAGAGTTTCGACATCACAACAGTGATGTGTTGGTGATGCACTAGAATCTTAACCATTTGAAAAGATTGTAGTGTAGTGTCCACAGCCTCAAAGGCTCTCCTTAGACAAGGATGACGTTGGTAATCTCCAGATCTTCTTGTGAAGTCTAGAGATCAATGAAATGGGTCGTCGAATCATTTTTGGTGGTTGTCACCCAACGGAGTGAAAAAATGATGAATTTGCGACACTCCAACAAATGTCACCCGGTAGAGAGGAGTTGGATGAAAGTAGGGCACATCTTAAGAAACTTCATCTTCAAGTCTACATAGCAAGAGAAGTGATAAGTCTTCATTATCATGAGTTAATAATTAGTAAATAATATAATTTTTTTCTTGACTCATGAGAAATAGACTTATATTTGTGTTTAAGTGTGAAAAGTAGTTTTCAATTGATTAACATGAATTTTTGACTAATTATATAATTTTCTACTAATTTATATAATTTTTATAGTCTTATTTTTGAGATAAATGAAAATAAATAAATAAATTAAAATATAACAAAATAGGGGGGCCTGTTAGCCAACTAGGCCTTCAAGTGGGTTTGAAAGTGTAGTTAGGGTGAGCCACAAGTAGGGGCTCGAGCGGCTAAGGACCAATAGGGGCACGTGTGTGCCACTCCCCTTCCACATCACTAGTGGCCAATTGGTTGTGGGGCAAAGAGTAGTCATACATATGGGAGAAAGAGACTCATTACCTGCAAATGTGATATTATTATATATTTGTCCAAACTTCGACGCACAAATGATGTGAGACTAAACTGGCAGTCACACCTTCTTAGAATGTTTTTGAGGATTTTAATACCTAAACTACCCCTTAGCTATAATAGAGATATACCATGATAACGTCACTTGATAAGGGTATTAGAGTACTTATTTCAATCTCTCTCATGTAGGTGGACAACTAGCGTGGGTTTGAATCCTCTCAAAACCAAAACTCATATTTTTTATCTTATTATCGTGACTTTCTTGTAAATCATTGGTGAAAGATTAAGCTGCTAGAATTGCTAGGTTATCGACAAAAAATTCATCAACTTGATTCGTGGAGCATTGTTACTAACATTACTGAATGATTCGCGATAAAAGAATTACAAATCTATCTAGTAAATCATTTACAATTGATTGACGAATAAGCTATCATCGGGAAGGGGATGATCCACCAGTAGATGAGTTGCCACCTCTTGAGACTATATCAGACATGATGAAGAGCCTCCTCTTATTGTGTAGACTTGAAGATGAAGCTCCCTAACATGCACCCCACTTTCATCCAACTCCGAACACTAGGTGACAGCTGCAAGAGATAATTTGATGATTCATTTCATTGATCTCTAGACTTCGCAAGGAGATCTAAAGATTGCCCACGTCATCCTTGTCCAAAGAGAGCCTTTGAGGCCATGGACATTGCACGACAATCCTTTCAAACACTTAAGATTCTAATGTATCATCAATGCATCGTCATTGCGACGCCAAAACTTTGTTTTCTGACTTTCAACTTAATTTTTACTTTATTTAGTGATAATTTTGTGATTTAAATTTACCAAGTTATACTTCATTCAATTACGATTCTTTTGACTTTTAAAGATCTTAATTCAATCAATTAAATCGTCTATAATCGCTTACATAAGAATTGTCAAGCAGTTCTCTATTTTCACCCAATTTACATTTGTCGGGCACTAATGTCATCCTGATGTCCACACCTTTATTTTCCTTTTGTGAATTTTAAATATATTTTATTTTTATTTTTTAATATAAAATTTATAAAAATTCATATTCTTTGAGAATTTTTTTGAAAACATACCCAATATTACCACCTTGTGATTGACTTGATAAATTATCACTATTTGTGGAAGTTTTATTGAATTATAATTGATATATTTGTTTAGAAATACTTCTAAATATTCAAAAATTAGTATTTTTTAGTTTTTTTAAGTTTTAAATTTATGTAATTTACTATATAATGATTAAGTCATGTCAAATTTTAATGCCATTGCTGAGAATGTATTACATAATATTTAGTATTTTTCTTTTCTTGTCATAGAGTACAAAAAATAATTAACTCTTGTTTTATTTTCTTGTAAAAAAAAAGGGGGAGAATGAAAAGAAGCAAGACAAGGACTAGAGCATACTAAAGGAGGGTAATAATTATTAATCTTTTTTCTTGAATTTATTTTTTTTAATATGTGGTAGAAGACCCTTGCATCCAAAGCTAGAAATTTTTTTCACTATTTCATTCAAAACTAAAAATTCAAAAGAAAATTAATTTTGATGGATCTTGAAGGAAGTATAGGTCAAAATGAGAACAATTCTATGGCCATCAAAAATCATTATATCCATGTTTTATTTCAAAGAGCATCCAATATTAGAGTCTCATTAGCACCCACTATTAAATTCAAAATAAATTTAGGAATTTTTTAAATGCTCTTTAATTTTCATGGATTGCCTTTATAGGAACCTCATTAGTATTTAGAAAATTTTCATGTGGTCGGTGATTTAGTTAATCTCTCTCAAGTTACACCAAAAAATTATTAAAAAGAAATTATTTCCTCATACACTTAGGGACAAAGTTAGCTATTGGCTATCCACATTAGATAGAGAATTAACTAATTAGAAAGACATAGAACAGGCCTTTCTTCAAAAATTTTATCCCTTAAGAAAAATTCAAAATATGAGAAAAAATATATGGAGTTTTTCTCAAAGATCAAGAGAAACTTTACATGAGACATGAGAAAATTTCAAAAATTTACTTAAAAAGTGTCCTCATCATGTTATACCCAAGTGACAGCTCAAAAGAATTTTTTATGATGAATTATTACAACAACATAGAAATATGGTTGATTCTATATATGAAAGAGCTTTTATGAAGAAAATTCTTAATGAAATTTATAGTCTTTATGAGAATTTAAGTGAATATTCTAGAGATCAAGCCTCTTTTGAAATATATGACAAGAATATGAAGAGAGGAATTTATGAATTACATCATGATGATGATTCTAATTTAAGAAATGAGATTAATCAGATTAATCAAATATTAAAAAACTTGACTTACTTATTGAGAATATTAGAAAGCCTCTTAACCTTCAATTGAATGCATATAGTGTATGTCCTATATATGGTGAAAATGATCATTTCTAATTTCAATATTATAACTTAGATCAATCATTTCATCCTAGGTAAGAGCAAGTGCAAGTATCCCACGATTTTAGTAAAAATAGGGAATATTTTTCTAATTCTTATAATTCTAATTGGGGGAATAATTTTTCGTGGAGAAATCCAAATAATATTCAAAATTCAGAAGCACTTAGATCTAATTCAAATTTTGAATTTTGTCCAAAACAAAAATATAGATTTCAAAAAAATCAGCCCTCTAAAATCCAACATGATGCTATAGAAATAATGTAGAAAATGAGCCAAATGATGCAACAAACTATGAATCAAATGATGTTGCACCAGAAAGAAATTATAGAAGCTTTTGAGAATAAGAGAGAAGAGGGATAGTCACCTAGTCAGCCCATAAAAAATTTAGGAAATTGTCCAATAGTAAGATTTTAGTAAGGAAAGTCTATCTAGATAAATTTAGAAAAAAACCAATGAATTAAAAATATTAGGACAATGAATACATTAAGTGAGAATATTTTACCTGATCCTTATTTCTAATTATTAGAGAAAATAGATGAGTCATTAGAAGTAAATGAGAATATTAATGCTGAAAATTTAAATAAAATCATTTATTGTTCACAATTGATGAATAAATATAATGAGGATGATGAGGAGAAAGAGCCCTTAGATGAAGAAACAACAATTGATTATAGAAAAATAATCTAAATTTTAGTAAAAAGGAGTAAGGATAGAAATGAAGAAAAATATATTTTAGGTGAGGAAAAATCAGTTGATTTGAGAGATGTAAGAGACAAAATTAATAAATTTAATCAGAATTTTGCTGCCATGGATGTTGATAGTGAGGATGATGATGTATATCATATACCGAAATTAAAAGATAGCTCTTGGGAAGATGAAGAACTTGATGAGTTGAGAAACGAAAAGCTAGAAAAAGAGTTGATTCAACTAATAGGGAGAAACGAAAATAATGAATATGAATATAGGGATAATTTTGGAGGAGAAAATTTAAATTTTACTAAATTTATTAGATCTAAGATTAAATAAGAAAATCCGTCCATCCTTCAAAACTCGTAGCCCATTAGAATTATTTCTAAGCTTGAAATATTTTACTCCTCGCAAATTGAACAAATATGTATGGAAGATAAAATAGAGTAGGGGAAGATTATGTAGATAAAAGAACATATTAAGAATTAGAGATATCTATTTATATGAAAAAATTCTAGATTGGGTAAGAGCTAATTTGAAAATCATATAGCTTGATCACATTTTATGGTCTATTAATAGAAAGTATTTATTAATGAATGAGAGCCTTACAAAATAGGATAGAAATGAGGAAATATTCTTTTCAAAATAGAAATATTATTTTTGAGAAAATTTTGTTAATTTCCATTTTGTTTTGGCTGAAAGTATGTCAAGGTATATATATGAAGTATTGAATTTATGCTAAATCTGAAAAAGAATATCATGAAACTTACCTTGGGATACAAATATATTTCGATGGCCGTAGATCATTTTATATGATCTAAGAGCTGTCCAGCTGAAGACATTAAATTCAGCACTGTATGGAAGGCAACCAATGGTTTTTATTTCATTTTTTTTTATTTTTTTTAAAGTTTTTTTTTCTTATAATTTTACAGTATTTGTTTCTACATTTATTTGTTTTCAAAAAAGTGCAAGAGGAGTGTAAGATGAAGTGGAAAATTAATAACGAGGTTGAGGTGATGTCTTTCTAAGTTTTATCATTTATGATAATATTTTTAGTGCTTAACTTTGCATATATGCATGCTTCACTTGAAGATTATATTTTCTACATATTTTGTTCTGATTTTTCTGTGTCATTGAGCACAATGTCATTTTTAAGTTGGGGGTGAAGTATTAATTCTTAATTTATACTGTAGGACAATTAAGAACATGTGTTTGCATTTTTATTTTTATTTTCATGTTCACTTAAAACAGTAACTAAAAAAAAATTCAAAAAAACTATAATATCTATTTTCTGATTTTCTGTCAAGAATAACAGACTATCAAAAATAGTAATGAAAAAATAACCCAAAATTTGAAATTCTAGAGACTTTTTTCTCACATTTCAATCCCCTAGACATATATTGTTGACATTTGAAATTACAACTATAAAGAAGATAGTTTTGATTTATTTTTGACAAATTTATTTTTTCTAAAAATAGAACTAAAAATAGAAGGTAGAACTATTAGAACTATCTAATTTACAAATTTCTTACATCATATTGTATGCATGAAAAATTAAATCAATAAGATTGATTGATACCAAAAGATACTAGGAAGATTGTTATTGAGTTAAAAGAATGATTTAGTAACATGAAATGTTAGAATACTCCTTAGGTACATGATAGATAACATATATTTGATTTTACAAATTTTCACTTCATGATCTTGATGGATAGTATTTACTTGATGTGAAAAATTGATTGATCATTTGAGTTTAATAGAGATTTTTGCACCTTGATCTATAAGACTTGTGAGGAAAAATCACTTATTTCAGAAAAAAAAAAAGAGCAATGTGAAAACTCTAGAAATGAAGAGTACACATGGAGGGTATGAGACATCATTCTCATTGTCGAAAATCATGCATAGAAAAACACTTGTTGTAAAAGAAGTGGATAAAGTGAAAACCCTGAAAATGTAGAGTACACATGGAGGGTGTGAGACATCATTCTTATTATCGAAATTTGTCTACAAGAAATGCTACTTATTCACTATATATATAAAAATAAAATAAAAATATAGTGCAAGCTTCAAAATCATGTCATGAAGAAAGGGAAATGTAAAATCAATATTATTCTTAAATGAGTATTGATAATTAGAACATCTTGTAAATATATCTAGAGTGAAGAAGTGATAAAGATATGAATAGAAGTGAAGTCTAGATTGTTATTCCAAGTAATGCTTAAACATTTAAGTACTTAACATCATTCTTAAATACATGATATAAGAATCCAAAGTGTCTAAAGGTGCATCATTTCTAATTGTATTTTTTTTATATACATTGAAATATGACATTTGAGATTTGTAAATTTTTATTTTCGTAATTTCATTGTTAAGGGACTAGTAATAATTTAAGTTGGGGTTCTAATAAGTCTTTATTATCATGAATTAATAATTAGTAAATAATATATTTTTGGCCTTAACTCATGATAAATAGATTTATATTTATGTTAAAGTGTGAAAAGTGGTTTTTAGTTGATTAACGTGATTTTGTGGCTAATTATGTGATTTTCTATGAATTTATATAATTTTTATAGTCTTTTTTTTGAGATAAATGAAGAAAAAAATAAAAATAAAAATATAGCAAAATGAGGGGGCTTGCTAGTCAATTGAGCCTACAAGTGGGTCAGAAGCGCAGTTAGGGGAAGTTACGAGTAGGGGTTTGAGCGACTAAAGACCGATGGGGGTATGTGTGCGCCACTTTCCTTCCACATCACTAGTTGTCAATTAATTGTGGGGCAAAGAGTGGTCATACACATGGGAGAAAGAGATTCATTGCTTGTAAATGTGATATTACTATATATTCATCCAAAACTTTGGCACACGAGTGATGTGGGACTAAACCGGTGGTCGCACCTTCCTCAAAATATTTTTGAGATTTTAATATCTAAACTATCCCTTAGTTGTAATAGAGATATACCATTATGACGTCACTAGATAAAAATATTAGAGTAATTATTTCAATCTCTCTCATACAAGTAGGCAACTGGTGTAGGTTTGAATCCTCCTAGAGCCAAAACTCATATGTTTTATCTGATTATCACGACTTTCCTGCATATCATTGGTGAAGGATTAACCTGTTAGAATCGTTGGATCATTGGTGAGAATCTCGTCAATGCGATTCGTGAAGTATTGTTACTAAAATTGTTAAACAATTTATGATAAAATGATTGTGAATCTATCAAGTAGATTATCTCTGATTGATCGACGAACAAGCCATCATCAAGAAGAGGACGATCCATCAAGAGATGAGTAACCACCTCTTGAGAGCATACCAGATGCAATGTAGAGCCTCCTCTTGTTATGCAGACTTGAGGATGAAGCTCCCTGACACGTGCCCTACTGATAAGTCTTCATTATCATGAGTTAATAATTAGTAAATAATATAGTTTTAGCCTTAACTCATGATAAATAGACTTATATTTGTGTTAAAGCATGAAAAGTAGTTTTCAGTTGATTAACGTGAATTTTTGGGTAATTATGTGATTTTATACGATTTTTACAGTCTTAGTTTTGAGATAAATGAAGAACAAGAAATAAAAATAAAAATATTGCAAAATGGGGGGATCCGCCGGCCAGCCGGGCCCGCAAGCGGGTCGGAAGCGCAGTCGGGGAGTAGCCGCGAGCAGGGGCTCGAGCGGCTTGCTTAGATCGATAGGGGCACGTGTGCGCCACTCCCCTTCCACGTCACCGGTGTCAGCCGGCTGTGGGGCAAGGAGTGGTCGTACACGCGAGAGGACTTTGCCTAGAAAGCTAACTTTACTATATATTCGCCCGAATAATCCGCGCACAACCAATGTGGGACTAAATCCACCTTGTAAGGCGCGGGCGACCGCCGCGGGTTCGAATCCTCCCAGAGTCAAAATTCATATATTTTTAACTGATTATCGCGACTTTCCTGCAGATCGCCGGTGAAGGATTAAGCAACCGGAATCGCTGGATCATCGGCGAAAATCTCGTCAACGCGATTCGCGGAGCATTGCTACTAAAATTTCTGAACGATTCGCGATAAAAGGATCGCAATCCATCGAGTAAATCATCTCCGATTGATCGACGAACAAGCCGTCGTCGGGAAGAGGACGATCCGCCGGGAGACCAGTCGCCACCTCCTGAGAGCGTACCAGATGCGATGAAGAGCCTCCTCTTGCTGCGCGGACCTGAGGATGAAGCTCCCTAACACGCGCCTCACCTCCATCCAGCCCCTCTCCGTCGGGTGACAGCCGCCGGAGAGCCGCAAAGTCGCCGTTTTTCCGCTCCGCCGGGTGACAGCCGCCGGAGACGATTCGACGACCCACTTCATTGGTCTCTAGACTTCGCGAGAAGATCTAGAGATTGCCCACGTCGTCTTTGTCCAAGGAGAGCCTTCGAGGCCGTGGACACTGCACGACGACCCTCCCGAACGCTCAGGATTCCGGTGCATCGCCGACGCGTCGCCGTCGCGACGCCGGAACTCTGTTTTCCTGCTTTATCTAGAGATTGCCCACGTCGTCTTTGTCCAAGGAGAGCCTTCGAGGCCGTGGACACTGCACGACGATCCTCCCGAACGCTCAGGATTCCGGTGCATCGCCGACGCATCGCCGTCGCGACGCCGGAACTCTGTTTTCCTGCTTTCAATTTAATTTACGCTTCATTTAGTGATACTTTGTTGATTTTTATTTACCAAACTATACTTCGTTCAATTACGATTCTTCCGGCTTTTACAGATCTTAATTTGATTAATTGAGTCGTCTGTAATCGCCTACGTAAGAATCGCCGGGCGGAACTCTGTTTCCGCCTGATTCGCGTTCGCCGGGCGCTGACGTCATCCTGACGTCCGCACCCTTATTTCCTTTTTTTTCGTGAATTTTAAATATATTTCCTTTTTATTTCCTAGTATAAAATTCGTAAGAAAATCGTACTCATTGAGAAAAATTCTGAATAATTACCAGATATTATATTACATCCCTGTGATCGACCTGGAAAATTACCGCTATTTTTGGAATTTTTATTGAATTATAATTGATATATTTATTTAGAAATACTTCTAAATATCCGAAAATTCGTATTTTCTAGTTTTATAAATTTTATATTTGCGTGATTTAACATACAACGACTGAGTCACATCAAATTTTGTCCCTACCTCCATCCAACTCCTCTCCATCGGGTGACAACTGTTAGAGAACCGCAAAGTCATCTTTTTTCCACTTCGCTAGGTGACAGCCGCCAAAGAGCCGCAAAGTTGCTATTTTTTTGCTCCACTAGGTGACAGCCACTGAAGAGCTGCAAAGTCGTCATTTTTTTGCTCTACTAGGTGATAGTTGCCAGAGACATTGATCTCTAAAGTTCGTAAGGAGATCTACAAATTGCCCACATCATTCTTGTCCAAGGAGAGCCTTCGAGGCCATAAACACTACACGACAATGCTTCCGAACACTAAGGATACTGGTGTATTGCCAACGCATAATTGCCACGATGCTAGAACTCTTTTTTTCTACTTTCAACTTAATTTTTGCTTCATTTAGTGATAGTTTTGTGACTTAAATTTACCAAGCTATACTCAATTCAATTACGATTCTTCCGGTTTTTAAAGATCTTAATTTGATCAATTAAATTATATGTAATTGCTTATGTAAGAATTGCCAGGTGGAACTCTATTTTCACTTAATTTGTATTCGTTGGGTGCTGACATCATCCTGATGTTTGCACCCTTATTTCCTTTTTTTAAGAATTTTAAATATATATATTTTTCATTTCTTAGTATAAAATTCATAAAAACTCACATTCTTTGTGGAAAATTCTGAAAACTTATCCAGTACTATATTACATCTTTGTGATTGACTTAGAAAATTATCATTATTTTTGGAAGTTTTATTGAATTATAATTGATATATTTGTTCAAAAATACTTCTAAATGTCTAAAAATTAATATTTTCTAATTTTATAAATTTTAAATTTGTGCGATTTACTATACAATGACTAAGTCACATCAAGGAGGATCTTCATCACATCTGGTGTGCTCTCAAGAGGTGGCAACTCGTCTCTTGGTGAATCGTCCTCTTTCTAACAATGACTTTTTCATCGATCAATTAGACATCATTTACTCGATGAATTTGCTATCCTTTAATTATGAATTGTTCAACAATTTTAGTAATAATACTTCACAAATTGTGTTGATATATTTTCACGAATGATCAAGCAATTCTGACGGCCTAATCCTTCACCAATAATCTACAAGAAAGTCATGATTTAATTGAATAAAAATACAAGTTTTGGCTCTAGTAAGATTCAAGCCTATAGTAGTTGCCCACTTACATGAGATAGAGGAAAATAAGTTTTCGAATACCCTTATAAAGTGACGTCATTATGATATATCGTAGTTATAAATATAGGGTTTTTTTGATATTAACATCATCAAAACATTCTAGGGGAAGGTGTGACCACAGGTTTAGTCCCACATCGGTTATATGCCGAATGTTGAGACGTATATATGGTAATACAAGATTTGGAAATCAACAAGTCCCTTTCTCATATGTGTACAACCACTCTTTGCCCCATGCCCGATTGGCCACTAGTAACATGGAAGGGGTGGGTGTGGTGCACATGTGCCCCCATTGGTCTATAGCTGCTCAAGCCTTTACTCACAACTCCATCTCAACTATGCTTTTGACCCGCTTGCAGGCCCAACTAGTTGGCAGGTCCCCCCCTTTTTCTATCTTTTTATTTTATTTTTCTTCATTTCTCTCAAAAACAAGATTATAGAAATCATATCAATTCACAAAAAATCACATAATTAGCCAAAAAATCATATTAATTAATTAAAAAACATTTTTCATAATTTAATATAAATATAAGTCTATTTATCATGAGTTAAGGCTAAAACTATCTTATTTATTAATTATTAACTCATGATAATGAAGACATTAGTGCACAAATAAATCTTTTGACAACTCTAACTTTAGTGCCTTTAGTTTTGATACAAGATGAGATATCTCAAGAATGTATTCTCTTATATTTTTTCTTACCTTTATACTTTATAGAGATAAGTTTTGCTAAGATCGTACTTATTTTGACCTTATTGTCTTCTTAAAATATTTCTCGTTCTTCTAGGAAAACTTTTATTGTAGTGCCCTCTTCAAATAAAGTGACCATAAAGGCTTCTAGAATGGCATGCTTCATAATCATAAGACTCATCCAATTCAATTGGTTCCACTTATTCATATCTCTCTTATCCTCATAAGAGTTTGTGGGACGATCTTCTCTTAATGTAATGTCTAGATCTATTTTTATGTCTTGAACTTAGTGCTATTTAACATAAAAATAGAGTTTATCTAGATAAAAATAGTAGAAGTAGAATTTAAAATTATATAAAATAATATAAAGTTCTCATGGTACTTGATTTTGAAATAATATTTATTTTAAAATATCAGATATATATCAAAATTTAAATCACAATAGTTATTTGATATTTAACCATATTCAATGTAAACATAAATATTGAAATTCGAAAATAAATTCATAAAGAATTTTTGAAATAAAATCATCAATAATATTTTAAAAAATAAATGATGTCTAAAATAAATAATTTTATAAGCATGATGTCAACATACGAAATGCTAGCATCATCATCATGACATCATCATTGTAGATTGGCATGTCGACTAACTAGATTGGCTTATGCCGAGTTGACATGCTATCTGATAAGTCTTCATTATCATGAGTTAATAATTAGTAAAGAATATAGTTTTAGCCTTAACTCATGATAAATAGACTTATATTTGTGTTAAAGTATGAAAAGTGGTTTTTAATTAATTAATATAAATTTTTGGGTAATTATGTGATTTTACATGAATTTATATAATTTTTATAGTCTTACTTTTGAGATAAATGAAGAAAAAGAAATAAAAAATAAAAATAAGATAAAACGAGGGGGACCCGTCAATTAGCCGGGCTCGCAAGCAGGTCGAAAGCTTAGTCAAGGAGTAGTTGCGAGCAGGGGCTCAAACAGCTTGGATCGATAGGGCCACGTGTGTGCCACTCCCCTTCCACATCACCAATGGCCAGCTAGCTTTGGGGCAACAAGTGATCGTACATGCGAGAGAAGGGACTTGCTAAGAAATGTAACATTAGTATATATTCGCCTGAAAAATTGGCGCACAATCAATGTGGGATTAAACCGGCCTTCCTTAGAAAGGGCGAGCAACTGGTAGGGGCTCAAATCCTCCTAGAGCCAAAACTCATATTTTTTTATCTGATTATCACGACTTTCTTGCAGATCACCGATACAAGATTAAGCAACTGGAATCATTGGATTATCAGTGAAAATCTCATCAACATGATTTGCGGAGCATTGTTACTAAAATTGTTAAATGATTTGTCATAAAAGAATCGCGAATCCATCGAGTAAAGTATCTCCAATTGATCGACAAATAAGCCGTCATCAAGAAGAGGACGATCCGCCGAGAGATGAGTCGCCACTTGCTAAGAGCATACTAGATGCGATGAAAAGCCTCCTCTTGCTGTGCAGACTTGAGGATGAAGCTCCCTAACACATGCCCCACCTCCATCCAGCTCCTCTATGTCGGGTGATAGCTGCTAGAGAGTCACAAAGTCACCATTTTTCTACTCCTCAACGTGACAACTGATAGAGACGTTTCGACGACCCATTTCATTAATCTCTAAACTTTGCAAGATAATCTAAAGATTGCTCGCGTCATCTTTGTCTAAGGAGAGCCTTCAAGGCCATGGACACTACATGACGATCCTCCCGAATGCTCAGAATTCTGGTGCATTACCGACGCATTGCCGTCGCAACGCCGGAACTCTATTTTCCTACTTTTAACTTACTTTATGCTTCATTTAGTGATAATTTTTGTGATTTTAATTTGCTAAAATATACTTTGTTCAATTATGATTCTTCTAGCTTTTACAAATCTTAATTTGATTAATTAAATCATTTGTAATTACTTACGTAAGAATCATTGGACCAAACTCTAATGTCATCTTGATGTCTGTACCCTTATTTCCCTTATTCGTGAATTTTAAATATATTTCCTTTTTATTTTCTAGTATAAAATTTATAAAAAATCATATTCATTGAAGACAATTCTAAATAATTACCAAATATTATATTACATCCTTGTGATCAACCTAGAAAATTACTACTATTTTTTGGAAGTTTTATTGAATTATAATTGATATATTTATTTAGAAATACTTCTAAATATCTGAAAAATCATATTTTCTAGTTTTTTAAATTTGAAATTTGCATGATTTACTCAACGACTAAGTCACATCACTATCTAACTTAATCAGCATAATGCATTGTTCCAACTATCCAACTCATGCTAAGCCGATCACCCAAACTAGCATGAGCTGAGCCATGTACTCAAACTGATGCGAACGATGTACAAACCATCATGTGATAGTTCTTCTCCCATCCGACATGCACCAAAAATGGTGGGCCATTTCATGCAACAAACCAATGGCTGGCACATGAAATGTCATGTGACAATTCCTCTTTGATAAGTCTTCATTATCATGAGTTAATAATTAGTAAATAATATAGTTTTAACCTTAACTCATGATAAATAGACTTATATTTATGTTAAAGTGTGAAAAGGGGTTTTCAGTTGATTAACGTAATTTTTTAGGTAATTATGTGATTTAATATAAATTTATATGATTTTTACAATCTTAATTTTGAGATAAATGAAGAAAAAGAAATTAAAATAAAAATAAGACAAAATGGGGGAGACTTGTTAGCTAGCCGGGCCCACTAGTGGGTCAGAAGCACAGTCAGGGAGGAGCCACAAGCAGGGGCTCAAGTGGCTAAGATCGATAGGGGCACTTGTGTGCAACTCCCATTCCACATCACTAGTGGTTAGCCGGCTGTGGGGCAAGGAGTGGTCATACACGCGCAAGAAAGGGACTTGATCGAAAATATAATATTATTATATATTCACCAAAAACTTTGGCGCACAACTGATGTGGGACTAAACCCGTGTCACACCCTCTCCAGAAAAGGCAGGCAACCAATGTAGGTTCGAATCCTCCCAAAACCAAAACTCATATTTTTTATCTGATTATCACGACTTTCTTGTAGATCGCTGGTGAAGGGTTAAGCAACCAAAATTGCTAGATCATCAACAAAAATCTAGTCAATACGATTCATAGAGCATTGTTACTAAAATTGCTGAATGATTCGCGATAAAAGGATTGTAAATTCATTGAGTAAAGCATCTCCAAGTGATCAATGAACAAGTTGTCGTCAGGAAGAGGACGATCCACTAAGAGACGAGTCACCACCTCTTAAGAGCGTATCAGATGTAATGAAGAGCCTCCTCTTGCTAATGACATTGTCCTCAATGACATAGAAAAATCAAAACAGAATATGTAGAAAATATAATTTTCACGCGAAGCATGCATATGTGCAAAGTTAAGCATTAAAAATATTTTCATAAATGATAAAGCTCAGAAAGACATCACCTCAACCTTGTTTTTAATTTTTCATTTCATCTTACACTCCTCCTCCTACACTTTTTCGAAAAAAAAAAACAACTACAGAAACAAGTACTGTGAAATTCTAAGAAAAATAGAGCTTAAAAATCTAACAGAATGAAATAAAAACCATGGGTTGCCTCCTATGTAGTACTGAATTTAATGTCTCAGCTAGACTCCTTGATCTTACTCTTGAATTTCTTTTAATAATAAAATTTCTTTTTCTACAAGGCGTTCATGTTCTATATAATGTTTAAGCTGCTGTCCATTTACCTTAAAGTTATGTTCACTTTTAAGATCTTTAATTATTACAGCCCCATGATCATGTCTCTTCCACCACATAAGGCCCTTTCTATTTTGATTTTAATTTTCTTAGGAATAATTTCAGCCTAGAATCATATAACCACACTTTTTGTCCAACATCAATTTTTTTTCTGTTAATGTATTTATCATGAAAAGTTTTAGTTTTTTCTTTATATATTCTATGATTTTCATAAGCTTCATTCCTCAACTCCTCTAGTTCATGTCGCTGAAAAATTCTGTGCCCACTAGCTGATTTTTCATTTATACATAAATTTTTTATAGCTCATAATGCTTTATGCTCTATTTCCATAAGAAGATGACATGGCTTTCCAAAAATGAGATGAAATAGGGACATACCTATGGGATTTTTATGAGTTATTCTATAAGCCCATAATGCATCTTGTAATTTCGTGGGTCAATCTTTCCTATCTGGTCTAACTATTTTTCTCAATTTTTTCTGAATTTCCTTATTTGCTACTTCAGCTTGCCCATTTGTTTGGGGATGATATAGAGTGGCTACTCTATGGTGTACTCCATTCTTTTTCAACAGTTCCCTGAAATGTTTATTTGTAAAATGTGTTCCTCCATTACTAATAATCACTCTAGGACATCCAAATCTCAAAAAAATATTTTCCTGCACAAATTTCATCATGATTTTATGATCATTAGTTCGAGTAGGAATAGCTTCCACCTACTTCGACACATAATCAACAGCAAGCAAAATATATTCATATTTTTCAGCTGATGGGAAGGAACCCATGAAATCTATTCCCCATACATCAAAAATTTCAACTACTAAGATGTTACTCATGGGCATTTCATCTTTTTTACTCATGTTACCTATAGATTGGCATGAAATACATGTTCTACTAAATTCTATAGAATCTCTAATGATTGTAGGCCAATTAAAAACCACATTGAAAAATTTTTGCAGTTATTTTTTGTCTAGAGAAATGTCCTCCACAATTAGATGAATGGCACATGTTGATAATGCTATAGTATTCTTCTTCAAGAACACATCTCCTCAAAATTTGATCATTGCCCAAGTAATATAAATCAGGATCATGCCAAAAATAATTTCTAATCTTAGAAAAGAAATGATGTTTTCTGTTCTTATCTCACTACTCTAGAGTTTTTCCAGAAATTAGAAAATTAACAATATGTGCATACCATGGTGATGGTTGATGTTGAGCTGCTATCAATTGTTCATCTAGAAATACATCTTGTAAAGGTGCTGCATTTATTCCTATATCACTTAATCTAGAAAGATACTCAATAACAACATTCTCAAAACCTTTTTTATCTTTTATTTCTAAGTCAAATTTCTGCAACAATAAAATCCATCTTAATAAATGTGGCTTTGCATCTTTCTTATTTAACAGATATTTTAATATTGCATGATCAGTATAAATAATAATTTTAGCTCCCAAAATATAGGATCTAAACCTTTTTGACAAAAATACTATAGCTAACAACTCTTTTTCAGTTGTGGTATAATTTAATTGAGCATCGGATATAGTTTTACTAGCATATGAAATTACTATGGGTTTTGACTCTTTTGTTTGTCCTAGAACGGCCCCCACTACATAACTCGATGCATCACACATTATTTCAAAGGGAAGGGACCAATCAGGAGCTTGTAAAATGGGTGCCTCAGTTAGTAATCTTTTTATTTCGGAAAAAGACTCAAAACATTTCTTATCAAACTTAAAAGGCACATCTTTAGATAATAGCATGGTGAGAGGTTTAGAAATTTTTGAAAAATCTTGAATAAATTTTCTATAATAACCTGAATGACCCAAGAAAGATCTAATCTATTTTACTGAATTTAGAGGTTTCATTTTAGATATAATATCAATTTTTGCTCTATCCACCTCTAAACCCCTTTCACTCACAATATGACCTAATGCAACTCCCTCTTTAACCATAAAATGTGATTTCTCCCAACTCAAAACTAATTTTTCCTCTATGTATTTCTCAAGTACATGTTGTAAATGATTTAA
This sequence comes from Spirodela intermedia, assembly GCA_902729315.2. Classification (NCBI taxonomy): domain Eukaryota; kingdom Viridiplantae; phylum Streptophyta; class Magnoliopsida; order Alismatales; family Araceae; genus Spirodela; species Spirodela intermedia. Next base: position 5,255,256 of record LR746272.1, read on the forward strand.
GCATTCATCAAATGATTCACCAAAAACAGAAAAATCGTCCATAAAAATTTTCATGCATTTTCCAATCATATCAGAAAAAATAGACAACATACATCTTTGAAATGTGGTTGGAGCATTACATAGACCAAAAGGCATTCATTTAAAAGCAAAAGTACTAAATAGACAAGTGAAAGTTATTTTTTCTTGTTCTAAAGGGTTTATATAAATTTAATTATAACCAGAGTATCCATCCACAAAACAAAAAAAGATTTTCTAGCTAATTTTTCTAGAATTTGATCAGTAAATGGTAGGAGAAAATGATCTTTTCTAGTAACTGAATTTAATTTTCTATAATCAATGCAAACCCTCCAACTGGTAGTTAATCTTGTTTGTATTTCATCCTCATTTTTATTTTTTATAACCATGATCCCTGATTTTTTTGGCACTACTTGTGTAGGACTAACCTATTTACTATCTAAAATAGGATAAATAATATCAGTAGCCAGCCACTTTAAAAATTCTTTTTTCACAATTTCCATCATGTTAGGATTTAATCTTCGTTGTGATTCTCTACTAGTTCTAGCCCCCTCCTCTACATACATACTATGCATGTATACACTCATATCAATGCCCCTTAGATCATCTATTTTCCAACCCATAGTCTTCTTATTTTTTTGAAGTACATCTAATAATTATTCTTCCTATTCATCACTTAAGTCAGCTACAATAATAATAGGAAATGAATTATTTTCCTCTAAAAACATATATTTTAAACTAGAGGGAAGAGATTTCAACTCTAAATTCAGATGATCTTCCTCTTTCTTTTCTCCCAAATTTATATTCTCTATTTCCTCTAACTCTTCCAGCATATAGTCATCAATAACATCTGGATCATCAAAATCATCTAGAAGATCTATGGTGTGACAATCATATACTTGTGATTTCTTAAGATCATTTGGTACCTCAAAAATTTTAATTTCTACTAATTGATCTCCACATGAAATTTTCACAATACTTGTGGGAAAATCAATATTCATCTTTGTTGTATGCAAAAATAGTCTCCCTAGGATGATTAGTGTATCATAAAACTGTCTATTAAAATCCATTTTCAACAATACAAAATCAGCTGAAAATTTACACCCTTTAACTATTACTATCACATTTTCTAAAATACTTTTAGGATGTTTTATGGATCTATTAGCAAATTGTAAGGTAATAGTAGAAGGTTTAAGATCAGAAATATTAAATTTATCACAAATACTTATAGGTAATAAATTAATACTAGCACCGGTGTCAAGTAATGTATTCTGAAAAATGAATCCACTAATATCACACGAAATTAAAGGGGCACTTGTATCTCTCAATTTATATGGTAATTGATTTAATAATAATGCACTAGCATGCATAGATAATTTTTCTACTCTAGGTGCCTTTTTTGGTATAAATATTTCTTTCAAAACTCTAGCATATTTAGGAATACATTCAATAGTAGTGAGTAAAGGAAGACTAATTTGCACATCTTGTAAAATTTTCTTTATTTCTTCATTGTGTTCCTTTTTCTTTCTTTTTCTAGGCTCTAGAGCTTTAGGAAATGGAATGGTTGTCCTCTCTTTCAAAATTTCCTTGGTAGAATCTATAAAATCCTATTCTACTCTTATTTGATTTTATTTTGGGTTGTCCACGTTTTCTTTTTCTTCTAATGTTTGGGGATAAGGATCAGGTAAGATCTTACCACTCCCTAATGCATTCACTGTCCTAACATTTTCATTTCGTGGGTTTTTTCCTAGATTTATGCTACTAGACTCCCCTTGCTGAAATCCTATTGATGGGTAGTTCCTTGGATTTTCTATGGGCTGACTAGGTAGTTGTCCCTCTTCTCTCTTATTCCCAAGGGCCTTTATAATTTGTTTCTGGTGCTGCATCATTTGATTCATAGTTTGTTGCATCATTTGGCTCATTTGCTACATCATTTCCATAGTATCAGGTTGGGTTTGAGAGGGCTGATTTTCCTGAAATCTGTTTTCTTATTTTGGATGAAATTCAAAGTTTGAATTGGGTCTAAGTGCTTCTGGATTTTGAATATTATATGGGTCTCTCCATGAAAAATTATTCCTTCAATTAGGATTATAAGAATTTGAAAAAGGTTCCCTGTTTCTATTAAAACCGTGAGCTACTTGCACTTATTTTTACATAGGGTGAAATGATTGATCTAAATTATAACATTGAAATTCAGAATAATTATTTTCACCATACATAGGACATGTACTATTCGAATTAAGTTGAGGGTTAAAAGGCTTTCTAATATTGTCAATAACTAAGTTATTTTTTTCTAATCTTTGATTAATTTGATTAACCTCATTTCTAAATTTAGAATCATCATCATGATACAATTCATAAATTCCTCTCTTCTTATCCCTATCATATAATTTAAAAGAGGCTTGATCTCTAGAATTTTTACTTAAATTCTCATAAAGATTGTAAATCTCATCAAGAGTTTTCTCCATAAAAGCTCCTCCACATATAGAATCAATTATATTTCTATTTTGTTCTAATAATCTATCATAAAAAATTCTATTGAGCTGCCACTTGGGTATAGTATGATGAGGACAATTCCTAAGTAAATCTTTGAATTTTTCTTGTCTCATGCAAAGTTTCTCTTGGTCTTTGAGAAAAACTCTATATATGTTTTCTCATATTTTGAGTTTCTCCTAAGGGATAAAATTTTCGAAAAAAAGCATGTTCTATATCTTTCTAACTAGTTAATTCTCTATCTAATGTGGATAGCCAATGGCTAGTTTTGTCCCTTAATGTATGAGGAAATAATTTCATCTTAATAATTTCTAATGTAACTTGAGGGAGATTAACTAAATCACAGACCATATAAATTTTTTCTAAGTGCTGATGAGGTTCCTCTAAAGGCAATCCATGAAAATTAGGGAGCATTTGAAAAATTCATGGATTTATTTCGAATTTAATAGTGGGTACAAATGGGACTCTAATATTTGATGCTCTTTGAAATTAATCAGGGATATAATGATTTTTCGTGGCCATAGGATTGTTCTCAATTTGACCTGTACTTCCTTCAAGATCCAATAAAATTAATTTTTCTTTCGGATTTTTATTTTTGAATGAAATAATGAAAGGATTTTCTAGCCTTGGATGCAAGGATCTTCTACCATGCATAAAAATCAATAAATTCGAGGGAAAAATTTAGTAACTATTACCCACCCTCCTTCAAGATGCTCTAGTCCTTGCCTCGCTTCTTTTTGTTCCCTTTTTCTAATAAAAAATCAGTAAATAGAAAATAAAATAAAAGTTAAATTTTTTTATGTACTCTAAGAGAAAAACAAAAAAATACTAAATATTATACAATACATCCTTGGCAACGACACCAAAATTTGACATGACTTAGTCATTGTATATTAAATTACACAAATATAAAATTTATAAATCTAGGAAATATAAATTTTTAGATATTTAGAAGTATTTCTGAATAAATATATCAATTATAATTCAATAAAACTTCAAAAAATAGTAGTAATTTTCTAAGTCAGTCACAAGGATGTAATATAACATCTGGTAATTATTCAGAATTTTCTAAGTCTTCTTTTTATATGAATTTTATACTAAGAATTGAAAAGGAAATATATTTAAAATTTACAGAAAAAAAGAAATAAGGGTGCAAACGTTAGGATGATGTCAGTGCCTGGGAACGCGAATTGGGTAGAAATAGAGTTCCACCCATCAATTCTAAGGTAAGCGATTACAGATGATTTAATTAATCAAATTAAGATCTACAAAAACCAGAAGAATCGTAATTGAACAAAGTATATTTTGATAAATTAAAAACACAAAAATTATCACTTAATGAAGCGTAAAGTAAATTGAAAGTAGGAAAATAGAGTTTCAGTGTTGCGACGGCGATGCATCGACAATGCACTAGAATCTTGAGTATTCGAGAGGATCATTGTGTAGTGTCCATGGCCTCAAAGGCTCTCCTTGGATAAAGATGACGTGGGCAATCTCTAGATCTTCTCGCAAAGTCTAGAGATTAATGAAATGGGTCATCAAGTTATGTTCGGCGATTGTCACCCGACGGAGCGGAAAAACGGCAACTTTGCGGCTCTCCAACGGCTGTCACACAATGGAGAGGAGCTAGATGGAGGTGGGGCGCATGTCAAGGAGCTTCATCCTCAGGTCTGCGCAGCAAGAGGAGGCACTTCATTACATTTGGTATGCTCTCAGGAGGTGGCGACTCATCTCCCGGCGGATCATCCTCTTCCCAACGACGGCTTGTTCGTTGATCAATCGAAGATGATTTACTCGATAGATTTGCGATACTTTTATCGTGAATTGTTCAGCAATTTTAATAGTAATACTTCGTGAATCATGTTGACGAAATTTTCGCCGATGATCCAATGATTCTCATTGCTTAATCCTTCACCGGCGATCTGCAAGAAAGTCGCGATAATCACATAAAAATATATGAATTTTGACTCTAGGAAGATTCAAACCTGCACCGGTCGCCCGCCTCTGAGGAACGTGTGATGCGGGTTTAGTCCCACATCAGTTGTGTGCTGATTTTTTAGGCAAATATATAGTAATGTTAGCTTTGTAAGCAAAGTCACTACTCTCACGTGTATGACCACTCCTTGCCCCACAACCAACCGGCCACCAGTGACTTAGAAGGGGAGTGGCGTACACGTGCTCCTATCAGTCCAAGCCAAGTTGCTCAAGCCCTTGCTTGCAGCTGCTCCCTGACTGCACTTCCGACCCGCTTGCAGGCCTAGCTGGCTAGTGGGTCCCCCCATTTTGTAATATTTTTATTTTTATTTCTTTTTTTTCATTTATCTCAAAAGTAAGACTGTTAAAATTGTATAAAATCACATAATTACCCAAAAACTCACATTAATTAACTGAAAACTACTTTTCACACTTTAACATAAATATAAGTCTATTTATCATAATTTAAGGCTAAAACTATATTATTTAATAATTATTTACTCATGATAATGAAGACTTATCAACACTACATGATGATCCTCACAAACACTCAGGATTCTGGTGCATTACTGACGCATTACCGGCGCGACGTTAGAACTCTATTTTCTTACTTTCAACTTAATTTTCACTTCATTTAGTGATAATTTGTTGATTTTAAATTTACCAAGATATACTTCATTCCATTACAATTCTTCTAGCTTTTACAGATCTTAATTTGATCAATTAAATTGTATGTAATTGCTTACCTAAGAATTGTTGAGCAGAACTCTATTTTCGTCTGATTCACGTTCGCCGAGCATTGATGTCATCCTGACGTCTACACCCTTATTTCCCTTTTTGTGAATTTTAAATATATTTCCTTTTTATTTCCTAGTAAAAATTTATAGAAAATACTAGTCTTTGATTAAAATTCTGAATAATTACTAGATATTATATTACATCCTTGTGATCAATTTAGAAAATTATTATTATTTTTGAAAGTTTTATTGAATTATAATTAATTTATTTTTTCAAAAATACTTTTAAATATCTAAAAATTTATATTTTCTATTTTTATAAATTTTAAATTTACATGATTTACTATACAATAATGAAGTCATGTCAAATTTTAGTTCTGTTTCTGAGGATATATTGCATAATATTTAGTATTTTTCTATTTTTCTCTTAGAGTACACAAAAAAAATTAACTCTTGTTTTATTTTCTTTTCACTGATTTTTTTTAAAAAAAAAGGGAAATGAAGAGAAGCAAGGCGAGGATTGGAGCATATTGAAGGAGGGTAACAATTACTAAACTTTTTCCTCAAATTTATTGTTTTTTTATGCATGGTAGAAAATCCCATTATTCACCACTGAGCATCTAATATTAGAATCCCATTAGCACCACTGTTAAATTTAAAATAAATCTAAGAATTTTTCAAATGCTCCCTAATTTTTATGGATTGCCTTTAAAAGAACCTTATTAGCACTTAGAAAAATTTCATATGGTCTGTGATTTAGTTAATCTCCCTCAAGTTACATTAAAAATTATTAAGATGAAATTATTTTCTCATACACTTAGGGACAAAGCTAGTCATTGGCTATCCACATTAGATAGAAAATTAACTAATTAGAAATATAGAACAGGTCTTTCTTTTCAAATTTTATCCCTTAAGAAAAACTCAAAATATGAAAAAACATATATAGAGTTTTTTTCAAAGACTATGAGAAACTTTGCATGAGATATGAGAAAAATTCGAAGATTTACTTAGAAAGTGTCCTCATCATGCTACACCCAAGTGGCAGCTCAATAGAATTTTTATGATGGATTATTAGAACAACATAGAAATATAATTGATTCTATATGTGGAGGAGCTTTTACGAAGAAAACCCCTAATGAGATTTACAGTCTTTTTGAGAATTTAAGTAAAAATTCTAGAGATCAAACCTCTTTTGAATTATATGACAAGGATAAAAAGAGAAGAATTTATCAATTACATCATGATGATGATTCTAATTTAAGAAATAAGGTTAATTAGATTCATCAAAGATTAGAAAAAGTTGATTTACTTATTATGAATATTAGAAAGTCACCTAACCTTCAATTGAATACATATAGTGCTTGTCTTATGTATAGTAAAAATGATAATTTCGAATTTCAATATCATCTTAGGCAAGAGCAAGTGTAGGTATCATACGATTTTAGTAAAAATAGAAAATATTTTTCTAATTCTTATAATCTTAATTGGGGAAAAAAATCATAGAGAAACTTAAATAATATTCAAAATTCAAAAGCACTTACATCCAATTCAAATTTTGAATTTCGTCCAAAATAAGAACACAGATTTCAGAAAAATCAGTCCTCTCAAATCCAACTTTATCCTATGAAAATGATGCAGCAAATGAGCCAAATGATGCAACAAACTATGAATCAAATGATGTTGCACCAAAAATAAATTATAGAAGCTTTTGAGAATAGGAGAGAAGAGGGACAACCACTTAGTCAGCCCATAAAAAATTCATGAAACTATCTAACAGTAGGATTTCAGTAAGGAAAGTCTAGTTAGATAAATTTAAAAAAAACCCATGATATGAAAATGTTAGGACAATAAATACATTGAGTAAGAATATTTTACTTGATCCTTATTTCTAATTATTAGAAGAAATCAATGAGTCATTAGAAGTAAATGAGAATATTAATACTGAAAATATAGTAGTAGAAAATTTGAATAAATTATTTATGATTCACAATTGATGAATAAATATAGTGAGTATGATGAGGAGAAAGAGCCCTTAGATGAAAAAATAGCAACTGATCGTGGAAAAATCATCTAAATTTTAGTAGAAGGGAGTAAGGACAAAAATGAAGAAAAATATATTTCAAGTGAGGAAAAATCAGTTGATTTGGGAGATGTAGGAGATGAAATTAATAAATCTAATTAGAATTTTGCAACTATCGATATTGATAGTGAGGATGAGGATGTATATCATATATTGAAATTAAAAGATAGCTCTTGGGAAGATGAAGAACTTGATGAGTTGAGAAACAAAAAGCTAGAAAAAGAGTTGATTCAATTAATGGGGAGAAATGAAAATAATGAATGAATATAGAGAATTTTGGAGGAGAAAATTTGAGTTTTATTGAATTCATTAGATCTGAGATTAAAAAAGTCAATCCTTCCATCCTTCAAAACTCACATCCCATTAGAATTATTTCTAAGCTTGAAATATTTCACTCCTCGCAAACTGAACAAATATGTATGGAAGATAAAATAGAGCAAGGGAAGATTATGCAGATAAAAGAAGACATTAAGAAATGGGTGAGTGGAAGAATTAGAGATATTAATTTAGATGAAAATAATTTAGATTGGGTAAGAGTTAATTTAAAAATTATATGGCCTGATCACATTTTATGGTCTATTAAAAGAAAAGAATTTATTGATGAATGAAAGCCTTAAAAAATAAGATAGAAATTAAGAAAGATTTTTTTCAAAATGGAAATATTATTTTTGGGAAAATTCTATTAATTTCTATTTTATTTTGGCTGAAAGTATGTCAAGGTATATATATAAAGTATATGAATTTATGCTTAATCTGAAAAAGAATATCATGAAACTTACCTTGGGATACAAATATATTTTGATGGTCATAGATCATCTTGTATGATCTAAGAGCTGTCCAACTGATGACATTAAATTTAGTGCTGCATGGGAGGCAACCCATGGTTTTTATTTCATTCTGTTTGATTTTTTTTAAGCTCTATTTTTCCTAAATTTTGTAGTACTTGTTTCTATATTTATTTTTTTTAAAAAGTGCAGGAAGAGTGTAAGACAAAGTGAAAAATTAAAAAAAAGGTTGAGGTGATATCTTTTTGAGCTTTATCATTTATGATAATATTTTTAATACTTAACTTTACATATATGCATGCTTCACTTGCAAATTATATTTTCTACATATTTTGTTTCGATTTTTCTGTGTCATTGAAGACAATGTCATTTTTAAGTTTAGGGGTGAAGTATTAATTATTAATTTATGCTATAGGAGGATTAAGAGCATGTGTTTACATTTTATTTTTATTTTTTTCATGCTCACATAGAATAGTAACTAAAAAAATAAAAATAAAATAATATTTCAGAAAACTACAACATCTATTTTCTGGTTTTCTATCAAGAATAACAAACTATCAAAAATACCAGAGAAAAAATAACCCAAAATTTAAAATTCTAGAGACCCTTTTCTCACATTTCAATCCCTTAGACATATATTGCTAAAATTCGAAATTACAACTATAAAGAGGATAGTTTTGATTTATTTTTGACAAATTTATTATTTCTAAAAATAGAACTGAAAATAGAAGTCAGAACTATTAGAACTATCTAATTTACAAATTTCTTACATTATATTTTATGCATGAAAAATTAAATCAATTAGATTGATTGATACCAAAAGATACTAGGAAGATTATTATTGAGTCAAAAGAATGATCTAGTAACATGAAATGTTGAAATACTCCTTGGATACATGATAAATAACATGGATTTGATTTTACAGATTTTCACTTCATAATCTTGATGGATAGTATTTACTTGATGTGAAAATTTGATTGATCATTTGAGTTTAATAGAAATTTTTACACTCAAATCTATAGGACTTGTGAGGAGAAATCACTTATTTCAAAAAAAAAGAAAGACAATAGTGTGAAAAATCTAGAAATGAAAAGTACATATGGAGGGTGTGAGACATCATTCTCATTGTTGAAAATCGTGTAAAGAAAAATACTTGCTGTAAAATAAGTGGATAAAATGAAAGTCATGAAAATGAAGAGTACACATAGAGTGTGAGACATCATTCTTATTGTCGAAATTTGTCTACAGAAAAAGCTACTTATCCACTATATAAAGATAAAAAAAGAAGGAAGAAATATAGTGCAAACTTCAAAAATCAAGCTATGGAATAAAAAATACATAGGATCAATATGATTATTAGATGATTATTGATAATTAAAATATCTTCTAAATATATCTATGAGTGAAGAAGTGATAAAGATGTGAATAGAAGAAGTGACGTCTAGATTGTTATTCCAAGGAGTGCTTAAACATTTAAGTACTTGACATCATTCTTAAATACTTGATATAAGAATCCAAAGTGTCTAAAGGTACATCATTTCTAATTGTATTTTTTTTTATTGAAATATGATGTTTGAGATTTGTAAATTTTATTTTCGTAATTCTATTGCTAAGGGACTAGCAATGATTTAAGTTGGGGGGTGTGATAAGTCTTCATTATCATGAGTTAATAATTAGTAAATAATATATTTAGTCTTAACTTATGATAAATAGACATATTTGTGTTAAAGTGTGAAAAGTGATTTTTCAGTTAATTAACATGAATTTTGTGACTAATTATGTGATTTTATATAAATTTATATAATTTTTATAGTCTTACTTTTGAGATAAATGAAGAAATGAAATTAAAATAAAAATAAGACAAAATGGGGGGGGACCCGCCGACCAGCTAGGCAAGCAAGCAGGTCAGAAGTGCAGTCGAGGAGGAGCCATGAGTAGGGGCTCAAGAGGCTAGGATTGATAGGGGCACATGTGCGCCGCTCCCCTTCCACGTCACCGATGGCCAGCCAACTATGGGGCAAAGAGTGGTCATACACGCACGAGAAAGGGACTTGATTAGAAATAAAATATTACTATATATTTGTCAGAAACTTCGGCACACAATTGATGTGGGACTAAGCCCACGTCACACCCTCCCTAGAAAGGGAGGCCAACCAGCGCGAGTTTGAATCCTCCTAGAGCCAAAACTCATATTTTTTATTTGATTATCACAACTTTCTTGCAAATCATCGGTGAAGTATTAAGCAACTAGAATCGTTGGATCATCGGCAGAAATCTCATCAATGTAATTTGCAAAGCATTGTTACTAAAATTGCTGAATGATTTGCGATAAAAGGATTGTGAATCTATTGAGTAAAGTATCTCTGATTGATCGACAAACAAGCCGTCATATGGAAGAGGACGATCCGTGAGGAGACGAGTCACCACCTCTTGAGAGTGTATCAGATGCAATGAAGAGCCTCCTTTTGCTATGCAGACCTGAGGATGAAACTCCTTGACATGTGCCCCACCTCCATCCAACTCTTCTCTGTCGGGTGATAGCTACCAAAGAGTCACAAAGTCGCTATTTTTCTGCTCTACTAGGTGGCAGCCACCGGAGATGATTTGACGACCTATTTCATTGATCTCTAGACTTTGCAATGAAATCTAAAGATTGCCCATTTCATCCTTGTCCAAGGAAAGCCTTCAAGGCCGTGGACATTATATAATGATCCTCCCGAATGCTCAAGATTCTAGTGCATCACCGATGCATTACCGTCGTGATGTTGAAACTCTATTTTCCTACTTTCAACTTAGTTTCTACTTCATTTAGTGATAATTTGTTGATTTTAAATTTACTAAGATATACTTCATTCCATTACGATACTTCTGGTTTTTACATATCTTAACTTGATCAATTAAATCATCTATAATCACTTATGTAAGAATCATCAGGCTGAACTCTATTTTTGTCTGATTTGCATTTGCCGGCTATTGACGTCATTCTGACGTCCGCACCCTTATTTCTCTTTTTTGTGAATTTTAAATATATTTGTTTTTTATTTTCTAGTATAAAATTTATAAAAAATAGTAATCTTTGAGAAAAATTCTAAATAATTACTAGATATTATATTACATCCTTATGATCGACCTGGAAAATTATTATTATTATTTAAAGTTTTATTGAATTAAAATTGATATTTTTTTAGAAATACTTCTAAATATTTGAAAATTTATATTTTCTAGTTTTATAAATTTAAAATTTGCATGATTTACTATACAACGACTAAGTCACGTCACTCTCTCATCTGGCATGCACCAAAAATGGTGTGGCCATTTCACATGGTGGAGTGGTGCATGAATCATCGCACAAAGGGAGAATCATGTCAAGCCACATTAGGCTCAATCCAAAGGGGGAGCGAAATACTAGATCATTCTAGTGCCTTAGTGTTTGGAACAATCAGCCCAAAATGGCCTCCTATTCAAAAAATGGAGCCACAGCAGTCATCCCTCCCCTCCTCATCCCCCCCATCCTTGCTGATTTCCAAAAGGCCCAGAAACCATCCTTCGGTGAGAGGAAGGGGAAGAACTGAAGGGATAAGGATGTGCAGAAGCTGCCAAAGCCCTCCACCTCTGGCACAGCCTTTAGGAAATCTCTAGTGTCAGCTTGTGCCTCTTCTTCGTCTTCCAGAGCCCTCTAATGTCTTATTAGCACTGGCATTTGGAAGCACTGTCCACAGCTCTCCAACCTTCCATTTGACAACATAAAGGAAAAAGAGGAATGGCTGGGCCCCTCTTGCAGCACTTGATGTCCAAATGGAAATCTTTCTTTGGGAAAAGAGAGGAAGAGAGGTGTGTGGAAACCACCACTCTTCCTCCTCCATGGGGAAAGAAGAAGAGTCATAGACCCATCTACAGAGCTTATGGGCCATTAATCCATCCATAGTAAGGTCGAAACCTTACTATTTCCATAGTGGACTCCTGAATCTATTCTCTAGTTAAGGTATAAAAATGATATCAAGATGAATGTAAAATTATGAACAAGATGTCATTATTCAAAAACTCTACACATTGGGCTATGATAGCACTTCTTGGACCTAACGAATATAATGTTGAGATTGATAAGGAATGACAAAGCATAATGAGAATGGATTAAAACTATACTTAAATCCATAAAGGTATGACCTAAGGACTATGACCCCCTATTTATAGACAAGAGGTAGTTAGCCTCTTAGTGTCTTTTTCAATTTAACTCATCATAAGATTAGAATAAGACGGTCTCTACACATTTATATTTATACCCATACATACAAAAGAGGTCATAATCCTAAAGACTTCAACTCTAATGAATCACATTAAGAGAGATTAATTTAGTGATAGCCTCATAATGTACAATTCATATACATCATTATCTATGACATGACTTAGTTGTTATATAAGAAATCACACAAATTTAAAATTTATAAAACTAGAAAAATACTAATTTTCAAATATTTAGAATTATTTCTGAAAAAATATGTTAATTATAATTCAATAAAAGTTTCAAAAATAGTGAAAAATTTTCAAGTCAGTCACAAGGATATAATACAATATTGGGTAATATTTTAGAATTTTCTTCCAAGAATACATTTTTTTATAAATTTTAGACTAAAAATATCCACCTCATTTTTAATTTTTCACTTCATCTTACACTCCTCTTGTATTTTTTTTGAAAAAAACAGAGAAATAAATACAAAGAAAACTAAAAAAAATAAAACTTAAAAAAAAACTGAATGAAATAAAAAACATAGGTTGCCTCCCATGTAGTGTTGAATTTAATGTCTTCACTTGGACAGCTCTTAGATCATATAAGATGATCTATGACCATCAAAATATATTTGTATCCTAAGGTAAGTTTTATGATATTCTTTTTTAAATTTAGCATAAATTCATATACTTCATATATACACCTTGACATACTTTCAGTCAAAACAAAATAGAAATTAACAAAATTTTCCAAAATATAATATTTCTATTTTCAAAAGAACCTTTCCTCATTTTTATCTTGTTTTGTAAAGCTCTCATTCAATAATAAATACTTTCTATTAATACATCATAAAATATGATCCGGTCATATAATTTTCAAATTAGCTCTTACCCAATCTTAAAAAATTTCATCTAAAATGATATCTCTAATTCTTCCACTCACCCATTTCTTAATATATTCTTTTACCTACGTAATCTTCCCCTACTCTATTTTATCTTCCCTACATATTTATTCAATTTGTGAAGAATGAAATATTTCAAACTTAGACATAATTTTAATAGGTTATGGCTTTTGAAAGATAGAAGAATTGTCTACTTTAATCTCAGATCTAATGAATTTATTAAAATTTAAATTTTCTCCTCCAAGATTATCTCTATATTCATATTCATTATTTTTGTTTCTCATTAATTGAATCAACTCTTTTTGTAGCTTTCATTTCTAAACTTATCAAATTTCTCATCTCCCAAAGAGCTATCTTCTAATTTCAGTATATGATATGCATCATCATTATCACTATCAACCTTCATGGCTACAACATATTGATTAGATTTATTAATTTAATCTACTATATCTCTCAAATCAATTGATTTTTCCTCACCTGAAATTTATTTTTCTTCATATTTGTCCTCACCCTTCTACTAAAATCTAGATGATTTTTTTCTTATCAACTCTTATTTCTTCAACTAAAGGTTCTTCCTCTTCATCATCCTCACTATATTCATTCATCAATCGTAAGCAATAAATGATTCTATTAAAAATTTCTACCACTACATTTTCACCTTTAATATTCTCATTTACTTCTAATGGCTCATCGATTTCCTCTAATAATTAGGGATAAAGATCAAGTAACATATTCTCACTCAATGTATTCACTATCCTAATTTGTTCATTTTCTTAAATTTTACTAGTTAAACTCTCCTTGTTGAAATCCTACTAATAGATAGTTTCCTACATTTTCTATGGGTTGACTAAGTGGTTGTACGTCTTCTCTCTTTTTCTCAAAAGCCTCTATAAACTATTTTTACTGCAACATTATTTGATTCATTATTTTCTGCATCATCTGACCCATTTGCTACATCATATCCATAAATCAAGTTGGATTTAACAGAGCTGATTTTTCTAAAATCTTTGTTTCTATTTTAGATGAAATTAAGTTTGAATTGGGTCTAAGTGCTTCAAGATTTTGAGTATTATTTGGATCTCTCCATGAAAAATTATTTCCTTAATTAGGATTATAAGAGTTCAAAAAATATTTTTTATTTTGACTAAAATTAGGAGTACTCGTACTTAGTCTTGCCTAAGTGACATGACTTAGTCATTGTATAGTAAATCACGCAAATTTAAAATTTATAAAACTAGAAAATATGAATTTTCAGATAATTAAAAGTATTTATGAACAAATATATCAATTGTAATTTAATAAAACTTCCACAAATAGTAGTAATTTTCTAAGTCAATCATAGGGATGTAATATAATATTGGGTAATTATTCAGAATTTGTTTCAAAGAATACTATTTTCTATGAATTTTATACTAAAAATAAAAATAAACTATATTTAAAATTCACAAAAAAAGGAAATAAGGGTACAAACATCAAGAAGACATCAACATCTGGCAAATGCAAATCGAGTAGAAATAGAATTTCACCCGACGATTCTTACATAAATGATTACAAATAATTTAGTTGATTAAATTAAAATCTATAAAAGTTGAAAGAATCGTAATTGAATGAAATATAGCTTTGTAAATTAAAATCATATAAATTATCACTAAATGAAATAAAAATTAAATTGAAAGTAGGAAAACAAAGTTCTAGTATTGTGACAGCGATGCGTCAGCAATGCACTAGAATCTTGAGCATTCAAGAGGATTGTTGTGTAACGTCTATGGCCTCAAAGGCTCTTCTTGGACAAGGACGACGTGGGCAATCTCTAGATCTCCTTGCAAAATCTAGAGATTAATGAAATAGGTCTCTAAATCATCTTCATCAGCTGTCACTCGGCAAAGTAAAAAATAGCGACTTTGCAGCTCTTTGACGACTGTCACCCAATAGAGAAGAGCTAGATGGAGGTGAGGCGTGTGTCAGGGAGCTTCATCCTTAGGTCCACACAGCAAGAAGTGGCTCTTCATCACATCTAGTATGCTCTTAGAAGTTGGCGACTCGTCTCTTGGTAGTTCATCCTCTTCTTGACAATGACTTGTTTGTCGATCAATCGGAGATGATTTTCTCAATAGATTTGAGATCCTTTATCATAAATTATTTTACAATTTTAGTAACAATGCTCTACAAATTACGTTGACAAGATTTTTACTGATGATCTAGTGATTTTGATGGCTTAATCTGTCACCAACGATCTAAAAGTCGTGATAATCAAATAAAAATATGAGTTTTGACTTTAAGAAGATTTGAACCTGCACTAGTTGCCTACCTACATGAGAGAGATTGAAATAAGTACTCTAATGCCCTTATCAAGTGACGTCTCATGGTATATCTCTATTATAAATAAGGGGTATTGTAGGTATTAAAATCATCGAAGCCTTTCAAGGGAAGGTGACACAGGTTTAGTCCCACATCACTTGTGTGCTGAAGTTTTGGGTGAATATATATTATTATTATATTTACAAACAAGTCACTTTCTCTCGTATGTACGACCATTCATTGCCACACAGTTGGCTGGCCACTAGTGATGTGGAAGGGGATTGGCGCACACATGCCCCTATCAATCTTAGTTGCTCGAGTCTTTGCTCTCAGCTCCTCCCTGATTGTACTTCCGACCCACCTGCGGGCCCAACTAGCTAGCAGGTACCCCCCATTTTGCTATATTTTTATTTTTATTTCTTTTTCTTTATTTATCTGAAAAGTAAGACTATAAAAATTATATAAATTTGTATAAAATAACATAATTAGCCACAAATTCACGTTAATCAACTAAAAACCACTTTCACACTTTAACACAAATATAAGTTTATTTATCATGAATTAAGGCTAAAACTATATTATTTACTAATTATTAACTCATGATAATGAAGACTTATCACTAAGCTGAAATGATTAATTTAAATTATAACATTGAAATTCAAAATGATCATTTTCATCATACATAAGACCAGTATTGTATGTATTAAATTGAGGGTTAAGAGGCTTTCTAATATTGTCAATAAGTAAATCAAGTTTTTCTAATCTTTGACTAATTTGATTAACCTCATTTCTTAAATTAGAATCATCATGATGATGCAATTTATAAATTCTTCTCTTCTTATTCTTGTCATATAACTCAAAAGAGGCTTGATCTCTAGAATTTTCACTTAAATTCTCATAAAGCTTGTAAATTTTATTAAGATTTTTCTCTATAAAAGCTCCTCCACATATAGAATTGGTGTGCATTTGTCACTATGTACAAATGCACACTATTTATAATATTTATAGAAGTAAAATATTAGTATAGAAGTCTCAAATCAAACATCGGGAGATTGATTAATCTGTCGTGAAAACTAATTTAATTTATATATAAAGTTATTTTAATATTTTATTAATATTTAACATAAACAATAATATAGAAGGGTGAGGTGGAAAGAATAAAGAAAGGGAAGTAGAGAAAGGGAGGAAAAGAGAGAAGAGAGAGCTCTCATGAGAGAGAAGGGATGAGATCTCTCACAAAAGGGAGAGAGAGAGGGGAGAGAAAGCTCTCGTGAGAGAGAGAAGGGATGAGATCTCTCGCGAAAGGGAGAGAAAGAGAGGAGGAGAGAAAGCTCTCACGTGAGATAGAAAGAGAGAAAAGTCTCATGTGAGAGAGAGAGAAGGAGAGAGGAGAAGATCGATCAAGAGAGAGAAAGAGAAGGAGATCGATCGAGAGAGAGGGAGAGAAAGGAAGAGATCTCATAAGAGATGGAGAGAAGAGAGGTCTCATGGGAGAGGGAGAGAGAGAAACAAGACGAGAGTGAAGAAAGGGGAAATATGGTCAACTATTTTTCTTGGATGAATGTGTGCTTGAGGATTCACACACATAACATGAGATCAGTCGTGAATGTCTCTAGCTTATTTTAACAGTTGAACGCTCATTAATCAGTCTTTAATCTCGGTGATTTCGTGTGTTTTGAAAAGAAAAAAATACTCATTATTCACAAAATGCTAAGAATATAAATATGTCGAGATTCGACTGCAAAAATCAATAGAAAATAAGTTGAAAGTGATCTTAGCTTAATCTAAGACGAGTTTTGGAGGATTCAGAAGAAGAAAGAAGATTATTCATCAACTTTAGAATTACTTCTACTCATTTCAATCGAAACATGTATTAAATGGGAAAAACTTGCTGTAAAATGTAAATAAATGACAAAAGTAGGTATGTAAATATTGAAAATAAGAACTAAATCATTGTGCAAGTTTAGTCTGCCTCTTGGGCAACAGGAGACACTAGTGTGGCAGCTTGGTTTCATCTAGACGTCCCACACCATGTCAGAAGTCACAATAGTATCATCTAGAAGCACTACACAGCTTATTAGAGAGATCCGCCAAAAGAGCAATCGACCACACTGTCACCATCGCCTAAGAGGAGAAGGGAAAAGTTGACCACTCATCAAAGGCCTTGAGTATAGTCAGAGGAGGAAGGAACAAGCTTGTCGATTGTCGAAGATGTCGATCACGTAAAAAGAGGGAAGAACGAATTATTGTATTCGTGACTATTGTCGAGATTTTAAAGATAATCGATAGTGTCTATTTTACTAAATAATAATTGATTATTATCTTTATATCCTTGATAGTGATACGTGTGAGAGCATAAGTTCCCAATATTGTGGCACTTTGGAAGCTGCTAGATCAAATGAGCTTGGTCATGTGGCACCTTGAGTGATGCAAGATCAACCCATCGCAAATCATTGCCAATCAGGAACTTAAGTTCCTTGTACTGTAGTGCCTCAGCTGTCGAATCATCCTTTAAGGCCACGTGCATGTTGAGGGGCATTAGATTCGCAAACCGCCGATGGATCACTTTTCACATCTAGTATTGTTTCAATTCACCAGCCACATGATCTAGCTAATCTAATGACGTGGCTCACTACGTACTGCTAGATCACATTGTGCTCTAAATGGTTGCACTAAAATAGAGGAAAAGTTTAGTCCCACATCAAAAATATTTCACCGCATGAGCCAAATATAAGTCAAAGCTATCTTCTCTCATCAGAGATCCCTTCTTGAAGTAAAATAATACCCAAAACCATCTTGAGAGAAGGCAATAAGGTGGTCTGCCCTCACGCATGCACATGTGTACGGGTGCTCCTTGCCCTATGAGCAGTCGGCCACTGGGATGTGGAAGGGGAGTGACACACATGTGTGCGGAGCAAGACCTTCGCCACTCAAGCCCAACTCGTGGCTCCCCTAGTCTAGGTCAATCCACTTGACCATTGTCCCCCCTCTAGGTCAGCTGCCAAGTGCTGACTTGCCAACAAATAGAAGATATTTTATATTCTATTCTATTTATTTTAATAATCAAAAA
Organism: Spirodela intermedia; assembly: GCA_902729315.2. NCBI lineage: Eukaryota > Viridiplantae > Streptophyta > Magnoliopsida > Alismatales > Araceae > Spirodela > Spirodela intermedia. The sequence continues at coordinate 5,273,834 of LR746272.1, forward strand.
TTATGCTAAGTATTTTACCTTCAAGCTTTTAAAATTAATAATATATCTTATATTTATTTTTTAAGTTTAAAAAATAAAATCAAATAATAAAACTAATTAAACACATAAATCTTAATTTAACAAGAATTAATCATATTTCTATGTTGTTCTAATAATACACTATAAAAAGTTCTATTGAGTCGCCACTTGAGTATAGCATGATGAGGATACTTTCTAAGTAAATTTTTAAATTTTTCTCATGTCTCATACAAAATTTTTCCTAACCTTTGAGTAAAACTTCATATATATTTTCTCATATTTTGAGTTTTTTTAAGGGATAAAATTTTTGAAGAAACGCCTGTTCTATATCTTTCCAACTAGTTAATTATATATCTACTGTAGATAACTAATAACTAGTCTTATCCATAAATATGTGAGGAAATAATTTCATCTTAATAATTTCCGGTGTAACTTGAGGGAGATTAACTAAATCATAGATCATATGAAATTTGTTTTAAATTCTAATGAGATTCCTCTAAAGGTAATCCATGAAAATTAGGAAGCATTTAGAAAATTTCTGAATTTATTTCAAATTTAACAGTGGATACTAATGGGACTCTAATCTTAGATGCTCGTTGATATAAATCAAGAATATAATAATTGTTCATGGCCATAGGGTTATTCTTAATTTGATTTGTACTACCTTCAAGATCCATCAAAATTGATTTTTCCTTCGAATGTTTAATTTTAGGTGAGATTGTGTAAGAATTTTTTGACCTTGGGTGTAAGGATCTTCTACCATGTATAAAAATCAATAAATTTGAGAAAAAAGTTTAATAATTGTTACCCTCCTTCAGTTTGCTCTAGTCCTTGCCTTTCTAATCTTTGTTCTCTCTTTTTCTCTATTTTTTTTCCACAAGAAGGAAATAAAAACATGAGTTAACTTTTTTGTGTACTCTAAGAGAAAAATAAAAGAATAGCAAATATTATGTAATACATCCCCAACAATAGAGCCAAAATTTGACATGACTTAGTCATTGTATAATAAATCACATAAATTTAAAATTTATAAAACTAGAAAATATCAATTTTTAGATATTTAGAAGTATTTATAAACAAATATATCAATTATAAATCAATAAAAGTTTCAAAAATAGTGAAAAAAGTTTAAGTTGATCACTAGGATGTAAATATAATATCTGGTAATATTTCAGATTTTTTCTCAAATAATATAATTTTTTCTAAATTTTAGATTAAGAAATAAAAATAAAATATATTTAAAATTCATAAAAAATAAAATAAAGGGTGCGGACGTCATGATGACATCAGCATCTAATGAACACAAATAAGACAAAACTTAGTTTCTACCTGACAATTCTTATGTAAACATTTACAGAAGATTTAATTGATCAAATTAAGATTTGTAAAAGTCAAAAGAATCATAATTTTTATTATTATTATTTTTATTTTTTATTTTTATTTTTTAAGAAGAAGAAATTTGATTGAGTGATAAAAGTTTGACCTCATTCCGAGGTTACATAAGTGGGATCTCATTCGCACAAGGGGCAAGGATGACATGAAGAATGAAAGACCTCTTTTGAAGAGGGGATGTGATGATACTAGAGATAGACTCCATGGCGTTCATCATATTTGAGGAAGGTGATTGATTTGCATTGGGTTGAAAAAGCCTTTGAGTTCATGAAAGTTAGAAGATCTGCTCAACAGGAGTAAGACGAGAGCTCCATGTTGTGCGCCATGTAATGTTCCTGCAAGACAAGAGTTTGCTGCAGTAAGTGGTTCTAAGAGATAAATAAATTGATATAAAGTGGTGAGAAAAGAGTGATTAGGGCAGTGAGGAGGATAGAACTATGCTGAAGCATGACAATAAGCCCAAATATGAACTTACCTTGCTAGTGTTGCACGCGCCTAATCCCTCTGGCCAAGATCTTGTTAGTATCATCAGTTGCCGTACTTCCTCTAAGTAGGTAAGGGACCTTTCACCCCACGAGGAATGACTTGGTCTTTGGTTCTAACTCTTTTCTTTTCCCTTATTCTCTCTCTCTTCTTTCTCTCTCCTTGAGGGCCTCTTCTTTTACCCTCCACTAATGCCCATTATTTGGTGTACATTAGGCTAGTAATTAAGGGAAGGGAAAAAGGTTGCCTTTTTTTTCTTTTTTTTTTTTTTTTTTTGTTTTTTGGTTTTAGGGCCCTTTCCCTCACCCTCCACTAATTGTCTATGATGGGCTAGTGATTCCGGGAAAAGAAGTAGGTTTTTTTTTTTTTTTTTTTTTTCTAGAGAGAGAAAGGGAGGGAGAAAGAAATAGAGAATCGAGAGAGAGAGAGAGGAGAGAGGGTCAATCCTATGGATATAGATCTTTACCTTCTCATGGGTTCAAGCTGGCTGATGATACTAATAAGATCTTGAGAGAAGTGCTAGGTTGCCGATTCACAACTAGTTTGGCAGGTCTGATGTGCTATAGACCTATAGTTCAAAAGTGGGCCGATGCCAACATATGCTGATAGTTCTATGTCCTCACTACTTGAGCATGATAAATAGTAGATGTGATGTGATTATGAGGAGAGTAATGATTGAAAGTAATGTACCCGAGTAGATTACGATGTGCCTTGTTGTCCGTGTTGTGCATAGGCAAAGTGCATTCCACATCGGTGGTATGGGATGAGCGCCATGGTGATGTCATGGTTGTGGCTTGTGATAGACCTGAAAATAGAGACAAAAGAAACACGTACTTGTATCTCCATTGTGGTCTTCAGCGGCCAATAGTAACCACCCCTGATCTCCTCCAAGCAATACGCCACTATCGTGGAGAGGCCGGTAGTGGAGTGCAGTGTATGCGTAAAGAGGGTATGCCGAGTCGCTCAAGTCTATGAGCACCTCGGGCTTCCAGGGGCATGTCCTGCCAAAAAGAGAAGACTGTCCTCCGACGCGATCTGACTCCATGCGCAGCAAGGGCGTCAGCTGTCTGATTCCCTTCTCGGAATTGATGCGTAATAGTTGTGATGCGTCCTCGACATCGCATGATGTCTGCCCAGATATTCTTGAGCCTCCAATGAGGACAAGAGTCTGCACGTAACATGTCCACTAACACTTTGGAATCAGATTCTAAGACAATGTTAGTAATATTTTGCTCCTCACAAAGAAATAAACCATCCCGTATTGCCATAGCCTCTGCCACAGTATTAGTTTGTATATTATAAAAGTTCGAAAAGGCAAAGAGAATGCATCCTGTACTATCGCGTAAGATACCGCCTCCTGCAGATGATCCTGGGTTGCCTTGAGATGCTCCGTCGACGTTGAGTTTCCACTGTCCAGCCCTCGGTGGTGTCCATCTAACAGATCGGACAGTAGTCCAGGTCTGTGTAGGTATGATATGGAGTCCCCAAAGCCCAAAAGCCTCACAAACAGAACGCGAGCGTTTCGTTTTATTTGGCACTAAGGAATGAGTACTCCGAAGCCATTGTGTTACGTGCCTCATAATCTCTGTGGCACGCATCACTTGGCCTGCATATCGAGATGAGTTACGTCCCTTCCATATTTCCCATAACATATATGCTATGGAGATACGGATGAAAGGACAAACCTTGACACTCGTCGGTGAGTCAAAGACTCTCCTAAAGACCTCTAGTGGTGGTCTCGTAGGTCTGTACGAGAGCATTGGAAGCCAATTCGCTAGAAGTTGATGCCAACACTCGACAGCGATATCACTATGGAAAAATAAATGTTCCATACTTTCGTCTGTCGTGATAGAGCAACAATGACATTTCCTTTCCACCTCCTGATCGGTGACAATCACTCGATCGTCGGTGGGTAGTCCTCGGTGCATGAACTTCCACAGGAAGAACGAAACACGAGGTGTGATGGCCGGATGCCATATGAGATTTCCCCAAAATGTCTTTGGGGAGCGGTTTCTAAAGTGCTGCCAAGAGGAGCTACAAGAGAAACTGCCATCTATGGTAAGTGTCCAGATGGGTTGGTCCTCAGTAAAACTCATCTCAGTCATGGTGATGGCTGGTAACAAGTCCGACGGTAGTCCATGCCTCTCAATAAGTAGACGAGTGTCTCCTTGGAGAAGCTGGGCTACCGTCAAGCGAGGCCAAGAAGATGTGAAAGTGGTAAAACAGGCCAATGGTGTGTCCTCTAGCCAAGTGTCGTACCAGGCACTGATCTCGCCTCGCCCCACTCGCCAACAAATAAGAGGCACCATCTCCAACCAATGTCGCTGCCAGTCTGCCCATCGTTTGACTCCTTTGATGTCAGCCGGCTGTCGAGCCCACTCACCATATTTGGCTGACACAAAAGTACCTAGCACCGATGGTGTGGTCCTCATCCTCCAAATGAGTTTCTTTTGAAGCATGTTAAGTACATCTTGAGGGCGCCTAATACCTAGGCCACCCTCATCCGTAGGTCGACATGCTTTCTCTCAAGAAACTCGGCATTGACAACGAGGTCCCTCAAGTTGTCCATCCCAAAGGAAGGACGTACATATCCGTCTAATAGTCTGTAAGACGGTGTCTGGTACCTCATGGACTGCCAAAAGGTGTAATGGTATGCTCATGAGGACATGGCGTATCAACTGGATCCGTCCTCCAGGGGATAAAAGTTGTAACTTCCATCCTGCTAGTTTCTTCCTTAACTTGCCCACTAGGGCGTCAAAATAGTGTATGCGCCTACGACCGAGGAAGATAGGACATCCTAGATAGTCAAAAGGTAAGTGTCCACGAGAGAACCCCGTTAGGCCCTGGATGCGTCGTATGGTCCCTATGGGGGTAGAAGGGCCTACTATGAAGCTACTCTTCGAGGCATTTACGAGTTGACCTGCAGCTCGCTCATACCTCGAGATAATACTCATGAGCCCTCTAATGGATGTCTCACATCCATTGAGGAAGAGTATCGCATCATCAGCAAAGAGGGAGTGTGAGATGATCGGGCAACCCCTCTTCGAGTAGTATGGTCGGATAAGTCCTTGATTGATCGCTCGGGTGAGGGATCGACTGAGGACTTCTTCAACTAAGATGAAGAGGGTGGGTGATAGTGGATCGCCCTGTCGTAGACCTCTCGTGGCCGTGAAGAATGGTGTGGAGCTACCGTTCACTAATAAAGAGAAATGATTCTCCCTAACACATGCATCGACTAAGTCAATGAAGTCGTCGGTGAACCCAAAGCGTCTAAGAACCTTAATGAGGAAACTCCACTCTATCCTATCAAAGGCCTTCTCCATGTCTAATTTGATGATGATGTTAGAGCCTCGACAATCATGGCCAAGGGACTGTGCTAGTTCATGTACTAGCATGATGTTATCGTGAATGTACCGTCCCTTGACAAATCTGCATTGTTCTGGAGATATAAGTCTATCAAGGAAACTACTCAATCTACGTGTAACGATCTTAGATACAACTTTATAACACACGTTACACAAACTGATAGGTCGAAAGTCTCTAAATGAGGTTGGGGTAGTCACCTTCGGTATAAGTGCAAGGAAGGTGGCCTTCCAACTTCGTGTAAAGAGTTTACGACGAAAGATTTCCTTGATGGCCTGGATGAGATCAGTGCCAATGATATCCCAACATGAAATGTAAAAATCAGCTGAGAAACCATCTAGCCCGGGTGCACGATGTCTGCTCATAGAGAAAACTACTTCCTTGATCTCTTCTCCCGTGGGTATGGTTGTTATGAGAGAGTTCTCACGGTGAGTGACCAATGACGGGATCGAAGTGAGCATATCATCAGAAATCTCAATCGGCTGAGAGGTTAAGAGAGTACGAAAGTACTCAACCCCTGCCTCCTGCATGCGGGAAAGGTCATGATCATATGTCTCTAAAAGAGAGGTATAATCTGAACGTGAGCGATGAGCGACTGAGGCATGAAAGAAACGAGTGTTTCTATCACCCTCTTGTAACCACTGGATGCGTGATTTCTGGAGATAGAATAACTCCTGTCGTCGCACAACCTCATCAAGCTGGTCACTCACTCTACTCTTCCTTTCCCAAGCAGCATCTGAATATCTAGCTTGCAGTAGTCTTTCAACTTCTGCTAACTCTTTTTGCAGTGCATCAACTTGGGTATGGACATTCCCATAGATATGTCGGTTCCACCATTTAAGGTGGAGTTTGAGATTCCTTAACCTATAGCTAAGGTTCTCCATAGGAGAATCTGAGATCTGTCCGTACCAGTGATTCCGTACGAAACTCTGAAAGTTTTCATGTTGGAGCCACATGGTTTGAAATCTGAAGGGGGGTCTGTGGGTGCTCATACTCTGTTTAGGGAGTATGAGGATCGGGGTGTGATCTGACCTATAACGGGGTAATATCGTGACTAATATGGGATGTCGCATATTAGTGGTAAATTTAAAATGAAGAATAGTGGTAAATTTAAATCACACAAATTCTCACTAAATAAAGTGAAAATTAAGTCAAAAGTAAGAAAGGCAGAGTTTCGACCTCGTGATAGTGATCATCGGAATTTTTTGTGTTCGAGAAGGTTATCGAATGATGTCCACAACCTCAAAGGCTCTCTTTGGACATGGACAACCTAAGCATTTGCTGAATCTCTTTTTGAAGTCTAAAAAATAATGGCGGAAGTTAAATTAGTTAAAAAAATGATAAAATAGAGTTTTAATGTTGCAGTAGTGATGTATTGATGATGCATTGAAATCCTGAGTGTTTAGGAGGATTGTCGTGTAGTGTTCACAGCCTCAAAGGCTCTCCTTAGACAAGAACGACATGAACAATCTTTAGATCTTCTTGCAAAGTCTAGAGATCAATAAAATGGGCCATCGAATTGTCTCTGATGACTATTACTTGGTAAAGAAGAAAGATGGTGACTTTGCGGCTCTCCGACGATTGTCACTTGATGGAGAAGAGCTAGATGGAGGTGGGGTGCATGTTAGGGAGCTTTGATAAGTCTTCATTATAATGAGTTAATAATTAATAAATAATATAATTTTATAAACTTATAAAAATAGACTTATATTTATATTAAATTATAAAAAATAGTTTTCAATTAATTAATGTAATTTTTTAGTTAATTATGTGATTTTATATGAATTTATATGATTTTTATAATCCTATTTTTGAGATAAATGAAGAAAAAGAAATTAAATAAAAATATAGAAAAAGAGGGGAACCCGTCATCTAATCGAACGTGTAAGTGGGTTAAAAGCGCAGTCTGGGGGGAGTCACGAGCAAGGGCTCGAGTGGCTATGGACTGATGGGGGCACATGTATGCCACTCTCCTTCCACACCACCGGTGGCCAGCTGGTTGTGGGGCAAAGAGTGGTCATACATGCAAGAAAGGGACTCATTACTTCTAAATCTAATATTACTATATATTCTTCCAAAACTTTAACTTACAACTAATGTGAGACTAAACCTGCATCACACTTTCCCCATAATAGTTTTATTTATTTTAATACCTAAAATACCTCTTAGTTATAATAGAGATATATCATGATGATGTCACTTTATAAGGGTATTTGAGAACTTATTTTCCTCTCTCTCATATAGGCAAGCGACTAACATAGGTTCAAATCCTACCAAAGCCAAACTTTCTTGTAAATTGTCGGTGAAGAATTAAGTCACTAGAATCGCTCAATCATCGGTGAAAATCTTGTTGACACAATTCGTAGAGTATTGTTATTAAAATTATTAAATAATTTGCAATAAAAGGATTATTGAATTCATTGAGTAAATCATTTCTAATTGATCAATGAACAAGTCATCATTAAGAAAAGGACAATCTATCAGAAAACAAGTTGCCACCTCTTGAGAGCATATTGAATGTGATAAAGAGTCTTCTCTTACTGTGCGGACCTGAGGATGAAGCTCTTTGACATGTGCCTCACGTCCATCTAACTCTCTATTGGATGACAGCTACTAGAGAGCTACAAAGTTGCCATTTTTATATTTTGCTGGGTGACAACCACTAGAGATGATTTGATGACCCATTTCATTGATCTCTAGATTTTACAAGAAGATCTAGACATTGTCCACGTCAACCTTGTCTAAAAAGAGCCTTCAAGGCCATGGATATTACATAACAATCCTCTCAAACACTGAAGATTTTGATGTATTCTTGACACATCGTCACTACAACATTGGAACTCTATTTTTATGCTTTTAACTTAATTTTTACTTCATTGAGTGATAACTTGTGTGATTTAAATTTACCAAACTATTCTTTGTTCAATTAAAATTTTACCAATTTTTACAAATCTTAATTTGGTCAATTAAATTATTTGTAATCTGATAAGTCTTCATTATCATGAGTTAATAATTAGTAAATAATATAGTTTTAGCCTTAACTCATGATAAATAGACTTATATTTGTGTTAAAGTATGATTTGTGGTTTTCAATTGATTAACGTGAATTTTTGGGTAATTATATGATTTTATACAATTTTTATAATTTTGAGATAAATGAAGAATAAGAAATAAAAAATATTACAAAATGGGGGGACCCACCGGCCAGCCGGGCCTGTAAGTGGGTCAGAAGTGCAGTCGGGGAGTAGCCGCGAGAAGGGGCTCAAGTGGCTTGGCTTGGACTGATAGGGGCACGTGTGCACCACTCCCCTTCCACGCGAACGATCGTACACGCGAGTGTAGTGACTTTGCTTATAAAGCTAACATTACTATATATTCGCCCGAAAAATTGGTGCACAACCGATTTGAGACTAAACCCACATGACACCTTCCTCAGAGGCGGGCGACTGGCGAGGGTTTGAATCCTCCTAGAGTCAAAATTCATATATTTTTATCTAATTATCGCAACTTTCTTACAAATCACTAGTGAAGGATTAAGCAACGAGAATCGCTGGATCATTAGCGAAAATCTCGTCAACGTGATTCGCAAAGCATTACTACTAAAATTGTTGAATGATTCGCGATAAAAGGATCGCGAATCCATCGAGTAAATCATCTCTGATTGATCAACGAACAAGCTGTCGTCGGGAAGAGGACAATCTGCTGGGAGACGAGTTGCCACCTCTTGAGAGCGTACTAGATACGATGAAGAGCCTCCTCTTGTTGTGCGGACCTGAGGATGAAGCTCCCTAACACACGCCCCACCTCCATCCAGCTCCTCTCCGTCGGGTGACAGCCGCCGATGAGCCGCAAAGTCGCTATTTTTCTTCTCCGCTGGGTGACAGCCACCGGAGATGATTCGACGACTCACTTCATTGATCTCTAGACTTCACGAGAAGATCTAGAGATTGCCCACGTTGTCTTTGTCCAAAGGAGAGCCTTCGAGGCTGTAGACACAACACAACAATCCTCTCAAATGCCCAGGATTCTGGTGCATCACCGACACATCGCCGTCATGACGCTAGAACTTTGTTTTCTTACTTTCAATTTACTTTACGCTTCATTTAGTGATAATTTTTGTGTTTTTAATTTACCAAAATATACTTTGTTCTATTACGATTCTTCCGGCTTTTACAGATCTTAATTTGATCAATTAAATCGTTTGTAATCACTTACGTAAGAATCGCCAAGTAGAACTCTGTTTTCACCTGATTCGCACTCGCTGGGTGCTGACATCATCCTGACATCCGCGCCCTTATTTCTCTTTTTTGTGAATTTGAAATATATTTCCTTTTTATTTCTTAGTGTAAAATTCATAGAAAATCATATTCATTGAGAAAAATTCTGAATAATTACCAGATATTATATTACATTTCTGCAATCAACTTGGAAAATTACCGCTATTTTTGGAATTTTTATTGAATTATAATTGATATATTTATTTAGAAATACTTCTAAATATCTAAAAATTCGTATTTTCTAGTTTTATAAATTTTATATTTACGTGATTTAATATACAATGACTGAGTCACATCATAATCCCTTACGTAAGAATTGTTAAGTAGAACTCTATTTTTGCCTGATTCACATTCGTCGAGTCCTGACATCATCTTGACATCTACACCTGAATTTCCTTTTTTTGTAAATTTTAAATATATTTTATTTTCATTTCTTAATCTAAAAATTATAAAAAATTATATTCTTTGAGAAACTTTCTGAAAAATTACCCAATATTATATTACATCATTGTTATCAATTTTGAAGTTTTCTAATATTTTTAAACTTTTATCATATTATAATTGATATATTTGTTCAAAAATACTTCTAAATATCTGAAAATTAATATTATCTAGTTTTATAAATTTTAAATTTACATGATTTATTACACAATGACTAATACACGTCAAGCTTCATCCTCAAGTCCACATAGCAAGAGAAAGCACTTCACTATATCTAGTATACTCTTAAGAGGTGGTGACTTGTCTCCTAGTAGATTGTCCTCTTTCTGACAACTTGTTTGTCAATCAATCGAAGATGAATTACTCGATGGATTTGTGATCATTTTATTGTAAATTATTCAATAATTTTAGTAACAAGGCTTTGCGAATTGTGTTGATGAGATTTTCATTGATGATCAAGTGATTCCAACAGCTTAGATAAAAATATGAGTTTGACTTTGGTAGGATTCAAACCTACAATAGTTGTCCACTTGCATGAGAGAGAGAAAAATAAGTTTGAAAATATCCTTATAAAGTGACATCATCATGGTATATTGTAGTTATAAATAAGGGGTATTTTAGGTATTAAAAATCTTCAAAATCATTTCAGAAAAGGTGTGACTATTAGTTTAGTCGCACATCAGTTATACATTGATTATTCAGATGCAAGATTTGAGAGTCAATGAGTCCCTTTCTCATATGTGTACGACCATTCCTTGTCTCACAACCAACTAGCTACTAATGACGTGGAAGGGGAATAGTGCACACTTACCCCCATTGGTCCATAGCCACTCAAGCCCCTACTTACAACTTCACCCCGATTGCACTTTCAACCTATTTGCGGGCTCGATTGGCTGACAGGTCCTCCCTTTTTTCTTTTTCTTTTTTTTATTTATCTCAAAAATAGGATTATAGAAATCATATAAATTCGTATAACATCACATATTTAGCAAAAAAATCACACTAACCAACTAAAAACCACTTTTCATACATTAAAATAAATATAAGTCTATTTATCATGAGTTCAAGTTAAAACTATTTATTTATTAATTATTAACTTATGATAATGAAGACTTATTAGTCCACATTGAGATTAATTTTAACAAAGAAGGGTTGATAAATATGGTTGTAATAATGGATCATATACAACTATTATTATAAATGCACCACCATCAAGATGAAGACATAGTTGTCAAGAAAATAGTTTAGTACTTGATCACTCCATCCATCATTTGATGAGATTAACTTTCACGAAAGAAGAAACTTTCACCTTGTATTTGACAAAGACTTTGAATACTTCAACTTTGATATTCCAATAGGGAAGTACATGTCAATCATTGGAAATCATGCAAAATGTAAATTAAAATCAGTATATGAAATTGATAGAACTGATCCTAGAACTCATATATAGGGGTAAAGGAGCCTACTCTCTAACCCCACTTTTAGGAGAGGTCCATTTGGACTGCATCTCCCTTTTACACCTTTGTTTAGGACTAGTCTCAAGTATGAAATCAGTCCAGTCATTTTGTAATACAGATATTAAAAAGGGGCTAGAAGAGAGAAAAAGAGATAAAATTAAGGGCTTGGGAAACCCTTTTCTTTTTGGCAGCTGAAATCGAGATTCTGGATCCTCCTCCTATCCCTTGTCTACTGGCTCTAGTTACAACTTCATTAACTCCATATATTTCTATATTTCGTTCCTCATTGACTATTGGATATATTGCTTCTCTTTGGTGGACGTGAGGTGTGTTTATCCTTTTTAGACAACATTAAATTCATTGTTTCTTTAATCCAACACATTTACTCTTCTCCATATCATCCTATTACCTTGTGGACATTCTATCGTTGTGTTTTCATCTTCCCCTATGATATTGGGCCTTTTATCAAGCCCAATAAGTCCTAAATCTGGTCTTTTTTCCAAACATCCACCCTACTGAATGAGCATGAAATTCTTTTAGTAATCAATGCATAATTATGAAGTCTAAACCTATTTTAGGGAGGAAACTATGTATGTTGAATGAATAACTTAGTAAAGGTCTAATTTTTTCTAACATAGCATTTGTGCACTAAATCCAATCAAAGGTACAATTAACTTTAGGAACTATCAAAATGAGAAAATTATTAAAGTAATTAGTTATTAATCCCTCTCCATGATCTTTGATAACATTCTTCTGAAGAGAATATTACTCCTAAAGACAATAATATGGAGAACTACGAATATTTTATTGCACCAATATTAGGAGGTTTACAAGGAACATGTCAAGGTTAAATCCTAATTTTGGTGACCTAGCATATTGAGCACTTTCTTATTTTCCTCTTGATTGACTGCATTAAAGTTTCTACATTTCCCATTTTATACGAATTAATCATGCATTTACACTAAAATCATAATTAATCAAAAAATATCACATTAGTTTAAAGCTACCAAATAGCTTCAATTTTCTTGTGATTTACCATGTAAAGTCCAAATTAGATATTATATTTCATTTTCAAACCTGTGTATAAAAATTCTCAAACTTTAAGGTAGTTGTGTGGGAGCATTAAATACATGTTGTTATTTAAAGTAATGATTGTGAGTTTTTGGAAGGATAGTTTAAAAACAAAGAACTCAATATAAAAGGATCAATACTATTGTACAAAAGGTTTACAAATAAACCTAAAACAGATACCAAATCCAAATTGATCAACAATATATGACAAAGGGCTGTTTCATTAAGAGAGTTACAAAGTAAAATCCATATGGTTAGACACTAGTGATTTGTCAAAAAAAAAAAATCAAGAAAGAATATTGACTTGTAAAATCATGTGGGCTTATTGTTTCTCATATTATCTTGATTCAAGTGTCGATTATTGGCACCTAAAATCTCCTTTTATATATTTCCTTTACTGAAAACTATGAAAGAATATAAGCTAAACATTTTCTAAAAATTAGGGAATAATCCTATTTGGAAAATAAAACTCTACTCTTATACAAATCAAATAATGATTCCATTAATTCATAAGTTCAAGAATTAGAAACCCAAATTCTCAAGCTTATTACACAATTATCCTCCTCAAGATTTAAGTTGGCTTTCCAGGCTCATCATTGCTACTTTTTGTCAATTTAATTTTTTTATTAAGATAGTTATTTTTTTCATATTGGCTTTTAATTAGACATCATTAATCAATGATTGATTAAGCGAAAGTTCTGGTTTATATCATTATAATCATAAATGTCACAACTAACATAGTGAAATACCCAAGTCGAGGTTAGACTATATAGTATTGACTCTCAATCTATTGTTTAATTATTCTATTATATTTTATTTTATTTTTTCATTGAATTTAGATAATAGAATAACTATTCCCTCCTCCCTCTTCCATGTTCTAATATTTAGCAATGACCCTCAAAACTAAAAACTAGTTAGTCAATAGATATATTTAATCCTCCTATAAGGATTTAAATAGAAGCAGAGAATAAATTTGGTACATACTACTTTGTTCTTAGTTGATGATTAAAAATATGCTTTTAGCACTAGAATCCATTAATAAATTATGGACATTTAAAATAGAAATCAGGACCACATTTGAATGTTTAACTTGATAACAAGACATACATATCTCGTGTTCTTCTTCGTAAGAAAAGGAAACTTCATAAACCTATACGAACCTTGTATTCTCTTAATTGATCCTTTAATAGCCCAACAAAGTGGATAAAACCACTTTTATTTCTTACTTTGGCATAGATATCCAAACCAACATAATAGTGAACAATATGTGAAAGGACTAATATTTCTCTCTCATGTATCTCTTAAGAGAAATTATTTTCCACTACATAGAAAATTAATCATTTACATTTTCTATAAAAGAAATTATCACTTAATCATCATCAAATATTGAAGAGCATAAGCTTCCAATTATTGAGATGACTAAATTTATCTATTTACAAAAAGAGATTTGATAAGTCTTCATTATCATGAGTTAATAATTAGTAAATAGTATAGTTTTAGCCTTAACTCATGATAAATAGACTTATATTTGTGTTAAAGAATGATTTTTGGTTTTCGATTGATTAACGTGAATTTTTGGGTAATTATGTGATTTTATACGATTTTTATAGTCTTACTTTTGAGATAAATGAAGAACAAGAAATAAAAATAAAAATATTACAAAAATAGGGGAACCCACCAGCCAGCCGGGCCCGCAAGCGGGTCGGAAGTGCAGTCGGGGAGTAAGCCACGAGCAGGGGCTCGAGCGGCTTGGCTTGGGGACCAACAGGGCACGTGTACGCCACTCCCCTTCCATGTCACCGGTGGCCAGCTGGCTGTGGGGCAAGGAGTGGTCGTACACGCAAGAGAAGGGACTTTGCTGACAAAGCTAATATTACTATATATTTGCCCGAAAAATCAGCATACAACTGATGTTGGACTAAACCCGCGCTGGTACGCTCTCAAGAGGTGGCGACTGGTCTCCCAGCAGATCGTCCTCTTCCCGATGACGGCTTGTTCATCGATCAATCGGAGATGATTTACTCGATAGATTCGTGATCCTTTTATCACGAATCGTTCAGCAATTTTAGTAGCAATGTTCTGCGAATCGCATTGACGAGATTTTTGCCGATGATCCAGCGATTCTCATTGCTTAATCCTTCATCGGCAACCTGCAGGAAAGTCGCAATAATCAGATAAAAATATATGAATTTTGACTCTAGGAGGATTCGAACCCGCACCGGTCGCCCACCTCTTCTGAGAGCGTATCAGATGCAATGAAGAGCCTCCTCTTGCTGCGTGGACTTGAGGATGAAGCTCCCTGACACGTGCCCCACCTCCATCCAGCGCCTCTCCGTTGGGTGACAGCCGCCGGAGAGCCGCAAAGTCACCGTTTTTCCACTCCGCCGGGTGACAGCCGCCGGAGATGATTCGACGACCCACTTCATTGATCTCTAGACTTCGCGAGAAGACCTAGAGATTGCCCACGTCATCTTTGTCCAAGGAGAGCCTTCGAGGCCGTGGACACTGCACGACGATCCTCCTAAATGCTTAGGATTCCGGTGCATCGCCGATGCATCATCGTCGTGACGCCGGAACTCTGTTTTCCTACTTTCAATTTAATTTACGCTTCATTTAGTGATACTTTGTGTGATTTTAATTTACCAAACTATACTTCGTTCAATTACGATTCTTCTGGCTTTTATGGATCTTAATTTAATTAATTAAGTCATCTGTAATCGCTTACATAAGAATCGTCAGGCAGAACTCTGTTTCTACCTGATTCGTGTTCGTCAGGCGCTGATGTCATCCTGACATCCGCACCCTTATTTCCTTTTTTTTGTGAGTTTTAAATATATTTCCTTTTTATTTCCTAATATAAAATTCGTAAAAAAATCGTATTCATTGAGAAAAATTCTAAATAATTACCAGATATTATATTACATCCCTATGATCAACCTAGAAAATTACCGCTATTTTTGGAATTTTTATTGAATTATAATTGATATATTTATTTAAAAATACTTCTAAATATCTGAAAATTCGTATTTTCTAGTTTTATAAATTTTATATTTACATGATTTAATATACAACGACTGAGTCACATCAGGATTCACCATCATTGTTATATAAAATAACAATATTTTTGTAAAGGAGATGTGATGTATGAATATATAAACATCAAACCTTGGTTATTAGATAGATGATCACTTTTTAGACCAAAATATGATTGAAAATGACAACTACAAATAAGAGAAAGCTTGAGAAGATGAGAACTCTCCAATGGTTATCTACACATTTCTCTCTTAAGATTCAATCACCATGAGCTTCAACAAAGTACATAACAATAGATCTAATCTTCATTCAACATTTGTGACCCAAGCAACATCCATCTCAAAGGCTGACACTCTCCATCTGACCCTAAGATATTTAGGAGGTGAAGGAAGAGGTAGTTGGGCAAAGGCATGAGGTGTTGGTAGCCTAGTTGAGCCCTTGAGGGGTGAGGTCTCTAAGGAGACAACTTGTGTGATTGGGTGACTAATTTTGTGAAAATCAGTGTATATTTTTGAGAAAAATAGTAAAATACAATAGATAAAATCATTTGGGACTGAAAGTAGCTGAGTGTGGGGTAAGCCAATATAAAAGTGTTGGTGTCCTTGGCGGTGATGTGATAACTCGCATCGAGTGAGGGAAAGAGCCTTGAGAGAAGCCACATTACCAAAAAGACAATGGTGAGAGAATCTATGTCAGCACATCTACTAATAGGTAGAACATGAGAATTGACAAAAATCTTTAGAAACCCAATCCCCCTCCCTCTTGGTGTTTCACCTAGCCCCCTTTGAACTTACAAAGAGGATGTAGATGACATTAGAATGCCTCATATTAGCTTTTTAATGGTCACAATTTTTTAAATACTTTTTCCACTTTAATTTAATCATTCATAGCTATCCTATTAAAAATTTCATAAGATTAACATTTTTTTAGTTTTACATGTAATATTTCTTGGAGGAATCATTGGTTATATCCTTAAATGATTATTTTATAGTTATGAAGCTTTAAAATAGTGGTTGTGCTTTTTCCGCAACACCCATTGTGTCATAAGGAATGGTTATGTGGAATGCTCAATTGGAATATTTATAGGTCAATGGACATGTTAGAAATGTATCACTAGTTTTTACCATAGGAACTTATGGCCCAATGAAGCCAACTACCATTTTGACAATACATATATTTTTTTCTTCTGATTGCAGCCTTCAATTTTCAAGTTTATATTTTATTTTTACTTATCTTTTGCTTAGACATTTTGAAAACCTTTAATTTGCAAAACGTCAAAAAGTGGGATGCGAAATCTAGTGAATGTTGTCTTCAAAAGTTTGCATTGAGGAGTTAAAAGGCCAAGATAGGTATGTTGCTGCTGTTCATCCTTGGACAGCTCTCTTATGTTAAGAACAGTTATGATGTGACAATGATGGAAACTTCAGAACTCTTGTAACAGCATGACAAGATGCATCATTCATTTGCATGACTCTTAGGTATTGACCTAGTAAGATTCTACTTTTGATGATGATATGCTTTCAATAGTCACTTTGGCACACTCTATTAGTTATGGGAGCCTTGATTACTTTAACAATGACATAGGGTAATATATTATTCTCTAGAAAGAACTTCTATAAAGTAAATCACATAACTAAACTAGGTGAAAATCGTTTATGACAAAATAATCAGTGTTCATACTCTACATGATTAAAAAAAAATTGGACACAAATTGGTGCCATAGGTCTAGGCATCTTGGTACTTGATGGAAAGATAATTGGAAATGGAGCACGATGCAAACATTGCTGAAAAACTAGAAGGTTTTGAACTATTGTGATTTTTAGAATAATTAAATAATGTATATATTGTTTAAATTTCATGCATGGATGTGACCCCTAATGAATCATAATCCAACCACTGTAATGACCTTTGGAAGTGACCCAAATTGAATCATTATCCAACCATTATCTAAGTATAAAAGAGGTATTTCTGCCTAAATTAATGTTTAAGCAAAAAAATAGAAATTTAGAGAGAGGATCTTTGCATTCTCCCTCTTCCTCCAACATCTTTAAGCCTTAGATCTATATCCTTGAATATGGAAAGAAAAATAAAATATAGTGTTCAAGCATTCATCTACTTCATTCTACATCGGATTCTTCCTGAACAAAGTTCAAGTTTTTTTAAGCAAATGTAGCCAGGGGCTAAATCCATAAGAACCCCAATTTCTCCTAACTTCATTCTAGGTATGCTAAAACGTCAACATTCTGTACATAAGCTTGCTAAAGCCAGGATTTGAGCAGTTGATCGCCAGAGCAATAAAATCAAAAATATAGGCTCGCTGAGGTCTTAATATTCAACAGTTGGTCATTGGAGCCACAAGATATATCCAATGAGGCTTTAATATTCAGCAGAAGCTTATTGAAGCTGCTAATTAATTTCCACTTGTAACTTAGTGGAACCTAAGGACTCTGTCCTTATATAGTAGAGTAACATAAATTATAGTGTGAATCTTGATTTTTCTTGTTAAATGACTGAGAAATGAAAAAAAATGAAAAAGACATTCACCCACTGCTTAGACTATAGAGTTGCCGAAGCTAAATCTAAAAACTCAAGGTTCAATTTAAATATTTATCTCACTTCATAAAGAGGTGGGAAAGATATTTTGACTAATTTTGGAGAACCAACTAGTCACAATAAGCATGCTCAAGTTCGTACTGAGAAATCTGCAACTGGACCTTGTGGTCGGGGCCACCAGTTAGGCTACCTTTGAACAACATCAATAATTCTTGGATCTCTCTCTCTCTCTCTCTCTCTCTCTCTCTCTCTCTCTCTCTCTCTCTCTCTCTCTCTCTCTCTCTCTCTCTCTCTCTCTCTCTCTCTCTCTCATCTTTAGTCGGCAAATCCGCCGCCACTGCGACGGACCTCAGTCAAATCATTTTCAAGTTGATCCGCCTTTGCTGCGAGAAAACGGTCCCTAATTCTGAAGACTCTAAAACGGGCCTTTGCTACATCCGCCGTGTCCCACTTTGCCAGGCAGCAAGGAGGCACCAACACATGGGACTTTCCTAGGAAGCCCGGAGAACCGACGGCGGCGCACGACACGCTCACATGAGCAGGACGGGCCCTCGCAGAGGACGACGCGACAGTTCCACGTTTTCTTCCCATGTAACCTCTCGACGCCGTTTCCCAAGCAGCTCCCCCGGTATCCACTCTTTTCCTCCTCTGCCCTACAAGGGATTCATCCAGCTGGTTGATCCCTCCCCTAGTCGACGATCTTGGGCTCAGCCCTTTTCCCACACTGTTCAAGGCAAATCCAGAGGGTGCCCTGAGAGAAGCACCCACCGGATTGACTCGCGAGCGGCGTACTTTCCTGCGTGACGAGGTGGAAGACTTGGTTGATTGTCCGGTGGTCCTCGTCTCTCTCATCTCGAACTTGAGGGCACTCTTTGACCACGATCCGTCAGACGCATGGACGATCTTTCTTTTGTCCCGGCGTCGATTGAAGAAATTATTACCGTGATGTGATCACTCGGTCGTATTAAGACACGAGATCATAAATCCTTGAGAGAGATAGAATGGACCTCTCGACTGGTACAGTACTACGGAATTCAATTTCCATTTCCTTCGATCAAGCAACGGTGTCGTTAAAAAGCTTCAGTGGTTTTCTTTCAAGCCTACGTAATTAGAGTATCACTATTAAACTAGCAATGCTTATTAAATATTAACTAAAGAGTTGTCCCTATATGCATTTACGCAATTACTGCCCTGGTAAACAATGAATTTCGTGTACTACGATCTCATATTTTAATATAATGTCAAGCCCAATTGTTTTTGTGGTTGCTGTGCCATCCCTATTTATATCATCATTGATTCAAACTCAAAAAAGTTAACCAGTTATTCATTTAACTCCAAACTTAAATTTATAAAAGTGTTAGTGTCAGATTATTTTCAAAGTGCTCATATTGAAGGGACATACTATCATTATGACAGGTCATTTGTTGCTAAATTTTCTTGTTCTTTACTTTTTACAACGTTGGTACCCTGTTTTTACTTATCATTATGACAAGTTCCAAAGTCAACTTCCGTTGGACGTACATTGTTAGAACTGTCCCACATTAAAAATAGTAATTAAAATAATATACTCATCTAGATGAAACAATTCTACTGACCATCAATTATATTCGAGTTGAGAGATCCCCTGTCAAAAAAATTACATTGAGGGCCTTCTGGAGCTGACCAATCTGAATGATCCTAATGGGGATTAATTTGATATTACATCGATTAATTAGTCAAAAGGCCCATGACGGGCTCACATGGATGAGACACTCTTCGGCTCTACTCTGTCAGCCAGATTTGAATTGGATGGGATAATGGGCGCAGAAACTTACCATGTTACACGAAGAACAGAGAGGATATTGTCGGATTAACTAATACCGAGGGATCGAGGGGAAGTCACATGCAGGAGATCCTCCGCAAGATATGAGATGGAGCTGATAATGTGGGGGTCAATCTCTCTAGAATTTAGATAGGTCCCCATGGTTGTTCGACTGCGGCAACATCAACCGTCCACCATAACGGCGATATTGTCGTGGTAGAGAGAGAAAACAAGGGACATCAGGCGGTCGGTTGGAGGGGATGGATGGTCCTAGAGGACGAGGTCACCAGAGAGAGCTGAGCCTCGCAGTTTCTGGCCGTGCACGGCCGGTGTCTGGGCCCTGCGCCGCCTGAGGACGGTCGAGCTGCGTTGGGTCCGTATGGAGCGGCCACTGTAGTGCGACAGATGGGGAACACCTCCGGCGGCTGCGACACACCTCCAGACTAGGCCACTGTGCCCCCTTCAGTAGAGCATCCGCCTCCCCCAGCATTATCTTTCATTGGCTGGTGCTTCCTGAGCTCCTAAGTTGCTGCGTCAGAGGAGACTTCTTCCACAGGATCAGACTTATCTTTGAATCAATGTTCAATGTCAGACGATCGCGCGTCAGTCGCGGCTCTGTCTGTCTCTCTCTCCCTTCGAATTCACGTCATTATCTCTGTTACTAACGTTCGCAAACTAGTAGTTTATGCCACCTACTCTCTCTCTCTCTCTCTCTCTCTCTCTCTCTCTCTCTCTCGCTAAGTACCTATTTATAGAATTGGAGAGCCTTCTTCAGGGATAATCATCTTCGTCAACAGCCATTCCTCACGAGAGAACCATCGACGGCGGAATTCTTCGCGAATGAGCTCCACCTGCTGCATGGCGGCGCTCCGGGAGGTGGCTCTCGGCGCGCGCGGCGGTGTTAGGCAAGCGGTTGCTGTAGTGCGACAGTCGCCTATCGCCATCACTGCTGCCCACCACGGCAGGCCTGAGACAAAATTATAAAAATGGAGTAGATCACGAGGGAGGGCGATGGAGGCTCTTGCGCTGAGGCGGCGGTGGGCGGTGCAGTCGGTGGAGTTCTCTAGTTACCCACCTGGTGCGAAATACTTCACCATCGGACACAATCACGTGTGGGTGCCCATGCAGGCGGGGGCATCCCATGTAGCATGGTCCACGGAAGAGGAGAGAGAAAGTAGAACCCATTCAATAGCCCTCTGATGGCGACCTGCATTTGATTGCGAGAGGGTAGACGACGGGCGGCGCGGATTGTTCCATTAAACTCTCTCTCTCTCTCTCTCTCTCTCTCTCTCTCTCTCTCTCTCTCTCTGTGACGGTTCATTACAGCCCTCTCCTCTTATTCTTATTCGTTAGGTGATGATGACTACGACGACGACGATTATGTTTTGGAAGAAAAGGGAGGATGAAGGAGCACATGGATGATATAAGGAGCAGTCTCCTCTAGCCTCCCAATCTCCACGGATCTCCGCTCACCAAACTTCGCATATCGACACGGGGAAATGCCGTTGTTTCTCTCTCACACATGGGAGAGCGACCAGCTCCAAGAAGAAGTGCCTTCCTCTCCCCATATGGAGAATCATCCTCGCACCGGGAACCCCATGTGGATGTCTACAACCAGCCGTCACATGTATGTCTTTCAGGTCCACTCTCTCTCTCTCTCTCTCTCTCTCTTGCGTGCTGTGGAGTGCAGGGATTAGGGTTTGTCACAAAGACGAGGGCATTATGTGAGTCGTCCGGACAAGAGCATCCTTATCCCACCAGAGGAGCCCTCTCGGCTCGCACATGGCCCGTTTTAAATGAACGGGCCCCACATTTTTGTGGCCCCCCGCAGGAGGTGGGGACGTGGCTTGTAGGCGCACGGCCGCGTCCCGTCCCGTGGATGCACCCTGGTCAGCCACATGGCAGGCGCCTCCCCGGGCGACCCCGGTCGTCGTTCGGCGCCTCCCCCGCTGGGCCCACTCTTCCGGGCCCAATTCCCGCCGCTAGTCAGACTTTCCCTAATAAACTAAAATCTTAAAACACTCCTATCACATTTTTAGACCATCTCTCTCTCTCTCTCTCTCTCTCTCTCTCTCTCTCTCTCTCTCTCTCTCTCTCTCTCTCTCTCTCTCTCTCTCTCTCTCTCTCTCTCTCTCTCTCTCTCTTTCTCTCTCGCTCTCTCTCATCCGGAGGGGGGCCAGGAGCCCATGGGCCGGCGATGGGCCCGCCATGTGGCCCAGATGGAAGGGGGTACGTAGGGCCCACCTTCCCTTAATATATGATGTCCCGGGGTAAGGCTTTTCACAGAACCCCATCCCCCGCCCCCTATCTCCTCTTTTCTTGCCCCGCGCTCTCCAGGCAAGACCTTCTCTCCTCCCGCTTCCACGACCGGTCTCTTCTCCTTCGACACACCTCTCTCTCTCTCTCTCTCTCTCTCTCTCTCTCTCTCTCTCTCTCTCTCTCTCTCTCTCTCTCTCTCTCTCTCTCTCTCTCTCTCTCATCCATTTTCCACAGTCGTCTTGGAGAAGGAAAGAGAACGGCAGTGTTTTTAACTTGAGCGAAGGGGAGATGTCGAGCGCGTGGACCGGCAGGGCGAGGGCCACCGACGACGACATCAAGGAACTCGTTGCCAAGCTGCAATCGCTCCTGCCGGAGGCCCGCCGGCGGAGCTCCGGCAGGGTATGATTCTCTACTGCTCCCCTTTCCATTCTCTACTTTGTTCTCTCTTCAGCGTGAAGAGAGGCATGCGGAGATCGTCATCTTATTGTTGTGCACGCAGAGGAACTTGAGAGGGGAGAGATAGAGAAAGAGAGAGAGAGAGAGAGAGAGAGAGAGAGAGAAAATATGTATTGGTGAAGCATTGGGTGTAATGCCGTCTTACTCATGCGCAGACATCGGCAGCGAAGCTACTGAAGGAGACGTGTAGCTACATTAAGAGCCTGCAGAGAGAAGTGGACGACCTCAGCGACCGGCTATCCGACCTCATATCTGCCATGGACGATAATAGCGCGCAAGCAGAGATCATCAGGAGTCTTCTCAGTTAGAGAGAAAGCGAGAGAGAGAGAGAGAGAGAGAGAGAGAAAGAGACCGCTGCCGCCGCCCATTGGAGCAGGAGCAGGCAAGTCGACCTCTAATCTCAAGCTGAGGTTATATTATAAGATATGCATCCTGTCAGTGATGCCCACTAGAAGTAGTCCCCGTACATTTTCTCCTCCGTCTCTTCCTCCCCCTCCCTCTCTTCTCTCCCTCTCCCCCCCTCCATCTCTCTCTCTCTCTCTCTCTCTCTCTCTAGTAGAGAGGCTTGATGCCCACACACGGCTACCCTCCCTGCAGAGTATGGAGAGTCGTTATTTACTACCATTGTGTAAGACCCTAGCTGGTGTAGACTAGTTCATAACTTTGCTATTTTCCTCCTGCTGCTGCTGCTACTGCTGCTCTCTCTCTCTCTCTATCTCTCTCTCTCTCTCTCTGGCTCGCTGGCTCGCTGTAGTGGAGAGGCTTGATGCTCACACACGGCTACCCTCACCACAGAGGATGGAGAGTCGCTATTCACCACCAATGTGTAAGACCAAAGCCGGTATAAACTAGTTCATAATCTTGCTATTTCCGTGCAGCTCTCTCTCTCTCTCTCTCCCTTAACAGGTGGAGTTGGTCCTCTGGAGAGAGCTATGGGCCTCACGGAGATATGAACCGGAGGGGGGGTGGCTGTCGTTTAATTTCGATATCCTTCCCCCTTATTTCCTCTTTATTAAGGAGATGTTATCGTCGACCGCGTCGTCCTCAGCCTTCGTCTTTTCCTGCCCGTTTTTAAAGCAGAGAGAAAGGGACCCTCTGTGGGACCCACTTCCCCCGGCTTCCACACGGCGACCCCGGAGACAGCGGGCCCCACAGCCCCAAAAATCCGGCATTTACCGAACGACACGTCACCACGGTAGGTTTGTCCCGCGGCTGCGAGCGAGTCCACCGCCGTAGAGTGGTCCGCTTACGATGTTCAGTGATCTTCGTCATTAATGTCACATTTGAAGAAATAAATATTTAATTATTCGGCGCAGGTCCCATTTTTGCCCACCAATCTTGAGTTCAATGACCCTTTTTCCCATCTTTAGTAAAATAAAAATAAAAGGTGGCTTTCCCAAACGATGGCATCACGCTGATCAGTGCATGGATTTCCATATTTAGTATTCCATCAACTGATCCGATTTTTCTAAAGTGGAGCGATATATCGCCGTTTTTCAGGTGCAATTGTTGTCGAAACGGCACTCGGAATCTTCTGTTCGCCTAACAAGGCCTACGCGTGTAATGAATGGGTTCTGAGCGAATAAGGGGGGGGGAGAGAGAGAGAGAGAGAGAGAGAGAAAGAGAGAGGGGAGATCGTCAACTGATCACCTTGGACAAATTTGATTGGAGTTTACGAAGATAGACGACAAGGAAATCAGAAAGCGAGTGAATACAGGGCATGGGATGTCAAATCAGATAACCCCTTGGATTTCTGTGGCCGTTGGACGAGGATACTCTTGGGACTGTTCTTCCGGGTTTAAAAAATTCCTTGATAGTTACCCCAATTATTCTTGAGTTTCCCCATCTGACGTCTCATCTTCTCCCCCCCCTCTCTCTCTCTCTCCCTCTCTCTTCTCTCAACCGGCGGCATCAATGCATGGATACGCCCAAGAGAATCATCTCTGCATGTGCTCCGGTTCCTTCGTACTAACACTAGAACATCCTGCAGATCTCCGCAGAGGCGGATGTCTCGGCAAAAGATGGTTTGAAGGATAGAGAGAGATAGAGAGAGAAGAGAGAGAAGAGAGAGAGAGAGCTGTCATAGCTTCATTCCCACAAACCATCATCTGATAGAAGGAGCGGGGATGGCGCTTGCCCCGTTTCTACAAGGGAACTTGTCCGCTCTGAGCTCACATTCACGTGACCCCTGCTGTGGACTAACTCCACTGCCTCAACATATGAGGAAGCTCAGCCATGGCCTCAGCCCGCCGTTAACGAGCCACGTGACAGAACCTGCTCGCACCCATTTCCACCCGCCCCTACTGTACATGCATGAATCGAGTCCATGCATGAGAAACTCTCACGTATTCTCTCTCTCTCTCTCTCTCTCTCTCTCTCTCTCTCTCTCTCTCTTCATGTGCGAAGGATTAGTAAGCGAGTAATGACCCTATGGAAACGATTATTGTCTCCTCCCTAGTCTAAACGGTCCATGGAAGATTAATCGAGTTTTGCCTATGTATAGTAGCCGAGCAGTCACAGAGAGAGAGAGAGAAAGAGATCGTCGGCACTCGGCGATTCATCTTCCACGGACTGTTCAGAGTAGGGAGGAGACAATAATCGTTTCCACAGGGTAATTACTCGCTTACTAATCCTTCGCACATGAAGAGAGAGAGAGAGAGAGAGAGGTCGTCGGCACTCGGCTCATCCCATATTTTCTGCATTTGGGCATTATCATCAAACCAAGAGAAGTAAGAAAACAGGATCCAGTCGAGCTCTCAAAGAGCTGAATTTGGTGATGTATTGTAAATTGAAATGTGGGAAAAAGACTCAAATAAAATTCTTTGTTGTTGGGAATCCCTTAAGCACTTGAGGAATCCGAAAGCCCAAGAGGGTGGGCCAGAGCGCTCCCACTCAACATGCTCCTAAGAACCCTAAACCCACCATACTCCATTGAAACACTTTAGTCCATCCGCCCACAGTTTATAGGGATGAATCTTGGGGTGTCCCACATTCTCTCCCTCGTCATCTGCCGAGGATTGACTTCAAAGATCTCAGGCGGGCAGTGAAAAAAGTCTAAGAAGAGGACTAAATTTACGATGTTTCCACCGACACTACTTTCTTCGCAAAGGAACAGACGGCGAGAGAGCTTCAGACAGCCGCCGTCTTGTCGCCTGGCGGGGAGCACGGCAACTTCCCCCGCCGTGAGCACCGGGCGGCGCCGCCAATCCTCCGCTACCGTTGCGCCGCCGTCCGTACGCCCTCCGCCATAGCTGCCTCCAGGCGCTGGAAGCCGAGGAGACGTAGAACGGGGGGCGATGGCGATATCGGGAAAGGAATGCCTATAAAACGTGTAGACCGGTCTTACGTGGCAGACAGAGGCTGTATCCATGTGGACGGCGAGCTAAGACCGGTGGGTAAGCAGTCAACTTGGGCCGCGGTGTCCCCATGGGCCTTGCCTATGCCACGTAGCTGACTGCTGGGCCACTGCAGAAAGCTGGACCCTCATTCCATTTCAGCTCGGCCCAATATGAAAGAGATACAGACAGCGAGAGAGAGAGATGGGAGAGAGGGAAGAGAGAGAGGGAGAGCTTCAGATAGTTGCAGCGGATGGACAAGGGAAGGGGGCGGGTGTTAGATAGAGATGGGAAGAGAGAGAGAGAGAGAGAGATGGATAATTGACAGAGTAATATCAGACGCAAGTAAATATCTAATGTTTCACTAAAACTAATGCAGATGAGTCAAAGCACAAAGTAGGAAGAAGAGACATAGCATCCAACCAAAAGTAAACAGCTAGGATCTGGTCAAGGTCAAAGCAATCACACTGACTCGTGACGAGGGGATCCCCACATGGAGAGACAAAAATGAAGGGAAGGGAAGTGCCGCTGGAGAATCGAAACCATCCATCTGATCTCAAGGCTCACTCCTCGTCCTCCTCATCGTCACCTCCGGCGGCCTTCTTGGCGGCAGCCTTGGCGTTCTTCCGCTTCACCCTACCTGGGCGGCCGCCGCCAAATGGGCTTGTGAGAGAGAAGTCAATGTGCTTCTGGGAGTCAACCCTCACCATGAACGATGCGATGTTCACCACCTGCCTTCCAACCCTGCAACCGGGTTGACCGGGGAAGAAAAAAATCCAACTTCAGCCAAAATCACCACATACGCTGAAATCCTCAGCCTCCAAAAACTGACTAGCAGCACAAGAACAGTTGGATCTTCTTTGACTAATCTTACAGGATCCCAATATTGTATTCAACAATTACGACAGAGAGATCTGAAGATCCAAAAAATCAGGGCATCATTATGAAAGAGTTTCGATGAAACTGATGAAGAAACTTCACAATAACGTAGCTGGCAACATTACTGCGCTACTTTGGGTCGCATGAATGCAGAGCGTCTCTAGCGATGGCTAAGCGAGTTGGGACAACACACCCTGTATAAGGTTCTCTTACACCCTCACAGCACTTCGTCTCTTCATCTATCCAGTGTGAGATTTGCAGACCAAATCCGGATTTAAAAGATGAGGTCAAAGACAAGCAGTGAAAACATTAGGAATGATGAAAAAATAGTGTGCAGGAAGGAATCATTAGAAAGCAGTGAACATATAGGATGGAGATTGAGAAGAGAGAAGAAGAAATCAGTGCCTCAGTGCAATAGCAAAGAATAGAAAGACAAAGACAAATTCAATGAACACCAATGACTATTTCATTGGTGTGGAGCAGGTGAAATGAAGTGGAACTAGATGCAGCCAAGATAAGGCAGCCAACCTGATATGGCGCTGCCTAATGAGCACACGGGCATGGTGGATTGACTTGGCCATTCCAGACTTGAAGACAAGCGTCTGGAGACGCCGCTCGAGGAAGTGCTCCGGAGTCAACGCCAGGACATAATCAAGCTTGTTCTGGCTCTCATCCAAGAGCCCGTACCTGTTCATCCGGCGGAGAAGGGCCTCACCCTCAAAGATCCGCTTCTCATCCTTCTCATCAAGCTTCAGGAGTTCCTTTGCAGCATTACGGATGCGGCTCAAAGCATATTGCACCCTCCAAAGCTCTCTTTTGCATCGGAGGCCATATTCCCCCACAAGCTTCAGCTCTTGGTCCAGACGCTCCTTCTCGTAAGGGCGCCGGGGCTTCTTAAAGGTTTTCCCATCTGGAGAAGAGAAAGGATTTTTTTCTATTTTCATTCACACAAGCCATATATACAACACCTCATAGGCAGAAAAAAATGCAACGCCAGTGAAAGCAAGAAGTTTTCTACAATATTTTGATATTTGCATAGAAAACAACAGAACGTGTTTTCAATCAAGACTGGAAAAATATCCAGCAATCAACCTCAACTGGGGAGAAAAAATTGCATTAGATTTTGCAGCAATTAGGAGCCCCATAAAAGCCCTAAAAGATCATGTCTCCAGGTGACGCATTCCCTCCAAATGGAGAGCTAATGGCTCCTATGACTTGAAGACTTTAAAGAAAAAAGAGTATAAGCGTCTAGAGTGAGAAACACGCAGGCGCCAAGAAAAATAAACCGATCAGGATGGCCTCCATCTCGCCGGAAACCCTACATTCCTCGGTAGAACCGCCAAAATCTATACATCGTCAGCAGATCTACCACTAATACGCAGCAGCTGCAAGCGCCCTAACACTATATTATAAAACCTTCTAATCTACTAGTCCTCGAACGACGGTAGATCGTCATTGAAGCGCAAAAATACACGAACCAAATTCTCGAAGAATCGTAATACTCATAAAAATACATTCAGAGATGATGTGTCCCTCGTGATCCAGATCTAAGAAATGCCACCATGGAAAAGTAAGAAAGAAAGATAGATGCATAGATCCATAGAGCGAGCGAACGAGCGAACGAGAGAGCGAGAGAGAGAGAGAGAGAGAGAGAGAGAGAGAGAGAGAGAGAGAGAGAGAGAGAGCGCTTACAGTTTCGATAGAAAGAGACGTGCACCATGACTGCCCACCCTCCTCTCCGCCCCTTCTCCTACTCCCGGCAATGGCGCCCGCAGCCGCCCCGAATTCGCAGAGAAGCTCTTAAAACCCTACCTTTCACAGCCTTATGAGCGGTGCCACGGATATCGCATCTGGACCGTCCATCTATCCGTTCCAAATAATGGGCCGTTGGGCTCTATTAGGCCTGAGTGATGGATGGTCCATTATGAACGGCCCAGCTTCTGATGTAATCTTTTTTCTGGTAGCCCAATAAGATCTGGACCATTAAAAAATGGGCCCGCTTCACCTGAAATCTGACGTGGACTCAGCCCAATGGTCTCCTGGGGGCCGGTGGCCCGTTAACATCGTAGGGACAGGGCACCGAACCGACGCTGGACTCCCCACCGAACTTGACGTGGAGCGTCGAGTGAGCCAATTGTGGGCCCCACTCCGCACCAGCCCGGCTTATCCACGTCAGCGTCGCGGCGTCCGGTGCGAGGATCGGCCGTGGGATTGGGCCACGTGGAAGGCAAGTATTTAACCACCGAGACAGCGCGTATTCAGTATGGTGACGTGTAAGTG
This sequence comes from Spirodela intermedia, assembly GCA_902729315.2. Lineage (NCBI taxonomy): Eukaryota > Viridiplantae > Streptophyta > Magnoliopsida > Alismatales > Araceae > Spirodela > Spirodela intermedia. The sequence continues at coordinate 5,302,932 of LR746272.1, forward strand.
CGACACGTGTGGGTGCGGTTATTTCGTCAGTTTTTGTATTCGTCGCCGACTGCGTTTGTCTGTTCAGATTGCGGTTCCTGTCGGGATTCCGCATATCGCCGTCGGGGAAGATGCTTCGTCACCAGGGTGATTCGCGGCTGCTCTCTCTCTCTCCCTCTCTCATTCTGTCCCCTGGTTCTTCCAGGTTCTCTCTCTCTCTCTCTCTCTCTCTCTCTCTCTCTCTCTCTCTCTCTCTCTCTACTGTCATTTGTTCTCTTTCCAGAAATCCTCTCTCCGGCTTCCTCTCTAGTTTCTTGCAGGTTCCAACTGGAGACCTCTCTCTCTCTCCTTCCATATATCTCTCTCTACATACATATAAATCTGCATTTCTCGCCTTCGCCCGCAGCCGGCGGCTCCATGGCGTCTGCGACAGCGGTGAACATTGGGATGATGGACCCGGCCTACTTCGTCGGGAGGAACCACATCCTCTCCTGGATCAACACCTCCCTCCGCCTCAACTTCTCCCGCATTGAAGAAGTCTCTCTCTCTCTCTCTCTCCCTCTCCCTCTCTCCCTCTCTCTCTCTCTCTCTCTCTCTCTCCCTCTCCCTCTCTCTCTCTCTCTCTCTCTCTCTCTCTCTCTCTCTCTCTCTCTCTCTCCCCTCTCTCCCTCTCTCTCTCTCTCTCTCTCTCTCTCTCTCTCCCCCTCTCTCTCTCTCTCTCTCTCTCTCTCTCTCTCTCTCTCTCTCTCTCTCTCTCTCTCTCTCTCTCCCTCTCTCTCTCTCTCTCTCTCTCTCTCTCTCTCTCTCTCTCTCTCTCTCTCTCTCTCTCTCTCTCTCTCTCCCCGTCTCTCCCCCTCTCTCTCTATCTCTGTCGCTATGCTGACCATGGGTGCGATCCTTCTCCAGGCGGCTTCCGGCGCAGTGCATTGCCAGATGATCGACATGATCCACCCGGGCATTCTCCCAATGCACAAGGTCAACGCCTGCCGCCACCTCCTCACCTTCCCCCCAAGAATCATCGTTTTTCCCTCGTCCCCTCCAGGTCAACTTCGAAGCCCACGCCGAACACGACATGATCCACAACTACAAGCTCCTCCAGGATGCCTTCAACAAGCTTAACATTCAGAAGGTCCCTCTCTCTCTCTCTCTCTCTCTCTCTCTCTCTCTCTCTCTCTCTCTCTCTCTCTCTCTCTCTCTCTCTCTCTAAACCCCGTTGGGTCATCGGGCAGCATGTCGAAGTGAACAAGCTGGTGAAAGGGCGGCCGCTGGACAACCTGGAGTTCCTCCAATGGCTGAAGCGCTACTGGGACTCGATGAACGGCGGGGCGGTCAACGGGTGGGGGCCCTCTTCCTCTCTCTCTCTCTCTCTCTCTCTCTCTCTCTCTCTCTCTCTCTCTCTCTCTCTCTCTCGCTCTGTGCCTGGGATCCTCCTCATTCCCCCCCCCGGTTTCTCTCTCTAGAACCTATGATCCCGTGGAGAGGCGGAGCAAGCCCAGGAGAGAGCTCCGCCCCTCCAGAGCGCCCCTCCAGAAACCCCATCGTGCCCCCCTCGACGACCATCTCCAGCGGGAGATCAGATCCCTCAACGAACAGGTTTCTACCAGATTTTATTTGATCTTCCATCCTCAAAGTGTTTATGTCAGTTTTTGATGAGTGAAAGAACTCTGTTCGTGCTGGTTTTTTGACTGTGATGGTTACAGATTTCGGAGCTCGAGCTCTCGGCAGACTGCACGGAGAGAGACAGAGACCTCTACTTCGCCAAGCTGCGGGGCATCGAGCTCCTCTGCAGGCGGCCCGAGCTGGAGAACCTATCGGTGGGTGATGAAGAGGAAGATGACGATCATGGATCCAGAATTAGGGTTTCCCCACCGTTGACTTCTTCTCATCTGGTAAAAGATTCTCCCGCAGATGGCGGCGGCGGTGCGGAAGATCTTATACGCCTTCGACGCCGCCGAGGGTTCTCTCCCCAGCTGACCCCAGAAAACTCCGCCTGGTCAATTGAACTCCTACCAGCTGCAAGGGAAGAAGATGATGATGATGGTGTCGCCGCCGGTGATGATGATGATGATGATGATGATGACGAAGAGGGAAAAAGGGAGGGATTATACCGGCTTGGTCCTTGTTAGAAAATTTATATACTTTTCTGTCCTCGCGGGGTGAATTCAATAACTATTACACATGATTCCAAACCAGGTTACAGTCGCTAATCTGGGCCGACACCCTAGGCCCGCCCTGGGCGCAGCTGGCGGTGGCGCCGCCGCTGACTGGCGCTGCTGACTTGTCTTGGTCAGAACAGAACCGCAAAACCTGGGTAACCTCTCGATCAGCCCACTTAGCAGGCTTCCGTCCGGCCGCCGCCGCCGCTGCTGCTGCTGCTGCTGGTGGAGCTGTCGCTGCCATCGCCGCCGTTGCCGCCGCTGTGCTGGCCGTCCTGCGCCGCCGGTCCGAGCTGCAGGGCGAGGATCTGCTCCGGCCAGGAGTCCGCCGGCGTCGGGTATCTCGCATGGGGTCTGGTCACCTGAGAGGGGAGCTTCGGGGGGGACCCCGGCGGCGGCGGTGGCGCGGCCGCCTCCGTAGAGTAAGCGGCGAGTTCCTGGTTGATGGGGATGACGTAGACAGGTCCGACCACCGCCGCCGCCGTGGAGGGCTGGGGCGGCGCCACCTCCGCGCCGCCCCTCCACGCGGGTTTCGACCTGCCCTTCTCCTTGAGCTCCTCCTGCAGCTTCCGGATCTCCTGCTCCAGCGCGAGGTTCTCGTCCATCAGCTCGCTCTTCTCCATCGCCACCTGCGGGGAAGTTGCGGATCAGCAGGGGACAAGAAGAATGGCAGCATAATCTCCACTTTCTACGGCAGACGATAATCGGAGAACGATTTGGTCAACCTAGAACAAGATCGAGCCAGTTTTTGGACGGAAAGACTCACGAATTGAGATTCTGTGGCCAAGGAGGTATTTTCTCTCCGGAGGGACTCCACCTGCGAGAGCATGTCCCGGAGCAGCCGAGCCGCGTCGCCTAATACAGAGGCCTTGCCATTGTTGTGCCGACCCGGCTCTGATTGCATAGTTTTTTGGGAAATATTAATGCACTCACAGAGGCGAATGATTAAATAAATGCGCCACTGAATCACCCAAAGTTTATTCGATTCGGTAAATTCATGGGGCGGCCGATCTGACGGCAGAACCCACGAGCTGTAATTTTGGCACAAAAAAAGAGAAAAAAAAAGGCGATATTGTAAGAATAACCCAGTTACCTAGAGCCTGACCCAGCTCAAGAAAGAGGTCATTCAGATGCTCACGCTTCAGCTTCTCTCTCTCAGCTTTGTGGACTTTCTTCGGAACTCTCCGTTGACTCCTCCTCTCAGGCCTGCGTCATGAAAACTTTCAGACACCAGAACAATAACGAGCGAAATAAACCTACGATTTAATCCAAATCATCATCATCATCATCACCCCTCAGCAGTGCATCAAACGCCATCCAGCTAGATGGGCCCCACATAAACCCTATCCACATGGATCCACGGGGTTCAGATACAGCTGGCAGAACGGATTAATCACAGCCTGTGGAAATCCAATGCCCCTCATACATGGCTGGCGACAGAAAATGGATAGATTCCAGAGGTAGCAACGCCGGGCTCCTCGAAGCTCATAATTTCATGTATTATATAAAAATGTCGGATTTTCTCTTCAAAATGGAAATTCTTTAACCGAAAATGTGAGAATCATAGTTATTCCTTGATTTGAGGGTTTGACTGTTTCTAAAGGAAGATTCTTCAACGCCACACATCTAACGAACCTCAAAAGGCCGACCAAAAATGCAGAACCATATGCGTGAGTGAACCATTGATAATCTTGCAGACAGACAGTAATGGTTGACTTTTTTCTTTTCAAGGAAAACCCATCCACCGGTCGCCATCTGGATCCCTTCCGAACAGCCCACCTACCACAGTGTGGTGGAATCATGAAGTCGAGAATCACAGTTATCTTAAACGTTAAAAGGTATGGAGAAGATCAGATTGGAATTCCTAAGAGAAAATCAGGGCACAACGGCTTCTGAGAGACATCGATCGTCACTAGAAATATTTGCCAAGGTTAACATGGATATTTGCCAAGAACATTAAATCCGTGGGTAGAAATGATGAAGGATGACGGCCGACCTTCCGATGTGCTTTTCAGACATGAGCGCTCCGTCATCGCCCACCGGAGTGGGGAAATCAGAGACCATAGTCATACCCCGAACCACTCTGTTCACAAGAACGGCTCCCTCCTGAGAAGAATCAGAAGCCAGAATCATAAGAACCAGATATCATAAGTTTCGTCCGGGCAAAATTGGGAGCACAGGGGAGGAGGATGCCTCTCTCTCCGATCACAGCCACTCATATCATACAGTAAACATGGAAACAGAGAGGGGAACGTCCGGGGCGGAGTGTCCTCCGTTTCCCACCTCGAGCAATAACCCCTCAGATCATCGGGAAAAGCTCAGAACGAACCAACGCAGAGAAAGCCTCGTCGATCATCGCCCAAATTTCATCACGAAACAAAAAAAAACGCAAGCAATGAAATCAAAGAATCACCCGCTGTAAATCCCCAAAGTCCCCGCAAGACCTAGGGTTTGCAGAAGAGCAGATCTCGCCACAAACCTCGATTAGGAGCCTATGAGCCCCTGCGAGTGGATCGCTCCGCCTACCGTCTTGATCGAAAACGCGAATCGGGCAGCCGGCGGGGCAGACTCCAGCACGCGCGCCGCCCAGGAAGAGCGGCTAGAGAGAAGAGGTCTAGAGAGAGAGAGAGAGAGTCCCCAGCACAGAGAACGAGGAGCACGTTGCCCAGCAAGAACGGGTAGAGAGAGGTCTAGAGAGAGAGGAGAACGAAGCAAGAACCGGTAGAGAGAGGTCTAGAGAGAGAGAGAGAGAGACCCACAGAAAGACGGAGGGAGCACATAGCAAGAACGGCTAGAGAGAGGTCGAGAGAGAGAGAGAGAGCGGGGAGCCCCGCGTGTGGCGAGCACCCTCCCCTGCCACGTTCGGACACGTGGCCCGCGCCGCCAAACGCGTGCCTGCTCTCGCTACCCGCGGTCTCCATTTCCACGTCAGGACAAACCGCCTTACGAGCCCCTCGTCATGGGTCAAGACCAGATCCCATAGAGCGAAGGATAAGCGGTGGTCATTGGGTCGGCCCAGATACGTCTCTCCTTGGACCAAATGGATAATGCACTGGGCCCAATACTATAATGGGCTGATCACGTGCATAGCCCATTTAGGAAGCCCAACCAGCCCAAATAGAAAATAACGGCTTGGGCCAGACCGAAATAGATGGGCCATTTCGAGTGAACTGGCTGCCTCCTTCGATGGGGCCAACGAATATTTCCAAGCAGGTCGGCCTTCTTTATCAGATTAATGGGCCTAATGTCCATTTTTCGATGGGCCGGATAATTGGGGACCACACAGCCTGGCCAGGCCCAGTTTCTTTCGGGATCGGGCCCAATAATTGTACAATCGAAGTCAACTCATGATTAATTAAAAAGCCAAGTTCATCTAGGGCAACACATGATAAAAATAATTAAAAGTCAAATAAACAAGAATCTGGAACCGAGGATTGGTCAATCCAGTTGATCTTAACCAATAATGGAAGCAGCTGAGGCCCAGGGCAGGCTTGTGGATCCCAAATTATTTAGTGCGATATAAGAATAGGTAAATGAGGGGTGATAATATCAAACAAAACCCCGTATTTATCAATATAATGGCCATAAAACCCTAATGGTTTGGATTAAAAATAAAAAAGAGGTGATGCATACTCAATTTGTGATCAAAAGTATATGACAATCTATGAATGTCAACGACTATGAATAAAGTTTTGTTAAATATTGATAAATAAATAAGCGTGGGATCTAAGGTAATACCGGACTCGATTGAAGCTTGAGCATGTTGTGTCAAGCTTCAGAGTCAACTAAGACCTCATCAAAAGCATAGTCTAAGTCAACTCGATATAAAGCATAGGTCTACCCTAGCCCTGTGGTCTACTGATTGAGAGAGAGAGAGAGAGAGAGAGAACCGGCCCAGCAAGACTGACGAATTACCCTCCCCATTGACTCTCCCGGTTGGTTGACCTTGGGTGGTTGACGAGATCATCAGTATGCCAGCGTTATAGCGCAGCCTAGGGCATGGTTTTCGGGGGGGGATACCCTTGTGTGGGTAGCTGCCAGGAGGGCTACCCTTGGTGACGAGCTTCCTGGAGTTTTGCGATTAGACGAGCGCCCTGCAACCTTATTAGCTCTGGCCAGGCTGTGGTTGCCAGAACACGACGAGGTTTCTCTCTTAGTTTATTGTCCAGGGCAGAAGATACAGATCAGCCTGCACTTTTTCCTTCCCCCGGAGCATCTTCCAGCAACATTATCGCACATTCTTTCCGATTTATTTATTTCTCTCGCCACAAGGAGGTCCTCGTCTTTGTCGTCGTTTCCCTCATCCTGTTTTTCTCTCAATCCTTGTACTTTTTACTTTTGCTACGAGCACTTCTTCTTCTTCTTCTTCTTCTTCTCTTCTTCTTCTTCTTCTTCTTCTTCCTCTTCTTCTTCTTCTTCTTCTCTTCTTCTTCTTCTACTACTACCACTACTACTACTACTACTTCTACTACAACTACTACTATTTCTGTTACTTCTACTTATTCTATCACTACAGCTACTGCTTCTTCTTCTTTAATTCTTACTCCTCCTACTTCTACTACCACCATCACCACCACCAGTATTACTAATACTTCTTACTACTGCGACCACCACCACCACCACCACTACTACTCTTACTTCCTACTGCTGCTAATACTACTACAACTGCCAGCGCCACCACCATCACCAGCTCTACTACCACAACCACCACTATTACTACTGCACCCCATTCCACCTACTACCCCCTATACATCTCCCACGCTTCTTCGTCGTATCATTCTCCCCCCGTCTCGATGGTTTGGTTCGCTTTGTTCTTGCCGTGAACAATCCGATTGAACCCTAAAACTGAGCGTGACCTGGGGAAGCCATCCGCTTCCCCCTCTCTTATTCTGAGCGATTAAACTCCCACTGGACTGGACGAGATCTTCCTGACCCTCAATAGCTCCCCTCAGAGGAGGGAATCATGAGGGTCGAATTTAGCCAAGTCGGATACCACCGAAGCTTTGTTGGTCTAACCCCCTCACAAAGAAGATCCCGAGAGTGTGATTCAAAAGACCCCGCATCGGTTCCATCAGTGAACCCTCGATGAGACGAATGCAGAGAGAAAAGATAGCATGAGGATTGAAGAGAGAGGTGACTCAGACCGCAGCCAGCCATAGGGATGGGAAGGACATAAATGCGGACATGTTTTAATGATCCTTATGGGATCCGAGAGTAAATGCAGTGAGAGGGTCTCTCTGTGACATGACCAGTTCCCCCTCCCTCCCGCTCTTCTTCACGCTTCTTCCTCACTCTTCTTTTTACCCACATGACCAGCACTTGCAGATCTGAAACTTCTGCAGAAATCCACAGACAGTTCTTTTGGAGCCTTTAACGCTCCCTGCGGGCAGCTGGCGAGACCTGTGAGGGCCTTGTACTTGAGAGGAGTGCTAAAAAGGGGCGAAAACCTCCAGTGGAGATGGGTCTGTGGAATCTCGGGTTGGTGTGTTCATTCCCATGCAAGAGCGAGAATAGACGCTTCCTCGTTGGGGCATACCCTACCCTTAAGCAAGAGATTCTCTTATTCTCATTTGAGATAGAGTAAGAAGTTTCAGAGATGTCTGAAGGCCTAACTGTAACCTCCTATTCTCATTGTTTTTCTTCTCTCTCTCTCTCGCTAACGATGCCTGTTAGCGACTCTGTCTATCAACTTCGCCTCGTTTTCTACTCGAAGAAGTCCAAATGATGGAGAAATTTTCTGTTCTTGAAGACTGACGCGTTGACCAGCGTGATCTTCGATAGGCAATATCCATTTGACTTCTGACTTCAGATACTAACCTTTGAAACCCCTTTTCATTCTTTCCCGCAGAAGAGGATTGAGAAAAGGGGGAATAAAAGTGAAAACACAGGACTTCGCCTGATTTCCTCCTTTGAAGAACGATAGTGGATGGCGTGAAAACCCATGAAAAACTCAAGGAAGATCAACCGGAGGTACTGCAACTCATTGTAAGAACAAGCGACCTCCCCCCTCCCTCCCCTTTTCTCCCCCTTCCCTCCCATAGAGAGCCGTCGGATGGGTCATGTGACAACTTTATTATGCGGCAGAACAACCGACAGCTACTCGTGTTGCCCACCAGCAGCTTGTCTTCATAGGGAGACGATGAGCTGCTGCTGTTGTTGTTGTCTTGGCCTTTCAAGGACCTTGTGTGCTTCCCCGATGGTATGAGACCCAACAGTGCAACAAAGACAAACTCCAGCCAAAACGAGTTATTGAGTAGCTGTTCTCCATAACAGTAAAAACTGGGGCATCTTCTCGCAGAATGACAGCCGAAGATCGGCTAGAAATAGATATAAGTCCTCAATGGACGAAGAGAAGAGGGCGTGGATATTGCTCGCGATCGTGTAGGTTTTTGGAATCCATCACTCGTTGACGAAGAAAATTGAAAGGTCCCTTGGAACTTTCTCAAAACTTACTAGCGGAAATCAGATGGATATAGGTCTTCTGATGAGAAAGAGAAGGAAGTATGGATTGTCATCGATTATTGTTAGATAGCATGCATGTGGGTTTTGCAATACGGCCCTCATTCATAAAGAAAAATGTAGCCAATTACAGGCGGAAGTCCGCTGGATATGGGTCGTCATTGGAGAGAGAGCGAAAGAGAGAGAGAGAGAGAGAGAGAGAGAGAGAAGGGATGGACCATTATTCATCATAGTGAGAGCATAAACCCTTGAGAATGCATCACTGACTGATAAAGAAAGATAAAAGCTTCCCTAGCCCACATCAGCAATCATGTTATCTTTCCTTAGATTCTTTGGTTTGACCTACTGTTGGTCTCGTCACGCCCCACCCGACCATTTAAAAATGCACTAAAAAAATTCATTTTTTAGGGTCTAGCAAGAATGAGAATGGGTGTGCAGAGTTTGGTAGGGGGTGGTGGTTTTGTTCGAGGAAAGGGATACCCTTGTCTAGTTCGTCTACTCTCTCTTCCCATATATTATGCTATAATTAATTCATAATCGCACCAAGTGAACCCATATGATATCTACAAGCAAAATATTATGGAAAAAGAAAACCAACATGATCGCTGGATGCATGCCGGCTCCCCCGTTGACCAAACCTAAGTGAGGGAGAATATCACTTCCCACAATTTCTTGAAGAGAGTCAAATCGACCGAGAAAAGGGTATGGCTGTGTGGACTAAAGAACACTGGATCGGAATCAAGTCGATCTTCATTATATCACAAGAACTCAAACCCTAGAACGAGGGAAAGATGGAGGAAGAAGGAAGAAGGAAGAAAACGTGATTAACCATCAGCTCTCTCTCTCTCTCTCTCTCTCTCTCTCTCTCTTCTCTTCCTCTCCCTCTCTCTCTTCTCTCCCTCTCCCTCTCTCTCTTCTCTTCCTCTCCCTCCCTCTCTCTCTCTCTCTCTCTCTCTCTCTCCCCGTCCCTCCCTCCCTCTCCATCCCCAGGCCCAAACCCCATTATCTTTGAAAATCTTGATAAAAAAATGTCTTGCATGTGTATTGCCAGATGTTTATACGCATGGATCAAATTCAAAAAATATAAAGAGAACGATGAAAATGGAGAAAATCGTTCGGCGTGACCATCACCATCTAGAATATTGCGGGGGTTTGATAAGATCAGGAGGCTACGAGTTACTCGTACTCATGGTTTCAAGCCGGTCGCTACCGCCGCCGCCGCCGCCGCCGCCGTGCTGCTGCTGGTGCTGATGTTGGGACCCTGTGGGCACCTGTTCGGAACTCGAGCTTGCTCCACCGCCGCTACCTGCCACGGGCAGCTGCCTGTAGGCGTTGAGCGCCGCCAGGATGCCCATCTGACCCTCGACTCCGCCGCCGACTACCGAGCCTAGGCCCAGCTGCTGGCTGGGAAGAAGGGCCATTGGCCCGGGGAAGTTCATGAAATGTAGCCCTTCCCTTGGCATGGATCCCCTGAACATGGTGGTGCCCCCCACCGGTGGGAAAGTCCATATGGAGTCTCCTGCAACTCCCCCGGCGTTGGTCGGATTGGTGACCATCCACAGCGTACCCGGCATCTGCCCGTGACCCGAGAGCTGCCCGAAACCCGCCATTTGTGTCTGTTGCTGTTCGTGTTGGTGTTGGTGTTGGTGTTGGTGTTGGTGTTGTTGTTGTTGTTGTTGTTGTTGTTGTTGTTGTTGTTGTTGTTGTTGCTGCTGCTGCTGCTGCTGCTGCTGGGAAGCTTCCTGTTCCCACCGGCGCTTTCTCGCCGAGTTCGGATCCAAGTCGGGCGGCACCTCAAGGCCACTGGCGTGGAAATTTAGCAGCGCGGCAGTGGAGGGCCCCTCCCAATCGACACCGCGCATGCGTAGGGCGGGAGTATGCGGGCCGGCGAGGGCGGCGTTGAAGAAGTTGGCACGGAGGTGCGATGGCGCCGACATGCTGGAACCGGAGCTGCGGAGGGAGATATTGAGGGAGGTGAAGTTCGCGGGGATCGTGCCGGTGCCGGTGGCGGCGATGATGGCGGGCTCCGCCTGCTGGAGGAGCCACTCGATGGTCTCGCCGTCGGTCTTGTGACCGAGCTCGCGCGTAAGCTGGAAGACGCGGGCGGCGCACGTTGCCGGCATGCGGATACGGCGGCCGCGGCCGTCAACCTTGGTGTGGCGGTCCTTGGTGGAGCTCCGCTTGGGTGGCGGCTTCTTGGGGGGCTCCACGTGGACGAACTCGTGGGGCGCGGCTGGGCCTGGCCCTGGGCGGGCAACGGTGACCTCGGAGGAGGACATGGCGAGGGAGGGATACCCGGAGCTGGAGCATGCATCGTCCTCCTTCTTCTCCAGGAGTTGCAGAGGGAAGTTGGGCCGCCTGCAGGGGTCGCCCTCCATTTCCTCCAACTCTCACATGTGATGATCCTTCACATCCTCTTCTTCCCCCGGAGCCGACCGGATTCCCACGAAGACTCTTCTCAGTATTTAGACGAAAGAATCAAAATTTGTTGGAAGAACAACTTCTCCCAAGCTCCGCCTACTGGATTTTTGTGAGGGAGAGGCACACCGATTATGAACCAGATGCAGAAGCCAGTGAGATCAAAAACCTAGAGAGAGAAAGGGGATGATGACGAGGTTTGATGCACTATATTCGGCCAAAAAGATTGCTGGGGAGGAATCGTCGAGGTGCACGGCTTGACAGACGAATCTGACTGGATTTATGTGGAAAATCACAAGACAGGCAGTTCAAGTGAGGTATTTTCCCCCGAGAAATTGGAGGAAAGGAGATCAAACCATGGCCTGACCAGAAAATCGATCGCACTGTCGCATGATCGAACTCTGAGGGATCTCGCGAGAGAAAGGGAGCCAGCAGGTATACTGTCCCGGGGTCAAAATTGTTCGATAACAAATCCAAATCATGGAATACTGGTAGTGGATATGGACGGAGAAAGAAGGAACCGAGAGAGAGAGAGAGAGAGAGAGAGAATCTGTGGTGGAGGGTATGTATGCGCTTACCAGGTGCTCACCTGCTGGAAGGGAGGGTCTCAGCCGGCAAGCATCAGAGGAAGGGCGGGAGTGGGGAGGGGGGGGGCCGCGGGAGAGAGGGGAAGGGATAAGGGGTGGAGGTAAAGCTTCAAGCGACAAATCCAACGACGAGAATTATATGGGCTTCCAAAAGCGGACGATTTTTCGTGGAAGTTTGTTTGCTTTAGCTGCTTAATCTCTCTGTCTCTCTCTCTGTCTCTCTCTCTCTCTCTCTCTCTTCAAACCCTTATTCTCCCCTCCTCTCTCTCCCTCGCTTCTTCACTGCAGGCTATTCTTCTCTCTCAATTCTCTCTCACACCTCTCTGTTCTCTCTCTTTCGTCTTTCAATTTAGTGCGTTATACCCCTTTTTACTGTGCCCGGGCAGTCACTTGGCTCAGACTCCACGTGCAGTGCTCTTTATCATTCAATCCATAAAGACAGTAGCGTTCGAGATGGAGACCCCCCAGTAAAAAAAAAGATGGAAAAATGAGGGACCGGAAAGAAAAAAAGGAAAGATAATCGTGCGGGTCCCGCCCACCTCCCTCCTCACTCTCTCTCTCTCTCTCTTGTCATCATCATTCCCTCCATCGCCTTTCGCTCACCATCTCTACCTCCTTTCGACTTTGCTTTCCCATGCCACGGCTGGATCCCACTGGCTAGGGCTAGGGTTTTGGAGCCCCCACTCTGGCTCCACTTCGGTGAAAAAATAAACCAGAGGTCAGCGTGAAGGCAAACCCTCTTTCACCACCGCCTGGCTCGCCCACCTTACCCAGAACTCCCTTTTCAGTTATTTTCATCCCTCTCTCTCTCTTGCTCTCTCACAAGGGGGTACGTGACGCTTGAAGGGGAACTTTTCAATGCGCTCTGGTTTACTACAAGGGTCTCATCGCTCTCCACCTCTCTCTAACCACGAAATGAAGCTCTACCCTCGTATTGAAGGAGAGAGACAATCGGCATATCGAGGGAGACAAGAGTCCTCCATGTCGCCGTCAGGAGAACAACACGGCCTTTGCCTCTCCGGGGAGAGCAACCCCAGAAGGCGCTGGCGATCTCCCCCAGAGATTCCATTTTCACACAATCAACCCCCCCCCTTTCAATCATCTCCCAGAGGGCTGGCTCCCACTCTAATCGAACTTACTGCCTAGGGTTTGTCCTTCCCTGGGGGCTCCGCCAGGTAGCAAGAGGACAAGGCAAGCTCTTCTACTGGATTCCCAGGGTTATCCCGTCCATGTTCTTCAGCATCCTGCGTGTTTCCTGCCACCATTCACAGCAATTTCCTGCCTCGAAGGGTCTGCATCTTGCAGGATTAACTGACCCAGACCTCCTCCATTAGTCCTCTTACCCACCTCTCGTTTTCATCGTAGACATCAATGCCTGTGTAGAGAGAGAAACGAGGGGGGGGGGAACATGAGCCAGAAATTGTGGGTCAGTGGGGTGGGGAGGGAACCAGACGGAGGAAAAGAGAAAACAAGACGACGTAGGGAGGAAACATTGAAACGCGCCCATTAATTGAAGCAGAAGCACGTGGATTGCCTCAAACCCTATCTCTGAGAGGGGCCTTTTGTCGTCTTCTTCCTCCCCCCGGGCCGCAGGAGGCGCAGCTCGCCGGTGCAACTCCGCGAAACCCGCAGGAACGGCGGCGGAAGAATTCCCCGGCGGAGCCGCCGACGCCCACGGACGGGCAGGATTGGCCGACCGAGAATGAAGATCTGCCGGAGATTTCCCCCGCCGTCAGGATGTACGGACCGGATCTTTCCTCCCTCCCTCCTCTCTCTCTTTATCTGTCTCTCTACAAGATAAAATTAGGGTGGGATTCTCGAGGTATTTCGCGGGGGTACGAAGACCCTTTTCCCGCCTCCGCGTCCCTTCTCTGTCTCTCTGTCTGCCCCCGTTTGGAAAAATCAACGTCCGATACGAGGGTCCATCCATCGGACGATAGAGATCGCATCTTATGGGGCCCACAAAAAACCCGTACACGAAAATTAGGGAGTTCCCGTGTAACGGTGGCGAGGCCGGAGATCCCGTCGCCACGCCAACCCTGACACGATGACGTCATCAAGGTGATAGCGTTAAATCCTCACATTTTTTGGGCTTTTTTCTGAAATGGGCATGTAAAAATTAGCCGTCACCTCTGTGGTTATTATTATTATTATTATTTCCGTGATTGTGGAAATTATTTACGATTCATATAATAATTTCCGTAGCACATTGATGGGTGGGTGACGGCGTATATCGCAGGTAGTCAAATTATTTAAACAAGGCGTTGTAGAAGATAATGTTCGTTATATAGATTTAAAACCCATTAAATTATATATTTATTTCGATGTGTTCTAGAGAGAGAGAGAGGTAGCTCTGATCCCGGAGCTGAATCCTCCAGCTTGCCGGCACCGGAGCTCGGCCTCCTCCCCTCCTGCGACATCGCGAGAAGAAGCCGCCGTGAAGCCAGCTGAGTTGAGCCGAGGAGCCGGATGGTGTGATTTAAATATCCTTTTTTTCAAATAAAATACCATTTAATGGGGACAGCTTGACGGTCAAGCTTCAGAGCCAGCGGCTGGTGACGTGGGCCCATCCCCCGCCCGCCCGCCTCTCTCTCTCTCGCTAGGGCTAGGGTCCCAGTCCTTCTCTATCTAAATTCGAGGTGTGGGACCCACCAGCTCCACTTGCATTCAAGGACAATGGGGCCCGCTAACGTCATCAGACACTCGGAATCTTCCTGCCCGGAGGACCCACAATTACGGCAGACGTCGCCCCCCGGAAAGGGGGCAGCTTGGCCCCTCGCAGTGGAGGAGGGACGGGTTGGCGCCCACCTGGAGTGGCCCACTACAGACTATTCTCTCTCCGGGCCCACAAGCCCGGCCCAGATCTGAAAAAGTATCTCGTGGCCATGGAGGCTCCGGGGAGGCTGACGTCAGCGAGGCGGACAGGCCACGTGGCGGGAAGCGTCACGTCAGGTGACCGGTGGGGCCCACAGTGTGTCCGAGGCGCGACCGGGTCACCTCGGTTGTGACTCAGAGAGCCCTCTCGAATTTATCCTTCCGGGCCGAATCTCCACGCTGGCGGAATCTGATGGGGTGGGAGAGAGAGAGAGAGAGAGAGAAGGGGAGGGAAATCTATCCAGCTGGTTCTGAAACGTGATTATTCCCCGGCGTCCCGCTGATCCCGCTGGGACCATCTGTTTATTTAATAGACGGACAACCAACATTAGGATTACCTAATTGGCTACTTTATCCGATCGGATCTTTCAGGTTAAGAGAGACGAACAAAGAGAGAGAGAGAGAGAGAGAGGAAGCAGCGGTTGATATTATCCAAGCAATGTTTAGGTTGGGAGGGAGAGAGAGAGAGACAGAGAGAAGAAGCAGTGGTTGATGTCATCCATTAATAGTTTGGGTGGGGAGGAGAGGGAGAGAGAGAGAGAGAGAGAGAGAGAGGATATTGTTTGCGGAGGACTGTGATGTGGATGGAAGAGCGAATAGGGTTGGAACAGGATCAGGGGTAAATCAGAAGTAAATCCGACGCATCTAGGGAACTGCATCCAAACGAGGGGCGGGTTGTCAAGGATCTTGGGGAATTTTGAAGCCCCAAGCAAGAGGAAGAACAAGTCGAGAGTTTTCGGCAATCACCCACGGTATTGCAAAGTAGTTCAAAGGGGGTCCATTACCGTCAGATCCCAAGTGGTCGGGGGCATGGATTTGTCAGACCAACATTCATTGAATCTAGAGAGTCTAGCGAGTGAGAGAGAGAGAGAGAGAGAACCCAAGATCAGGAGGAGGGTTAAGGACGTCCTTATCCCGTGGTTCTCTGGATGATTGCTGAATAATTAAAGATTAGGTCAAGAACAGCCGACTGTGGCCTGTTAAAATCGAGATATCGACCCAATTCTCCTGGAAAATTTCCAAATTGAGTTCGACGCCGAGGGGGAGGGAGACTGGAAAGAAGATCCAATATTTTTCCTTTATTTAATGAAAATCCCATAACCTAGAGACCAAGGTCGCTAGATATTTACTTGAAGAGCTACTCCATGGAACCAACATATTTGAATACCCCACATTAAAAGATGAGCATCAAATCCTATCATTGTATGGATGGACTTTCTGTATCCACTGTTAATCGGTTTTGGGTTGTTCCCCTGATTGTGTTTAACAGCCTCAGAACCAAAACATTGCTCTTGACTAGTCACCCCCCCATCCCTGTTGCTTTCTTGGCAAAACACAAAAAGTCAACGTACAATCGATCAAGAATGTTATAATAATCCCATATCAAGGGGTTCCCTTTTATTCACTGTTAAATGATATTGTATGTCACACAGCCCCGTCAAATCCTTAACTTCAACCGGAAAGGAATCATCGTAGTTATCCCTTTAAATAATTAGTCATGGAATGAAAACTACGTTACAGAGGTTACAGTAGTCGCGTAAACAGGAGTTTATAAATTTTCATAAATGATATGGCACTATTTTAACAGCGCCATTGCCATTGCCGTCCCCGACCCCACTCGAAGAGAAGATCCGATCTCCTCCTCCTCCATCATTCCCTCGACGAATTCAAGCGAGTAGTTTAAACTTAGTCGATCTGATGCCATTGAGATTCATGGAAGATCCGATCTCATTCTCGTCTACCTCCTTTCCCTCCGCCGCAGATTAACAGTGACAGCACTGCTTGCGCAACAGCGACCGCGGGCGACGGCGACAACGGAGGCGATGGAGGTTCGACAGCGACTACTAAACGGCCCATGAGACCGGGGAAAGCTACAGGTTAAGGAGATATCCTGCACGCCGATTCGCAGCAGCCCCCAAGACCAGCTCTTGGGCTGGATTCTTCCTTCTCACAGTCTAAACGTCAAGGGGTGTGAGGGAGAGAGATTGTCGACTTCTGGGTCGATCGTTTTCTGTCTCTCTGTTTTGATGCCGACTGTCTTATTGCTTTCAGACACCTTTTTCTGCAGAAACCAGAAAGAAAAGTCGGAAGATGAAAGAGAAGGAGAGAGAGAAAATAATTCTCTCCCCCGATCTCTGGATGAGTTCCGCGAGAAATTAAACAGTTGCTTGTTCTTGTTAGCGGGCAGAGAGAGGCAGGAAGAGAGGGGGGAGAGAGAATATTGGCTGCCACAGAAAAATCCAAAGTAGGCGGGTTCTGGACCCCAATAGCTGAGTTCCTTGACACCCAGCCTCCCAAGGACGCAGATGTGTCAAGGACGGACTGTTCACCTTTGTTTTATCCATCTTTGTGTGCAGACTGAGTTCCCTCTCAGTAAGGAGGAAGGAAGGCTCTTGCCCACTTGGGTCTAAGCCCTCTCTCTCTCTCTCTCTCTCTCTCTCTCTCTCTCTCTCTCTCTCGCTCGCTCGCTCGCTCCACGCTTGCACAGCTCAGAACTTATAAAAGAAGAAAAATTGCCCGGATTTAGTATTAATAATTTGAGTCCTCCCCCTGTACCAGGGTAAATTTTCGAGCTCAGAAATCTCAGATCGGGTGAGCTGGGCACTTTAGGGTTCGGTGTAAAGGTGAATGCGAGCACCATTATGGCATGCAGAGTACTGGCTGCTCGTGAACAGTCCCAACAGGGAGATCCCGGTCTCTATGGACAGCTGATCTATTATGTCATTCCCACCTTCACCCTTTGTTGTTGTTCTCGATCGGTAAAAACCGTCTCAGTTGGGGTTACCGATCCATCGGGCTTCAAGTCCATATGGGGAAGAGAAAGAAAGCCGGGTTCCTAAAGAGGAGAGGAAAATGGAAAGCGATCCTCGCCAGGTGACCCCTTCTTCATGTGACAGGTATTCCTTTAAGAGAGAGAGAGAGAGAGAGAGGACTCTCTTAAGGTGAGCAATCTCAAAGAAGACGGGGAGTTTGTCGAATGCGGCCAGACTATGTGCTTTCGGAACATGTGGGACTTTATTTCTCTTGGCTTTGATGACACTGATGGATGTTGGATTGACATGATTTGTTGATCCCCACGTAAGCGATAAAAGAAATTTTAAAATAAAGCCCGATCACAGAAATGTCGAGAAATTCCAGTCTCAGATTAAACAAGCTGGAGACAAGGGAAATAGCAATGAAAGTCAACGTTCTGTTTCTTATTATCAGATTAGCGTGAAGTGTGTTTTACAAGGGCAATAAAACCCAGATAGGCTATGACCCAATCCTTCATATTCATCTTAAACGCAGAGGGGTGGAGAGAGAGTGGGGAGAGAGAGGTAGATGAGTACCACATTATGGCCAGAAAAAATGGGATATGGCTATTGGGTTAAACCCTAAGTAATTTCAGATCTACCTCTTGGCACAAATCATGTCAATTCTATTTAAAGAATTAATTTTTAGGCATGATTAGAAAACCAAGCTAGATTAGGCCAATTTAAGTCTTAGGTTTACTTGGCCCATTTGCAATCTCAACCATCATATGATTAGCAATTTGGTGTGAAAATTTAATCGTTCTTATCTTTCATATCCAAAGAAGCATATTCTCGCTAAACTTAAAGAAATTCTATATTCATGTGAAGCTTATTTATCTTCATCAAATTTTATGGAATGGTCACTATTTCTCATTCTATTAAAAAAACAACTTAATGATGATAGCCCATTTTACAGCTATTAGTAGACGATGTCTGACATGTTTTATGTAGAATATAAGAAGGAATAATTATAACAAATGGTCTTTTCATTAAATATTTTTTTTGTATTTTACTTTTGATTCATGATCTGTGTCAAAATATTGGTTCTACTAATTACAAGAATTAAAGGTCTAATCAACCTAAATTAAAATTTATCTCAGGGCTTCATAAGTCATGAATTAAATATGTTAATCAATACACTTTATAGAGTTTGATTGCGTACAAATTAAAAAATAATAATTTACTATGCACAACACAACTAGTCAAAATGTAATTTTTTTGTCAGATTGAAAATGATTTTATTGATTGTGGATTAATTTTTTAATCATTAAACCTATTTACTAAATCAAATTATAAAGCCTAATAAGAATATGTTAGAAAGTTTAATTCGTTGTACATGATCCAAACTACATAGAACTTAGATCAGACCATTGGAAACTAATGTTAATTTAAACTTTCAAGTCGATAAGATATTTTAATGACTAACCAAATGATTATAGTCATGGTAAATTAAGGTTTGAGAATTGAATTGAGAAATAATCTCATGGTTCAAAGAGTAAGTTAAAATTCGACACTTGATCAATCAAATAATTTTGAAACCTAAATTTAAATCAAATTTATAAACATTTGTATACTTGCTGGAAGAATATTTCAAAGAAAAAAATGACTCAAATAAATTCAGATTTTTTTTAAAAATGAATTTTATAAGATTAATGAGTATTTCCCTAGATTATACTTCAAGTAATGATGTGCAAGCACTTATTAGATGCCCAAAAACACTCTATAAGAATATGTTGGTCCCAAGGTGGACTAGATATAATATCAAGATGGGGGTAAATTAATTCTTCAAAATATTTTCTCAATTTTCTAGTACTTTTAGCTTGTTTCTCTTAGTACTATACTAAGTTGACTTACACTTAGGCTTGGCCAATACAATCTGATTTAGGTTGAGATATACTAAGTTGGGCTAACAAACTAAGTGGAAACATACCATGTTAACCTAATTCGGTTAACATACTTGTTCAACAAACTAAATAGGAAAGTGAGGTGAACACTCAAATGTATACTTGTTTGGCCTTCCTTAGCCTATCCCCAAATATCAAGCATTCATACTCTTTGTTTTGACTATTTTTTCTTAAAGAATTATACTTAATATTCATGGTATTAGTAAATATTTTTTACATGATAGATATAATGAGTCTAAATGCCCATGTTAGACAGACACTAAGGCCCTAGCTTACCTTTCACTGTCTTATTGCAAGTACTCTCCAAGTGTCTTCACATACGAATGATAATAGACTCACAAAAAATCTTGAAGTTTAAAAAGATAAAGTTTCTTTATTTTGGAGAAAATTGAAAGCTTAAAGCTACAACAAGGTTCTTTTTATGAAAACAATTATGAGATATCTCAGAATGAGTAGGATTTTATTTGTCATTTAGGCACTTTTTATAAACCCTTGGAATGAACTTCTTATAAAATAGTCTCCATGGTTAAAGGATTAATTTGACTAGATTTTGACCACGTCACTTTGCATGAGTGGGTATAAGATTTTCTAACTTTTGCTTTAATCTTATGACAGGTCAAAATATATCACCTATGTCATAGATCTCTTGTCACAATCTAATCTTCTAGGATGTCTAACATATCAAATATATCAAAGAAATATTCTTTTTCTCTTAAAATTTAGTTTAACTTTAGCTCAATCAACACATTTTTCTCTTTTCTTTTGATGTGTTGATACATTTTCTCTCTCATCTATTTTTGGTTTATGATTAACTAGGCTGACACATGAGTCAACACATTTCAATTTCATTTGCCTTAGTTGAGTGAGCACACTAGGTTGACATATTTTTCGCTATTATACTTTTTGAAACATTTATCTTTGGTTCTAATTTTTTATATTCTTTTCTTATGTATCTTTTGTGAAGATTATTTTTTAGGTGTAATGCTTGAAAAATATAATACAACATAATGATGAGAATGGACTAGATCTAGTGGTTTAGACCTACATTTTAGCATTAGGAGAATAAAAACATAATGAAGACCAGTTTTTATTTTCATCTTTTTTATGATAATATGTCAACATCAAAATCTTTAAACCATTGATAAAATTAAACCATTAATATATAACTATATGATTAAACACATATTTTGGTGTTTTTGAGTTGAGAGACTCTCCACAATATTCAAAATGTTGTTTCCATATCTCTAATAAAATTATCACTTCCATATTATTTAGTAATATTTTTATATTATCATTCGACATATACAAATATCTAAAGCCTATCTGATAAAAAGATCATTTCTATTCATGAAAAATAAAATAAAAAATAAAAAATAAATTTTGATTTAGATGTTGAAAAAATGATCAAAGGTCAAATAGTAATTGATGAGAGTATTTTATCAATATTCATGTATTAATGTTGATATTATTCCACTATAGTATCACAAAAATCTCAAAAACGTTAGGAGATAATAGAAAGCATATTGCCTTATGGTTTTAGGCAAATGAATCACTTATAAGGAATCAATTTATGTCCCATGTGCAAAAACATCATGTACTACTTTAAAACCAAGAATAAGGATGTAATAATATAGTTTCTAAAACTAGTCACTAAGCAATTGATCATTTACATCTGAACATGACAATTTCTTCCTTGAAAAGAAACCTAGCCCTCCATACTATCTATACATCAAATGCAATCATAAAACTTTCATATGTGCTAAAAAATAAATTAGAACTGAGTTACTACATTCAAATTCTAGGTTTCAACTTTAAGAACACTCAAATTAAAAAAATGCTGAAAATTCAAAATGATTTATATTTTTCTTCATTACAAGTAATGTTTGAAGGACCCAAGGACATCTAATGTAGTTTGGAAGGAGCTGAATAAACTTAATTATTTTTTCTACCAAATTATGATTTCTAATTCAATAGGTTATCATCTTCAAGTTTAATTCACATACCTTAGTGAATTTTAAAGTCTATGGTATGTTAGTTTCTGTATTTATTATTGAAAAATGATCAAAAAGGTCTAAATCATTAGACCTAGTCCTTTTTTTTTTGGTTATATTTTTCACACACAATATAGTGAAAAGAATCACCAAGAAAGATATTTCATAAAACCAAGTTTGAATCAAACCAAAAGAAAAAATTTAAAAAATAAACTTAAGAGAGATAAAGTGGGTTGATATATGTGACAACCAAGCAACGTGGAATAAAAAAATGAGGAAAGAGAAGACATGTAGGCCCATGTGTCCTCCAAATCAAATGTCAAGAGAAAAAAAGGAAGATTGTCTTTGAGGTGTATGATATGTCACATTTTAGAATGACCTACACATGCTAAAATATTTTTAACTAGCAGAAACATATCCTAACATCTCAAAAGGTTAAAATAAAAGCAGAAAATCTTGGACTAGCATGTCTAGAATGCGACGTTGTTAAAACCCAATCCAATTGATAGTTTGACCATGAAAATTTCATTGTGAGTCTCAATTAAAAGTACATCTCAAGATAGATCAACCCAAGTAATCTTTGATAGATCAAGTCTCAATAATTTGAACTCTAGTGAAATTTTTGGGCTCTATAAAAGTACATCTCAAGAGCTTTCACATTTATACCTTAACAATAAATCAATTCATTGCACTTGTGCCAAAGTTTACATTAATTTTTTTTAAAGGGTAACCTTACCAAAGCTTCCTCAAGCATTCAAAAAAACCAAGGAATTTTTTCCTCTCACTTTTGAGATCAGTTTATATCTTACCATCATGCTTGATGGGAAGCCACTCTAGGTAATGTTGGTAAAAAATGAGAAAAGAAAAACTAGTGTCGTAGTATATAATGTGAGGAGATAGACCCATGAAATCTATCGTGTAAAGGGATTTGTTGATATCATGATTTTCAGTTGTGGTTCTTTCTGAGAGAACTAAAAACTAAGGGTAGGAACCTTGGGTAAGTGACAAGTTACAAAAGATAAAATTAAATATTAAATATATGTTTATTTCTTTTTCATATTAGGAATTACCTATTTAGCTAACCCAATATTTTTCAATATATGGTGTCAACTCATTCAAATATGTATCAATGCAACCTAACTTGTGTTGAACCTTCAAAATAAAAATAAAATGTCCTAAAATAATTTAAATATAGAAAAATATTTTAAAGAACCAACTCATCTCCCTTTTAGTATTCTATTTAGCCCACCTTAGGACCACTATGGTACATTTTTATTTCATGTTTAAACATATAGTAAAATTAGAGTGTATAAAGTTTAAAAACTTTTATAGAGCACTGTGTACAGAATTAGAATTTGTAATTTAATTGAGGAAATTAGATTTGATGGTTTTGATTCACTTTAGTGTAAGAAACTATTTAATTTATAAGAAGAAGAGAGAAGTTTATAAATCATATTGGCACATAATTTTAGAGTGATTTGGCCACCAGCTTACATTTACCATCCTAAGAGTTATGCCCTTGAATTTCCATTAATATTACTTGAAGATTACATCAAAGTACTAGAGACCCAAGAAATAAGTAGTGTTTTGGGCTATCGGTTGATCTAGTCCTAATGAAAGTAAAAACCAAATAGACAGTAAATACCACTTATGATCATGTAATTAGAAATTAAATATACTCTCCAGCTACAAGACATCTTACTATTGATGAAACTAGCAACCACATTGTTTTCAGGGCAATAATTCTACCATTGGATATTTGACAAGTATCATGACATTGTCAAGTCTCCAACAACTTTAATGGCATTGAAGGGTGGATATAGGTGTTCTCTCCCTCTCCCTCTAATGTTGAAAAAAGTCCCCTCTTTATCAGATGAGTTTTGGGCATCCAATTGCCATATACAATGACTAATAATGGCTAGAAGTTGCATTGTTTGTTATCACATTAACTCTTGAATTTTAAAAAAATATTTATTTTTCATATATAATTAATATTTTTTCCTTATTTAAATTTTAGATGTGTCATGTATTACATCACATTCACTTTTGAAAAATATTTCTGAAGAATATATACGCATCCATACTAATGACAAAAAATTTGGTCTAAAATATACTTCAAATGATCGTGTCAAATTCTCACTGTCTTTTAAAGCATAAGATCATTTCACAATTTAACTCTCAAATTTTGATTTACTTCAACTATAATAATCAATAAAGGTATCTCAATAATTCTCCACGCTAAATTAAACACAGAGAGTAGAAGGCTGATCAAATTTGTGTACAAAAAATTAAACTTACTATTCTTTGCCCATTAAATGGTTTAATTGAATTCAGCAAGTTAATGATTTAAAATTCACTCTACAATTTATTATTATTTTTAAATTTAATATTAGAATTGATAATTAAACTAGCCACTTTGAAGTGTTAAAATTAAAACATCTAATCTACAGCTTTTAAAATGGAACAATTAACACATTTAAAGATCTTTTAATTCAGGTCTGGTAAACTTTTACATTTCTTCATCAAGAAACCAAGATTCCAACACTCTAGATAGAAAATGTGCTCTTAGAAGGGTATTGGAGACACAAACATGAGCTAGTATTAAAAGTAAGTGGTTTTTAAGTCTAGTCACATATTATACACAAACATTAAATAGGTTTATGTTCTCCCTATCTTGGGTTTTGATTCAACCATCATTGGTGTGGTCCAAATTAATATTAGGTGAGGAGACAAACTAAGTTTCTAGATGAAACCACAAGAGCAGAGTTGGGGCCATAAGTGAAACTAATTATGTAGGTAATTCAAAGATTTTGGGTATAAAACATTAATCATTTTCCAACATCCAAAACAGAATGAATTAAATATATCATTTCAGGAGTGACAATTCAGCAATATTGAATTCAATTACCAAAAACCCTCTTTTAAAATGTAGTGGACACAAAACACTTCCATACTCATCAAAAAGTCAATGCTTAGTAGTTCTCTTCATTGGTAAGGAACCTTTAGAACACAAGTACAACCACTCTAGGATTTTCAAGTTTAGGCTTATATTCTAAAGTGTAGTTCTCCAAACCCTTGTTGAACATTCTAAGAGCCTTGATCACAGTAAAACAGTGGAGTGCATGTCAATGGATGTCCCTTTGATAACCAATTTCCCTTTAAATGCCTAATTTTATTGATTGAAATGATCCTCATGAAGTGAAAAGTCAATTGAACTCAATGATGATTCAACCCCTTGTAGAGAGTGATTGCCAAAAAAATGAAATGAAACTAGTTATCATAGTTAGAGGACAAGTTACCCATCCATAATGCAATAAATTTGCATACCTTATAAATTTTGAGCTCAAACTATTAAACGACATTCAAGTAGATTTGTCCTCCAGTTGAATGTATGATGCAAATGAAACTCGTGCATAATAGTACTAAACAGTCTATCAAGTGTTTTTTTTTCTCTCAACAAAGATTATAATCATGTTGTGAGGTTATGTCGTCTATTTATTAATTCTAGTTGGACACTGATCAAAGTAAACAATAATTAGTGCATATCATATATTCACTAAACAATTAAGGATTTGGCACTTCCGATGCATTATCGAAAACGTCAGTATATATATGGGATCCAAAACAATTCAAGAATTTTACATCTTGATCATGTGATGCTATAAATAGTAGTAATGGCGCCAATGTCTCATCCAAGACTGGGACTCTTTATGTGTGTGAGAGAGAGAGAGAAAGAGAGAGCATTAGAAAGAGAGCATGAGAGAAAGAGAGACTGGGACTCTTTAGTTGTGATGCTTTCTTGAAAATGGGTTGCTCAACGCGAACGGTGGTGACAGTGAGTGGACAGTGCTCTTGTCAACATCGGAGAAAGAGGATTCTCTTGTGTCTGAACCAGGCAGGTGTGCATGAGTGACTGCGACGAGCTGCGTTCATCTCTGCCCTGGTCGGGGAGGGGGGGGGGGAGAAAGCGACTGGTGCATTGACAGACGCTAGTGCCATTGTTGTCATCGCCGTTATTGATCTTGGGATGGAGGAGAGAAAAACGGCAGAAATACATGTCATTGCCAGAAGAGAATAACGGCGACACCCAACATCTGCACCTATATGTTCTTTCTTTGCTCAGAAAAACTCAAATCTGGCGAAAATGTTGATGGGTTCGGATTGAAAAGTGTAGGGGGGATGTTTAAATTGTTCATATTTTTACTAAAAAACTTCTTCAATCCTCTTGAATTATTAGCCTATTTTATGGAAACTGTGATAAATCACAATTATCGAAGAGCCTGTTTATTCGAAGTCTATATTTTCTGTCTTGGGCTCGGTTGAAATTATCGAAGAAGAAAACTATTAAGCAAACTGCGGTCTATCTAGGAGGGTTTGATCACATACGTAGTTTCTATGTACATTTTCCATGGAAAAATCAGGCATCCTCTCCCTTTTGTTCGTCGTTTATCCCCTTATTCATGAAATTAATGTGCCCCCCCTCTCTCCCCCTGCTTTCCACCAGGTACCATCTATGTGCATTTTTCAGATACATCATTTAGAGCTATTTATTTCTGATTTATATTCAAAGAGATATCTTCCTTCGCTTTTAGTTTTTACATTTTTTTCCAAGAAGGTGGCGATGACTGCATCATGGTTGAATACAAAACGATTTCATTTCACTACGTGAATTAAATTAAATGGGTTCAGACTTTACAAATACGTCATGTGACTGGCTTAATTGATATCGAATTTTTATTTCCACTTTATATTTATTTTCTTTTATTTCCCGTGGGGGAAGGTTCATTATCCGATTCCCGTTGATATGCTTTGATTTGAGTCTATGAAAATCCCATATGGAATCATTTATCAGTCGCTGAGATGGATGGACATTCCTTTTGAAGCCCATAATCCCATACGTTATGGAGAGATTATGTAAAAAAAATAAAAAATGATCCCAACTTAGGTCTGTCGTCTGGTCATTCATTACATTGTTCTTTTGGTTTTGCTCCTAAATGCGATGTGCTGAGGAACAACCAAATCACAAACGTCTGTGCATCTGGTTTTGCATAAATCCAATCATTCTCATCCCACGCTCCAGTCAAAGGCATTTCATACTTCTTTTCCCGATTTCCTGGATACCCACCCGTTGACTCTGCTGGATTCCCACCCGTTTACTTCTTCTTTGCTCAGGCTGTATTCTGGGTAAGCAAAGAATTCAAAAGATCTAGCATTGAAGTTCTAAGCGGATAATTTTGAGGAGTTTACATGCATAATAATATGAATATTTGCTTTGGGAAAAACGAAACAGAAGAACAGATCAACTGCCATTTCTGCCCTGTGTGACAATCCAGCATCTGCTTATGTGTCCGAGCCACTCAATTCAGTTCCAACCCCCTGGAACTTGCTGGAGAATTCGGTCACGGATCTCTGCAAATGTCCTCACTTCTGATCCCCATAACCTGAAAGTATTGCATCGGTGATTCAGTTTCAAGCACCAGGAAAAGGAAAACAAAAACTCTTGGTGATCCAACTCCACCATTAGCAAGCTTCAGGAATATGATAATATTGGTCAGCTCTTTTTACGGTGATTTAGTTTCATAGGTAACACGAGCTCACCACGTTTATCAGACGAATGTGTGTTCAAGAATTCACACAACATGGTGATCCAGGTTAGATCTCTGCCCAGTGAGGATGAAAAGGAAAACTAGAACGCAGGAGGGCCGGCCTAAGAAGGGGAGGAGATGAATTGAGATGCAGCAGCCATTACCAGCAATCGATCCCAATAGCGTTCGCGCCTATCTTATCTGCCTTTTCATCGTCCCCAACATGAACTGCTTCACTGGCCTGGACGCCCAGCTGATCTACAATCAACAAACACCCACAATTATTGCAGACTGTGGAGACCAACAAATGTCAAACACATGCAAAAGAGCAATAGATGCTAATGCCAAGTGTTCCCATGAAGATAACATTGAGCGCTGGCATTATCTGCAGAAAGAAGCAAGGGAATGGGTGTTGGATGATTCTAAAATTTATGACTACACGATCTGTTCCTTGGTTCTTCACAGAAAACAGTTACTTCTACTTCAACAAAGATAGCAGCTTGACATAGCTGCAGTGGACAATGGTACCGTGTTTCTTGAATGTACCATGAAGGTCTGTCTAATGTTGTTTGGTGGCAATAGTGTTGTTGTTTCATCTGAAGAGAACCATAGGTGTGGAATCTCTCAGTTTTCCAGAGAGGAAGGACAGTTTTTTTTCTGCAGGCACAGCATGATCTTCCATGAAATCACAGAGGAGTAACCTCGGTCTGTCACAACCTCACCCATTGTCTATCTGATTTTCTTTCTTTTTGCCAGGAATCTGCGTCACTAAACTAAGCATCATATCATCTAGCATCCCGGACACAATTACAGTTTCAGATTTGTTTCTTTTGATCTCTTGGAAAAACCCAACACAGATATTTCTACCAACTAATATTGCTGATATCCACGCATCCAAACGGAAATTGGCAGAAAAAAAAAAAAGCTTGTATGGCCCCACTTAATTTCATCCCTTCCAATTTCACCGATGGCAATGTGGAATCAAATCTGCATATTTCTTTTCAAATTTTTTACAGTATCCTGAGAAGGGAGGGAGAGAGAGAGAGAGAGAGAGAGAGAGAGAGAGAGAGAGAGAGAGAGAGAGAGAGAAATGTATCTAATCTTGAACGGTACCAATGGATGACAGTCACCAATACCTAAAGCTGCTTCAAAGATCCTTGAATCTGGCTTCTCATATCCAACCTCTGAAGACACTATGATGGCGTCAAACCTAACTGGGGCAAAACACAGGATTATTCTTAGATGAAGAACACCTTCAACACAAAGAAATAGATTTATGGAACGTATCTACATGCATAGCGTGAGTTTGTATGTGAAACAGTGTTATTGAAAGTTTATGGAAAATATATTTAATTGTGGAACTCACAAATATCTAAAAAAAAATTAGCAACAAGAGTCGTAAGCATTTCAGTAGATTGTGCATCCCATGGGATGATACGAGAGAAACTAGTCATGAGTTTGGCCTTTTCAAATGCTCATTGCATGGCCCTGGAAGGTCAACCGCTGGAAAGCATAAGACAATTCGTTTTATTGGGAGAACAGTCGAAGTGAAGTAGACAAGATAACTCACAGGTTAGCAACGCTCAGATCCCTCAGCAGCTTGGGCAAACGAGTGTCGAAGTTAGAAACAACAGCCAGCTTGACTGAACGGGGAGAATAATGCCGATGTGTCAGAGACTAGCAGATATCACGATGGTGAAATCAAGAAGATGAAGATGGCGACGACCTCCGGCATCCCTCAAGCAGCAGAGCGTTTCATGCGCGCCAAGAGGTAGCTTCCACGCATCCCCATTTGCAAAGTGCTGAGGAATCATCGTTCAATGTTTCAAAATCTTTCTTTTTCTTTTTTTTTCTGAAGGCAAGATGTTAATGATGGAATTCTTAGGCAGATTTTTTTTACTCTTTCATGCTGGCTGCTGTTTTTTTCTTTCAAAAATTTGATATCAAATAGAACTTCATGTGTTCACCTTGTAAACTTCTTCGAAATAGTCGATGCTGGGGCACCCTGTCGCCTCTGCGACCACAGCTTTCCAGAAAGCCCTCCCATCGCCCTGCCGCACCACCAGAGAAGAAATCCTTCAATTCTTCTTCATCTTCGATGGCACCGACAGCGATCTCATTTTCAGGAGAATTTCTTATTTTGAAGCTTATAGTTGCTCTGAGGAACTTCACTGAACCTGATAGCGAAGCTTCTCAGGCCAGGGAGCGGCGAAGGCCCTCCGGAACCCTTGCTTTATCTCGCTCGCGGCGGCGTTGACCCCTGGGAAGATCAATAAACAGGAAACCAGAGCAATGTGAGGAACACCCTGATTCCACGGAGCGTCAGAGCTTCGTTGGGAGAAGAGAGAAGAGGGAGGTGGCCTTCACGGACCGTGCTTGCGGCCGATCGAGGCGTAGGTATCTTCTACAGGCCTCGCGAGCTGCAGGAGGGTACCCCCGGCGTCCAGCAGCAGTGCGTCGTACTTCCTTCGCCGCCCCCCGTCTCCGTCGCCGCCGTCACGGCCACCGGCGGACGCACCGAACATCGAACGGCGGGAGAGCTCGGAAGCAGAAGCAGAGAACGTGCCGAGCCTGGTGGAGCTCATCCCCGGCGGCGGCGCGCAGGATCTGGCGGCGGCGCGGAGGGCCTCCATTCCCGTCCCTCCCCCTTCTGTCCCTCCGTAAACCTCGGAGGACCCCCGCAGGAGAAGATCAAGCCTTTGAGAAGGAAGAAGAAGAAGGAAAGAAGGGGGCAGCGTAGGCCCACTTAGGCCCACTTAGGCCCACTTAGGCCCACTTATTTAACGAAATAAAGATTAATAAGTTTCTTTTCTTTTTTTGGTTAGAGTCAATGAGGCCCATCGACCCTCTTTTTTTTTCTTTTTATCAGCGGCCCACTTATATAATTATTTTATTAAATTAAATACCAAAAATAGATATGAACTATAGTTTGATGACACATTAGAAATATTGATTTAATAATGATCTGATCAAGCAGTCGCAGCATGGGTAGGTTGTACATAATTGAAATATCGTCATTAAATCTACCAAAAAAAAAAAAAAACTGATTTCTGTGAAGATGAAGAATCCTGGACCCTCGAGTTCACAAGGGCTTGATCTAGAATCTACATGATCAGAATAATTCTCATTAATATAATGCATAGAGTATGATAGAATCTACCAAATGTCAGTGAGATTTGGTAGGTTTGATATAAATAAAATTGAAATGCCCCACTAGACATTTGAACAGTGCCAACAATCTAGTTATAGCAAATCTAGAAGAGAGAAGGTTTTGTTACAATGTCCCTAAGTAATATAAACATTATTAATAATATAAAATAATTATTTAAAAATAAAAATAAAACATGGTGGAATTGAGATTTTTGACATATTTAACATGTGTCCAAATTTCTTATTATAGCATAATGGGCCAAAATGACGTCTTCATAGGACTTGAGCCTCCGAGTCCACTTGAATAGGGCTGAAATGGCTTGTGCCTATGTTTGTTTGACCACTTCACAACCATATGTTACTACTCACCCCATGTGCTCCTTCTTGATCTCTCGGTCGCTCTCAATTGGGCCATGCGTATATATGCATGTTTTATGTTACTGATGTAATTAACTATTATTTAGTAAATAATTTAATAATAATTACTTGGTATTCGTGGGGTCAACTGCTATTTATAAACGGTCTAATAGTAATCATTTGATAATTGAAAAAAGCCATTGTTCCTTGGTGCGGGTTGACCTACGGGCCTAGGGGGGCTTGTGGGGAGAGTTGACTTCGAATACCCATTTTCAGAGTTTTGTTGAGATTATTTATCGGAAAATCAGGTTGAGGATGATCACGAAGCATTCGTTTTTTCTTTTTTTTTTATAAATAAAATTAATTATGCATTGGTGGTTTGTGCTGTGTTTCAGCCCAGGATTAGACCATGAAGATCTATTTACTCCCAATTATAGAGTTCGAATTATTCTTGGAAATTAATCCGATTCGGGCGATCAGGATATTAGGTGATCTCATCTGGGTGGGGGAAGAAATTATGATTTTTGTGACTTGCAGACGAAGAAAATGGTTGATTGGAGATCCCAAGACGACGGAGGGGAGAGAACCAGGTCGAGCTGAGAGATGCAGACCGGTTAAACCCTAACTATTTTGAGCTATTTGACCTATTTGAGCCGGGCTCCTCTCGTCTCCCCTATTCGGGGCTCCTCCACTTCCTTCCCTCTGCCACTGGGGGAAGTGGAGGCAGCGAGAGCTAGGGTTGATATGCTCGGAGAGAAGCGGAGAAGAAGAGGAGGAAGAGGAGGAAGAAGAAGGGTCCTTCAGTTCCTGCGGGGGAACCAGAAAGC
This sequence comes from Spirodela intermedia, assembly GCA_902729315.2. Taxonomy (NCBI): domain Eukaryota; kingdom Viridiplantae; phylum Streptophyta; class Magnoliopsida; order Alismatales; family Araceae; genus Spirodela; species Spirodela intermedia. The sequence continues at coordinate 5,334,011 of LR746272.1, forward strand.
TTCCGTTTTGTGGGGGAATTGTGCTCGAACGGCGCTGGGAGCCTGAACCAGAGGACGACCCGAGAGAAGATATGTCTGCGAAATGGCGGGCGCTGCAGCACCGCCATCGCTACACCTACAGCTCCGTCGTCTTCCCCGCCTCCTTCCTCCGTGCTCTCACTTCTCTCGAGTCTGCTGCGCCTCCCTCTTCTCGGCTGGTCTCCAGGTTCCTCTCTGAGCTGCGGATCGTCGCCTCCCTCGACACCACCTACGCTCAGGTCGCCGCGGCCAAGGACCTCTCGAACTCCTTCGCGGAGCTCCTCGCCGGCGGCGATGGCGGCGCCGCCGGGGATCTCGTTCCGGCCGCCGCCGCGCTCTACCTGGAAATGCTGTTCGTCGAGAACTCCCTCCCGCTCCACCGGACGCTCATTTCCGCTCTGGCGAGGAGCAGGAAGGCTCTTCCCATGGTGGAGAGCTGCCTGGTTTCCCTGTGCCGGGAGCACGGAAGGCTGGGGAGGGAGGGGAGGAAGCCCTTCCTGGTCTCCCGGGCCTTGTTGTCGCTGATTAGCTACCCCAAATTAGGGTTTCTCAATGGTGTGCTGGGAAGGTGCGCGGCCATGGCGGGACTGGACGTCTCTGTGGGCGTAGCTGGAGTGGCCGAGGATATCGGGCTTGGGTCTCGCCCTTCACCGGCGGTAATGGAGCAGTGCCAGGATGCCATGTCGTGCCTGTACTACTTGCTCCAAAAGTTCCCATCCAGGTTCGGAAGCTCGGATCAAAGGGAAAAGCAGGAGAAAGAAGAAGAAGATGATGATGAAGAAGAAGAAGGCTCAACTGGTTTCGCGTTGATTCTGGAAGCGATAGTGAGGGTCTTGAAGTCGTCTTCTTTCTCCAGGGATTGCCTGGTGGCCGCCGGAGTGAGCTTCTGTGCAGCTCTCCAGACGCGGCTGAGCTCTGATCAGCTCGCAAGTTTCATCGCCTGGGGATTTTTTAGGATCGATGGCGGCCGGTGGCAGAGCTTCGACACCAAGATGCCGATGGGAGGGGTGGATCTGTTCAAGGAGATTAGCGAATTTCCGGTTCTGGGTAGGATCTGCCTGCTCAGGGGGATGCTCACTGCTGTTCCCCGGGCCGTTCTCAACACCCGATTTGGCGGCTCCAATGGTCTGATCCTGTGGACGATTCTGTATGATGGGATCCTCCCCGAGCTCTGCAATTACTGTGAAAACCCTGTGGACAGCCATTTCAACTTCCATGTGCTCACTGTGACCCAGATCTGCTTGCAGCAGATAAGAACATCTCTCTCTGCCGATCTCACTGACTTCTCCCAGGATTATGATCCTCTTCCGGGCAGCATCACGGCCCGTCTGCTGAGAATTATTTGGAACAACCTGGAGGACCCTCTGAACCAGACGGTGAAGCAGGTCCACCTCATCTTCGACCTCCTCCTGGACATCGAATTGCTGGTTCCGGCTGGAGAAGGTGCGCAGGGAAGGAACCAGTTCCTGTATAAGATAGCCTCGGACCTCCTCCGCTTGGGGCCCCGCTGCAAGGGCAGGTACGCCCCCTTGGCTTCCCTCACCAGGCGGCTGAGTGCAAAGACCCTCCTCGACCTGAGCCCTCAGCTCGTCTTTGACTCCATAAATGCATACATGGATGATGATGTGTGCTGCGCCATCACATCATTCTTGAAGTGTTTCTTTGAGTGCTTGCGTGATGAGTGCTGGAGCAGTCATGGGGTTGACCAAGGCTATGCCGAGTTCAGGGCACTGAGCCTGCCTCCTGTCATGCAGGGGCTTCTTCATGGAACCTCGAAGCTTCGTTCAAACCTGAATACCTACGCCCTGCCCGTTGTTCTTGAGATCGACGTGGACAGCATATTCCCCATGCTTGCTTCCATCTCCGTTGGGCCGAATCAAGAAGAGAGCGAAACCCGGAAGATGGATGCGACCAGCGGGCAATCAGATGCCATATTGGAGAGTACCCAGTTCATGAATGCGGTCGGTGGGCACGCGGATGATGAGCTGGGAAGGAAGCAGTGCATGGATGTGGCCAGCGGGCAACGTGTGGCAGCTCTGGTTTCTCTGCTGAAGGTGTCCCGGCAGCTTGCTTTGGTCGGAGGTGACATAGATTGGGACGGTGGCTCTTCAGCTCATGCAGCTCTCTGTGTGAAGGGTGTGCGTGTCAAGGTCCCCATCGTGTGGTTTGTGCATGCGCTCACACATGTCGATGAGAATGTCCGCGTTGATGCTGCCGAGTCTCTGTTCTTGAACCCCAAGACGGCCAGCCTTCCTTCGTTGTTAGAGTTGAAGCTGATGAGGGAGGTGGTGCCGCTGAACATGAGGTGCTGCTCGACAGGCTTCCAGATGAGGTGGACCAGCCTGTTCAGAAAGTTCTTCCTCCGTGTTCGAACAGCTCTGGAGAGACAAGTCAAACAGGGTTCTTGGTTGCCCAACGAGGGCTCAGTCAGCAATGGAGATGCCTGTGCTGATCATGGCAGATGTGAAGACATCCAAAGGGCGAGGAATCTGTTAAGTTTTATGAAGTGGTTGAGCGCCTTTCTTTTCTCGTCATGCTACTGTTCAGCTCCATACGAGAGGAAAACCATGGCCATGGGGCTTCTTCTGACCATGCTCGATGCATGGCCCGCAGTTCCTCCTCCGCAAGGAGGTGCAACTCTTTACCCTTACAGTGAGGGGTTTACTTCTCCCGAGTTGACCCTGTCACTAGTAGGATCTATAGTTGACAGTTGGGACAGACTTCGAGAGAGCTCGTTTCGGATTCTTCTGCACTTCCCTAGCCCTCTTCCGGGGATGGCGAGTTGTGAGTCGGTGAAGGGTGTGATAAGGTGGGCGAAGAAGTTAGTCTGCAGCCCGCGCGTTCGGGAGAGTGATGCTGGAGCGTTGACTTTGAGGCTCATATTTAGGAAATATGTGCTCGAACTTGGATGGGTAGTATGGGTTTCAGATGACGTTATTTGCCATAGTTCACAGTCTGAGATGACAAACGGCAGCTCAAAAATAGGAATGATCAAGAACAGGGCCAGTTTGGTGCAGTATATCTCATCACTGATCGACTGGCTGCGGATCGTTGTCGAGCTTGGCGAGAGGGATCTTTCTGAAGCATGCAGGAATTGCTTTGTTCATGGTGTGCTGCTGGCACTCCGTTACACGTTTGAGGAGTTTGACTGGAGTCTCATTGTCAACTCATCGAGTAGTTCTGACATGAAGAGTGCTCTGGAAGAGCTTCTGGGTCTAGTTATGAGGATAACATCATTGGCCCTCTGGGTGGTCTCTGCGGATGCGTGGTATCTGCCTGATGAAACGGATGATATGGACAATGAGGAAGCTTTTATCTCGGATATGTCGGTTGAGAGGGATCACGACCCATCGCTGCACTCCGAGGGGAGTTTAAAGCTTGCGGAGAATGCTCAAGCGGCCGATCAGGCTGTAATGGTTGGCTGTTGGCTTGCCATGAAGGAGGTAAAGGGTCAATTACTTTAATAAGTATCTTTATATTTAATCCTTCTCTACAAAGTTGATTGCTTCTCGCCATGTTATTTATTACTTTAATAAGCCTGGTTGATACCGACATAAATGCTCAAGTGTTTCATATGATTTCTGTGATAGCCCATGGAACCAGAGTCCCAAACAGACCATCAGAAATGTTTGTGATATCGTTTTAATCGGACTATTACTTGTGGATTTTCTGTTTTTTTTCTGCAGGCTTTGAAATATGCAAGGATGTGGGGTTTATTTCTTTTGTGTGATTATGGGCTGTTGACTTTCTTTCTCCAACAGGTCAGTCTTCTCTTGGGGACTATCATCAGAAAGATCCCATTGCCCAGCTGCGACAACATGCCAGATTCTCGCAAGCCTCCTCATCGCATTGGCGATCCTCGAGTGATGGTTGCAGCTGATACGATGCTTGACGTGGAACAACTGGAGGCCATTGGCAGCCATTTCTTGCAGGTTCTTTTGAAAATGAAGCATAATGGTGCGATTGATAAGACAAGAGCGGGATTCACTGCTCTGTGCAATCGCCTGCTGTGCTCGAATGTTCCAAGGTATGGTGCCATTTCTTGTCTTGTTCTCGTTCATAGTCGAGTGCTGCTTCTTCATTTCTAGAAAAACCCAATACTTTTTACCATATCATGATGCCTAACATCGCAATTTATATCGATGGAAACGATGGAGATAGGGAAACTTTGAGGGCATCAGATATGTGGTTTGAGCACCATCTTCATTGGTGCCTAAACCTAAAGCAAGCATCGCAATGAACAATTCTATTATTTATTCTCTCATATTGTAGTGAATGATTTGTTCTCGCCCTTTAACATGCTTGAAAAACTGAAAAATATGATATTTTCTTTGTGATGTTAACCCACATCTTCTCTATTTTTTAGACTCTGCAGAATGACGGAGTTTTGGATGGATCAACTGATGGAGAGGATCATTGCCAAAGGACAGTCAGTTGATGATTTGCTGAGGAGGAGTGCGGGAATTCCTGCAGCTTTCATGGCCCTTTTCCTTTCAGAACCTGAAGGAGCTCCCAAGAAACTCCTGCCGTGTGCATTAGGGTGGCTCATAGATGTTGCTAAGAAGTCTCTGTGCAGTGAAGCTTGCAACCCCAAGAACATGTTGCTGGGGGATGAATTCCCAGAAGGGTCGAACAATGTTTCGTCACAATCACTGTCTATGGAGAGTGATCTCAGTACGAACATTCCAAAGACACGCGATGAGGGTGTGATCCCCACTGTCCACGCTTTCAATGTCCTCAGGGCTGCTTTCAATGACACCAATCTGTCAGCAGATACCTCAGGTTTCTGCGCTGAAGCCTTAATTATCGCCGTACGATCCTTCTCTTCTCCCTACTGGGAGGTGCGGAACAGTGCTTGTCTTGCCTACACTGCCTTGGTTCGGCGCATGATCGGATTCCTTAACGTGCAAAAGCGGGACTCAGCGAGGCGGGCCTTGACGGGTCTTGAATTTTTTCATAGGTAACTTCCTGTTTGGCCGGGTTTATGCATCTAGTGCTGCTGTTTTTTGCGCCTTTTCTCCTTTGGATATGAACTGCTTCCAAGAATGATTTTAGCCGAAACATGCTGGGTTTTCTCATATGATGCTGGTGGACTCTCTTCTATGATATCTTGCCGAGTCCTTTAAGGTTGCATAGGAAAGCATCTATTGGTTGACCTGAAACAGTGATCATAAGTGAGTGCATGGGTACAAACTCCCGTTGTTCTTCGGTGTTATTTCGTGTACCCTATTAGGCTCTGCATAAATAAGTAAATAAATAAATAAATAAATAAATAAATAAATAAAGGAACCTTCTTTTTTGGATGTTTTCAAAGGGTTAGTAGTGGTGTGTGGGTCGTGTGTTCTTAGCAATCACTCTATTTATGCTCGCATGGACAAATTCTTTTGATTCTTCCTTTATCTGTCGTATTACAGTCCGAATCCACTCCATGTGTTTTAGATATATATGCTCCACTAGCCGCTCCCATTTCTCACATTTTATCTACATCACTATTTCGGTTCATTGTGATTCAAATACGTTTACATTTAGTTATATTACACTCTGCAATTTTTCTTTATTTCATCAAATGGTAAATTTTTCATTTATTTTATGGATACTAAGCTTGAGAATATTCTTACTTATTTCTTTGGTTGACTCTGTGGGGTCGATGGGAGAGTGCTGTAAGTTGACTCGTGCCTTGATGTCAAAGTTTTCAACTCGCAGGCTGTGATTGCATTTGAGAAACCAGTTCTTACCACTTTTGACAGATAGAAGACAAACCAGAGCCAATATATTTTTTTTCATTTTCCTACTTCCCACAATAAAAGCAAAGATTTACAGGACATGAGTGACTTTTCTCATTCATTTCTCAGATTCTGGAGGATCCCATGATTTTATGTTGCTAATAGTCGTCTAAACCTTTTCTTTTTTATATAAAAAAAATACAATTAATCGCAATTTTGTTCTTTTTTATTTCCATCATACTTCAGCTGATCGAGTATCTTCCTTCCAGGTATCCAGCCTTACATTCATTCCTGTTTGATGAGCTGAAGATTGCCACCAGATTTCCTGGTAGCAGCTTCTCAGGGCGCCCAGAGTCTAATGTTGCAAATGCCATTCACCCCAGTCTCTGCCCCATTCTTATTCTTCTGTCAAGGCTGAAGCCCTCTCTCGTTGGCAACGAGGCTGATGATCCGCTGGATCCATTCTTGTTCATGCCCTTCATCAGAAGATGCGCCACCCAGAGTAATCTCCGGGTCCGGGTCCTTGCCTCGCGAGCCTTGACCGGCCTGGTGTCGAATGAGAAGCTGCCCACAGTCTTGAAGGGCGTTGCCCAGTGCCTGCCCTCTGGAGGCAGCGAGGTGGCCAGGAAGGAAGCTGGTCTTCGTGTTTCAGGCTCACTGAACGAGAGCGAGGATGACAAGCCCGCCGCCGCCCCTCTCTGTGTTTCTTTCAACTCAATTCATGGGATACTGATGCAGTTGAACTCTCTTGTCGACGGCAACTGCAGGAACTTGAAGGACGATTCCAAGAAAGATCTGATTATCAGTGACCTGACCTGTGATCTCTGGAAGTGTTCCTGGATGGGTAGCTTCAGATCATGTCCCTGTCCCACGCTCATCAGTTCTTATCTGAGGGTTCTGGGCCATATGTTTGATATAGCAATTGTCTCCAAGGGCAGCAGTGCCCTTATTAGGATCAAAACCCTACTGTTGGAGTTGTCATCGGAGTGCCTGGACGGAGAAAAATCTGGCGGGCTGGCATTCTTCGATCCAACCGTCGTGGAAGTCCGGAAGCAAGCAGCGGCTTCGTTCTTCGGGTGTTTCTTCGCGGGGAATCTGGAAGCTCCCGAAGAACATCTCTCGTCTCCAAAGCCTGCCGTTCCCGGTTCTGATCTGCGTGAGAGGCCCAAGATCAATGGCGCCGCATTCAGATCGAGGGAAGATCTTCAAGGGAGGTCTCCGTTGGGATTGCAAGAAAAGATGAGATTCTGCATCTCTGATCCCTGCTGTGAAGTCCGGCTTGTGACCCTCAAATTGCTCCTCAAGTTCGTCAAGTCTGCTGGCGCATGCACTCGTCTAAGCACCACCACCCACGGCTGGCTGAGGGCAGGGCTGCAGCCCATGCTGATGGAGCTCTTGGCCACTGAGGAGAATCCAAGGTGCATTTACTATATCCTGAGTAACATCTTCTCATGGAACCTGCTCCATTTTGTGGGTGGTTCCAACCCCACCAATCATGGAGATTTGATGCATATCGGTGCAATGGGACGTGACTCGGTGCTCTCGTTCTGGGAGAGACTGGGCGCCCTAATAGCCTCCACCAGTTCCAGTAAAGCCAGGGTGATCCTCATCTGCTGCATGGGTCTGTGCATCAGGAGATTCAGGCTCCTTACAGATTCTGACTCGGAGAAGAGCTCTTCTGGCTTTGCCAGGCCCGGGATTTGGGGAAGATGGGATTCTATTTCTGGGTGCATCGATAAGTTCCTTCTCCTGGTTAAGAAGCACAGCTCGCCGGCTGAGCCCGTGAACCTGAGGAAGGCCGCCGCAGATGGCATTGTCGCATCTGGGTTACTCGAAGAAGCCATCTTGGTTGGTGCCTACACGAAGAGGAACCAGACTCCCGCCGAAGACCTACCCATCTGCGAGATCGACTGGGAGAGTGGCTCTCTCTCTCTCCTCAGGCCATCTGATAGGTTCCATCTCTATGGCACAAGGGTGCTCGAAGCCTGGTTCACATGCATCCAGCTGTTGGAGGACGAAGATATGTGTCTCAGACAGAAACTCGCTGAAGACGTCCAGGGCTGCATCGGTTCCTACACATCCAGGCAAAGCCCTCTCTTGCAGGTGGAGAGGGTGATCGAACTGAGCTTCGACCTCCTATCTTCCATTTTCGGCAACTGGGTTCTGTACCTGGATCACCTTCTGACATGGGTCTTCAGCAGCGGGGATTATGAGGCAGCCCAGAGCGGTAATCTTGTCCGACAGGTGTTCGACAAGGAGATCGACAACCACCACGAGGAGAAGCTCCTGATATGCCAAATCTGCTGCTCTCACTGCGAGAAGCTCCTCAAGAGCCCTTCTTGGGCTGCTGCTGCTGCTGCTGCGGGCTCAGAGTCTCCACTGGGGCGCAAATTATCAGAGTTCTTGGGCGCATGGAGGTCCAGATTTATTCACAGATTGGTCTCCTTCTCCGACGAGTACTTGGAAGGCCAGCAGGGAAGGGGAGGCTGGGTGGGGGGCGTAGGGAACCACAAGGATACCTTCTTGAGGGTCTATGGGGGCCTTCTTGGCCTCTATGCTCTCTTGCAGTCTCCAATGGCGGCTGGCTCTCAGTTTCCAGAAATAGTAAGTGAGGAGTCAAACAAGCTCGGCAAGGCCATCAGCCCGTTCCTCACGAACCCGTTGACTTCCAGGCTCTATTCCCTGGTGGAAATGTCTCTTGAGGGGAGGACCCTGGGAGGAGGACCCAGAGAAGCCCCCGCGGGGGAAGATTTCCACCCATATTTCCTTCTCAGGTGAACATTCCCAGCTGATTCTCTCTGGCCGCTGTGAAGGTGCGCTCAATTTATTGCCAAAATTATAGGGATTTCGTGTAAAATTAGGTTGGGAAAAAATCTCAATCACTACAAAATTTTGACTAAAAAAGTTTGATTTTTTTTACCCATTTTGGGCATCGTTCTCGTTGTTGTGAAAACAGATTAACCCTTTGTTTTCCTGCATTATTATTAGATCACGAAATCTCAATTATTTTAGAATTCTGATGAATAAAAACCTAGATTTCGAGCCACATTTCCCTCTGAAGCAGTACAATCTTCGTGTATTTGGAGTGCCAAGCTTGGAGATGTTTATTTTTTCTATTTCTATCAAATATTTTCTAGGATATGTGATTTTTTCCCCATAATCTTGGAATATTTTCCTCAGTGTTGCCATTTAGAGAGGGATTTTCTTGGTTTTTAGTCATTCTAGGTTACTTTAGTTACAGATAAACTTTTTTCGATATTTACTAATATTCCCTCAAAAGACCAAGTTTTTTTTTTTCTCTCACTTTTTTAGCATCGCTACAATTACCCAACCTACCCATTTTATTCTGCCATTCTCATCCAGGGTGAATTCTATAAGTAATATTAATAAAATAGAGTCATCTTGATTTATTCCTAAACTTTGTAGGGGCTCAAGTAAAAAAATCCTGAAAGCATGTGAAAAATCATGATATTTTTCTTCTATGGATTTATTTATTTATAGGAATTTACAAACCCATGAAAAGTTAGCCTGTGGGGCCCAGCGAATGTGATACCCACTAACATACCCTTTTGCTAAGCAGATGTGTCCACTTAAAAAATGATATTAAATAATTTAAATTAATTTTCGAGTTCCTACTAATAAAAATACTAAAAATGTATTATATTTAAAAATGTGCACATTTTAATTATTTATGGTGGTAACACTTTTTTAGAAAGCATGCTTAATAATGGGGTCAGCCCAACATAGAAGTTAGAAGCCCAACCCACAGGTCCGCTTCTCTTTTTTCTGGACCTGGCCTGGGCGTATACCTTTCCGGCCCATTAACAGTTGCCCGGCAAACCGGCAAAGCACCAGGCCGCAAGACCTGAGAGAGAGAGAGAGAGAGAGAGAGAGACGGGGGGAGGGGAGAGAGAGTAATGAGTATTACACTGCTTTATATGATATCAATAGTATGAGAGATAAAACTGGAATGTTCCTCCAGTCAGCGAGAGAGAGAGAGAGAGAGAGAGAGAGATAGAGAGAGAGAGAGAGAGAGAGAGAGAGAGAGAGGTCACATCACAAGCAGGCCACCGACATGCAGTCGTCCACCTTGATGGCAGCTATTGTTCTGCCTCAACCAGGAGTCACAGCCCCCTACAATCCCCTTGCCAGGAGCTTCGTAGGCTTAGAACTGCTGGAAGCCGAGCCCCTTCCACTGAAGCCGCTGCTGCTACTCCCTGCCCTCGCAGCACTGAACAGAGGAAAACCAGACCAAGTAAGCAAAACTGGAAGTGCCCGCCGAGCACGGCCGCCATTGAAAAAGCCCAGAAAATCTTCAGATTTCTAGCCAACAACGCTCATGGAGTAGCACCTTGGCGGTGGGAAGGTCGTCTTCTGTGAGGCGTTCTTTCTCATGGTGGCGTGAATTCTGGCCTCATGGCTGCTCGCTCATGAGGAAGAAAACCATGAGACATGAATTAGGAAATCATTGGGAAATGATGCCGCATCAGTAAGTCGAAGAACCCTGAGAGCATTCACCTCTTGAGATACTCGAGTTTCGCCTTCTTCATGAGGTTCCCCTTGACGCCGGAGACATTGTAGCCGGGGCCATTGCCTGCGCAAGAACAGGAGATCGATCCGAAGATGGGTTTCTTTCCACATCAAGCGACGAAAGTGGACATGGATCGGGTAATTACCTCCGGAGAACATCCTCTTGTTGCTCGTAGGGGGCTTCTTGTCGACCACTCGGATCTGTCGACTTTGCTTCTCTGATTATAAAATTTACCATGTCATGAGAGGAGGATGAAGCCGATGACAAATAATTATAATAAAAATTATGGTAATAAACTTTGATCCCGAGATTATACAACAAACATGATTCTATTAGTCAGATGATCGATGCAACTAAATCCATCTTCAGCCAGGTTTATGTGACAAATTGAGACGCCCCATGCCACTACTCTTCGGAATATAATGAAGATCAAAGCTGAAGAGATAAAGAACTCCAGAGCATTCTGCCAGCTTGCACGCTATGTTTCTCCAAGAAATCAACTAAGATATGAAGAGCAATCCTAGGGAAATTATTTGCCAAAAACAAGCTTTAAATCAAAGTAGGTAACCACTGAATGCAAGAACTGGCCGATAATCGTCGTCCTAATGGGCCATAACGGAAATCGAAGGATCCCACTTCCTCAGTTTTTCAGATATAAGCAATCTTTGCGTGAAGATCTCCCAGAGCTAATCTCCCAGAGCTGCCTACACAGGGCTTAGACGAAGGGTAAAGTCGCATCTTGATCTCAAAATCACATTTCAGGGAAAGAAAAACTCACTTTTCTCCTCTTCGGCGTATCTTTGTTTCAGCTGCTCCGCTATTTTCTTCCCAGCTTCTTCTCTCTCTCTACACTTTGCCTGCATACACAGCACGAGTTCAGTACTCACCATCCACTGAGGCCGCGGCCTATGAGCTCCAAGCTATGGTAGGAATAACTAAAGGAGGCGACGACATGAATACAGTATAGAATATATGAGGCAAAGTCTTAATCTTATGCGGGGTCTGATACCTCATATAACTTGCTCCACTTGAAGTTGACGTTCTTCTGCTTCATTCTCTTGACGACAATGCTTACGCTGTCGGCTCCGAAAGCTCGTTCATAAAATATCCTCCATAAGTCATCTGTCACGGCACTCAAATCTCTGTCCTGAAACACGGAATCCCAAAGCAAGAATTATCGCCATGGATCGTTTCTAGGCTGGGGCAAGAGAATTCAGACGGTAGAAGGACAGGAAGAGAGGAGGACGAGAAATAGAGCGGAGGGAGAATATTGGCGCATACTTCAGTGGATTTCTCGATGTGCGCCAATTGGTCGACTGTGCAGTGCGGCAGGATTTCCTTCAGCAGGTCTATATCCGTCTCCCCGACATCGCCAATGTACCTGACGTTGTCTATTGCACTCTGGACGCAGAGACTCACTAGAGAAGGCGGCCTCCGTCCACACCCCGGCGTCATCCCTCTCATGGCTGGAAGGATTCGAAGTGTCTCGTTCTGAACTGCTCCCCAAGTTTCTTATCCAGGTGCAGCGATGAACGATCCTTCCGCAGAACTACAAGAATGGAGAAGATCCAGCGCCTCTCCTGGGAGAAACAGGAAAGAAAATAAAATCGGTCGGCAAAGCTGAAACCAGAAACATCAGCCAGCTCTCATCCACCGCACCGAAGATCAACGAAAAGTAAAATTTATTTACCGATAAAGCGCACGATCAAGAAATTTTCAGGAAGAAACAGAGCTGGGAATCCATTCATCCTAAATCAAACCCGAAATCCCACCGATCGGCCGCAGAATCGCCAGAAATCGGAAAGGAAGGAGCGGACGACTAGACGATCAACACTTCGACGGAAGAACTCACTGAACGCCGTCGCCCACCACCGCGATGGAAGCAGACACCTACTTCTCACCTGATCGGACCGAAACCCCAGCTGATCTCATCCACCCCGGAGAAAGAGGAAGAGGAAGAGGAAGAAGAAAGAAGGGGAAGGCACCTACCTGACCCCTTCCTTCCCTTTTTCCCCTTCTTCCCGATTTCCCCGTCTGTTTTAGTTGTGGGGGAGATACACCCGCGATATCGACACGCGGTGTCCTTTACCTCCCGCTCACCGAAACGGACTGAATTCTGGGCCTCAGGCTGGCTCATTCATTTTGGGTCCGTCCAGCGAGCCCAAGCCCATTTTCATTTTAATTAATATAAGTAATAATAAAGCAAAAAATAGCTGCTTCCGTTGCCGGGATTTGAACCCGGGTCGTCTGGGTGAAAGCCAGATATCCTAACCGGACTAGACGACAACGGATGTTTGAGAGATTTGTAATCTATATATATATATTATATAAATAATAATTGACATATCAAAGCACACTCTGCCGCGTAGAGGACAGCCATGGCGACTGAGCTTGAGGAGCTCCTAGGGTTCCTCTCATCGCCCTCCCCGCAGGTGAGCGATGGGGCCATCGTTCCGATGTGCCCTCGCACGTTGGCCACCGCCTGGTATGAATCTAATGCTGCGATTCTTTCTTCTGGCGTTGCAGCTTAGGAAGGCTGCCGTCGACATCGTCAGCGGACTCACCGGCTCCGAGGAGGGCCTCCGGTCGCTTGCCGCCCACGCTGATCTAGCCCTTCCCCCCCTGCTTCGCCTTCTCGATGATGTCGTCGCTGTGGAGGGTGTCTCCAGGGCCGCCGCTGAGGCTCTAGTCAATCTCTCGCAGGACGCCGTCATCTGCGAGAAGCTCGTCTCGCATGGAGCAGTGGGTAATTCCGTGGGTGTTCTCTACAAGCAGCCGCGGGGCGGAGGCCTTGGCATTTCTCCGCTTCTGGTCATGCTACTTGTCAACCTCACCCAGGTTGACTCCGGCGTCAACGCCCTGCTCCAGGCAAGCACTTGGCCTCTTTATATGCAGCTAGTCGTCTGCATGTTTTCTGTGAAAAAAAAGTGAAACTCTCAAAGTTTCTACTGGTTAGAATTAAAACCTTTGTTTTTTAATAAAAAAATGCCCATTATTCTATCTTTGTACGTTCTCCATTCGGCTATTTACCATCAGATTATTCCGGAAAAATCGTTGATAAATCTCTCATCTTCTCTGAAGCATAACCAAACACAAAGTCTAGCAAAGCTCAATCAAATCCACCATAGTGCAGGTTGGAGAAGAGGTGGAAGGATTATATATCTCCAAGCTTGTGAGATCCTTCTGTAGGTCATCGGCTAATGAAACCTCTGGTGAGTTTTCTCATTTGTGAAAATTATTATTATTTTTGGTCATCTTCTTTCCATCAAAATCATTATGACGTATTTCATTTTGACTTCAATTTGCTGAATGTTTCATCTGAGCACCTAATTTTTAAATTTTTTGTTGATTCATAGCGTCTGCAATGGTGGGATGAAACGTATAGATTAAATTTCTTTTGGTTGAATCCTTTTTGGAGGAATGCTGGCGTAGATGGGCTTCATATCAAAGATAAGCTGTTGAAGTCAAAGTTTTGTAATAATAAATTGGGTATAGTTGATATGATGTGCCACTTTTATTATTTAAATAAGAAAATAATTCTGCAAGAGTGACAGGAGGCTGATATGATCTTTCTGGAAGATCAATGGCAACGATGAAAATGTTTTGATTTCTAGTCATTTGGCCAAAATGGGTACATTAATCTTGATTACGCTGTGTTCTTTCTTATATTGCGTCTGTAGGTGATGATCCCTTTGAACATGTGGCATCGATTCTTGTGAACATCTCTAAAATGGAGGCAGGAAGGAGGATCCTTCTTGATCCCAAGAGAGGCCTTTTGAAACAGATTGTACAAAACGTTGATGCAACAAGCTCATTGCGCAAGAAAGGGGTGCGTATACTGGGGAATTATAGGAAAAATCTAGTTTTTTTTTTCTAATCATAATTTTAAATCATAAACCCTCTAGATTTCAAAAGGTGACACATCGGGATCCTTAACTCATGATTGGAAGCGTTATTGAGCTTTAAATATATTTTTCTCTTACAGATATCTGGAACAATTCGCAATTGCTGCTTTGAAGCTGATAGGCAACTTCAGAGCTTGCTTTTGATTTCAGAGTTTCTCTGGCCCGCCCTGCTCCTGCCTGTTGCAGGGAAGAAGGTGATATTACCTAATTTATGACGATCGTGTTGCATGTACGCCCATTATGAGATCGAATATGAGCACCACCTGTTCATCCATGTATAATCATAAATGTATGCTATATGTATAGATGTATAGATGATTATCTTTTATAATATACGTAAATTCTTCATTAATTCTGAAGAAAGCTTGGTTTCTTTAGTGAAACCCCTGGCTATTTCGATAGTCTATGATTCTTGCTAGTTTTTATGATCAACCCTGCATGGAGACACTCACTGTTCATGCTATCTTAATGAGTTTGTGCGAAAATTCGATCTTTCCTTGATAAATTATGGACATATTCGTTGGTGTTCTTTGAGATGTAAGCCCACAGAAACCAGGGTTTAGAAAGGTAATTTAATGGTACTTTCTGGTTAATGTCTGGATCAGATTTATAGCCAGGAAGACACCTCTAAGATGCCTCTCGAGCTCGCAACTCCACTCTCAATTGAGCGAGAAGCTATTGATGACCCAGAAATCCGCATCCAGGCCCTGGAAGCTATTTACCTAATATCGTTACAGGTAATTTATTTTTTTACCTAAATCCATGTCTGCCTGACATCACGTGCTTCACGTCTTTTTTGCTTTCTTTTTTATTTTAATAATTATAGGGGCTGTTCTTGTTTTTGATATTAAAGAGGGGTGTTACTTCTGGGTTTAAAAACTTTGGATTGGTTTTTTCAGTTTATTTTTTTTGTCACGTTTTTTTTTTCTCGCTGTGATTATCATCTTTTTTTTCTATTAATTCATTTTTTCTTCCTGTTATTTTGTTTTTTTTTCTCTCGACTATTTTGCAGGATGCGGGGAGAAAGGCTCTTTGGTCCATCAATGGTCCACGGATTCTGCAAGTTGGATATGAAGGCGAGGAAGACCCTCGAGTGATGGAAGCCTACGAGCAAATTGGCTCTCTGGTAGGACTCTCTTCCTCTCTTCATCCTGTCTAGAGCTGTCCTCGTCTAGATTTTCCTCTCTCTCTCTCTTTGATGTTGAGGGCGAGGCTTATCTGGGCCAGGTTCAGGCATCAAATAGCTCAAAACCTGTTTTCTTGGCTTTTTTTTTCTTTTCTGGGTCAGGCGTGGATTCAACCCTTTTTAAAGATCCTTCTCTATTTATCCTTTTTTTTATCTCGCCAATGATAGAATCATCATCTGAGGCCCTCTTCGATTCATCCCTGATAGGGGTGAATCCTGGAAATCGTCATTAGTTAAATATTTCCTTTCTTTCCTTTGAAATCGCCTTCAGATGATCAATCCTGGATACCGTTTCTCAGATTTTTCCTCTTGTAGTTTCTTGTTCCTTGTGATCATATGATTTCTAGAGCTCTCTCTCATCTTCCTGCAGTTGGTCGGTGGCAGTGGTGAGGTCGCGGACCAGTGAGGCCCAATCCAATCCTCGGAGCTCTTCTCTTGGCCGTCCGGATCTGTTCATGTAAAGGAATACAATTATTTTTCTATTTTTTCTTTTTTTATTTTCTAAATTTCTTTGCGCACTGGCGGCCTTGACGTGGAAACTTTATCCATAATTAAATGAGAACTAAAATCGTGTTTTTATTGTTCTTCTTCTGATTTCTTTTAGGATAATTGATCATAATATTCCTTTCTGAAAAGTGGGTTGCTTTTTTTCTTTTTTCCGGGATATTTCTGGTCCTGGTCGTCAGGAAATAACTAGTTTCTCAGCATGAACTCCGACTAGATACCACTTCTCTGCCGATTACTGATTTCTTGATGCTTGCACTTGTTTTTCTGCTTATATCATTCAACACCAGCAATCTCCACCCTACTTGTGGGGAGAGAGAGAGAGAGAGAGAGAGAGAAGAGAGAATACTCAACCTGGGGGTAAGTTTCTGCAAGTCTTAAACCCCTGTGGGGGAGACCAGCACTCAGGTTTAAATATCATCAGCCTCACAAGAGGGGAGGGAGAGAGAGAGAGAGTAGCGGGTAAGTTTCTGCAAGACTTAAACCGTTGCGCAGGGAGACCAGCACTCCACTGAGGTTTACATATCTTCAGCCTCACAAGAGGAGAGGGAGAGAAAGTAGTCTACATTTCCAGTCCTCCAGAGCCGCAACCGGGTAGAAATACCTTCAATCGTGCTTCAATCTTCATCATCTTCGCCCTCTTCATCCTCCTGTTCTTGGTCATCATCTTCATCTTCATCATCATCGTCATCATCATCATCATCATCATCATCTGTGCCCCTCTCCTGACAAAGAGAATTTACTTTTAGAAACCAGACCGTTTTTTTTTTTCATCTTTCATCCCTATATTTACCAAGAAATCCTACTTTTTGCAGTCAAATAAAATATTTTTTTTCACCATTCGTCATCATCTTCATGGACTTATGAAAAATACCTCAAACTGTAGACCACAAAAATTTCATAAAATGGTTTTCTAAAATTTTCTCTTTCTATAAAATTCTATCCACTGATGTGTGAAACTAATGAAGTCAACGAGCAGGATGGAGGTGATCTATGGAAAATATTGGGATCTTTAGTATAGAGAGAGCGAGAGGGGGGGGGGGAGAGAGAGAGAGAGAGAGAGAGAGAGAGAGAGAGAGAGAGAGAGAGAGAGAGAGAGAGAGAGAGAGAGACCTCATCATCTTCAATCCCATCAAGCTCATCGTCATCAATCTCCTGGGGAAAAAAATGAAAACGTTGAGCGACTGACCCCAGAGTATTATAGTTAATGGCACAAGATTGTGCACCTCATTGGACAACTTACGTTATTGAAGTACTTGAGAGGGTTCGGCCACAAGTCTTCCTTGATGATCTCGGCAACCTGAAATTGAATGAAAGTCAACTCTGTGCTCAAATCGTCGGTCAAACCAAGAAAAGGGTTGGAAAAATTAAGCATCAGTTGACCCAAATCACGGGGAAAAATGAAGAATTGATACCTCATCATGGAGACCATCCGACAGATTTTTATTCTGGGTTTCGGCAAACCAGGTGAAGAAGCTACGTTTTAATGAAGATAAATGATTAATAATACAGAAAATGGCATTAAAATTTTGAACACAAATAATTACTTCTAAACGAGCAGTCAACCATATAAACCCCAATTATTTTCGACCAAATGAATATTCAGCGGTGGATTACATGCAACACACTCTTACTCAAGTGTACCCATCTCTCCGTGTAAAGATAAATGATTAATAATACAGACAATGTAAAGAAAAATAATTACTGTTAATTAGCAGTCAACCATATAAAACCCAATTAATTTTGACCAAATAAATATTCAAATGTTCAACACAAGTACCATTAATGACCATCATAACCTGATGAACAGTGATTATTAGTAATGATGGATTACATACATGCATGTAATCACCATGGTTAAGCATAAATCTTCTGATTGAAAGATAATCCTCCCGAACTAATTATCATGGCCACAGAAATATGTAGATGACTAGAAAAAGTCACTGAAAAAAAATAAAAATGATCATGTGAATAAATACCACTCCCCAGCTTGAATCGACCAGTAATCATAGTAGCAGAATCACAAAACAATACGCATCATTATTTTTCATTTATTTGGGCTAAAATTATGGTCCCCCACCTCTCATCATGGAAACTCCGCTTGCCGTCCTTCATCTTTGGGCCAACGCCATTGGCTAAGCCCTGCCATCATCACAGGAAAACCATCGGCGTTGACTAAATTGACGAGTCAACCACAGCGTGTTCATTCCTCACCTTGCCCTCTTTCCATCTTATCTTGGTGCCCGTTATGTTAGTCGTCCCATCGTCAAAGAAGCTGAAAGCCTTTGTAAGCTTGGTGTCTTCGAAGAAAGGATTCGAGGAGAAGGTCTGAAACATGAAGATCATAAGGAAGGTATTTACCACATTTAGTACTATGCATTGGGGTGGTCATTCATTGGGCGGCGAATAAACTCACAAAGGAAATAGAATAGCCCGACTTCACATCTCTGGAGTCCTCCACATCTAAGGAGGTCAGATGCTTGAAAATCTACACAAATAAAATAAAAAAAATAAAAAAATAAAACAAAATGGAGAGAGAAAGTAAAATGAGCCAGATATCAAGATGGGCTTTGCTTTTACATAATTTCCGATTAAATAAATAAATAAATTTTATTTTTTGGCCAAATTATGCGTGAATTAGGGAATATTTAATGTTCATGGGGATCTCTGGCAGACCTTCTCGTCCTCCTCGTTGAGTAGCTCGCCAAGTGCAGGATGACTCATAAACTGCAAGTTTTTCCGTTGAAAGGAAAGCGGGGTTATTAACTCTAATATCACCATAAGATATATAGAAGAGGAAGAGGAAGAGAAAAATATAACATAAATATGAGTATATATATATATATATATACATATAAAAAATTGATGAATCGGCACAAACCGCAGTCAGCCAGAAATCAGGGATTGTCTGGATGATCTCATTCCGCTTGATGTATACGGGCCTCCTTATCTCGTTGTACTTCTGCTCGACCTCTAAGACCTTGTCACTTGCTTCCTCGTTGACCTAGAAAGGGAATGATCACTGAATGATTTGACAATCTGAATGAATGGCTCGGATCTGATCGTGAACCGATTAAACAATGCAAATGTTAGAAGAATATCAATGCTCACATGTGGCAGAAACCACCTTAAAAAAAGCCTGCTGTTTGAGTAAAAATGGAGCTAATTCGTCAGACAGACAAATCATCCAGACAGATTATTATCGTTAATAGAAGAAATATGGTGCATCAGTTCTTCAAATGGCAGCAGAGAAAGATTAATATAGCTCAAAGACCCTTCACGGAAAAATATATTTCTTCATATGAGATAATGAAATTTATTAACAAATCATGAACTCTGCGACCATCACTCTCTCTCTCTCTCTCTCTCTCTCTCTCTCTCTCTCTCTCTCGCTATATATATATATATATATCGATCCTCTGTTCATAATTCACTGGGCATAAAACCCGTCGATTTTTGCTCCGAGTTGAACCTCTCTCGCAGGAAAGCTGAGGAAATACTTGTACATTCCTATGGACTAAAGCCATGCACCCGTGGGATGTAAGACCATCTTTTGCCATGAAATCATGTAAGAAAGATGACAAAACTCCTCTCTTCTCTGCTCCAGAAGATGGCGAAAAAGCTGCAAGTCATGATGTCACAATGGCGGTATTGCAGATATCGCAAGATTAGAAGAGGCCTACGCGGAAACCCAGCGAAATATCATGGTCGATCTGGTTTCGGGGAAGCGCAGCCGCCGAATATCCCTCGGGAAATGGACGATGGGGGATAACCGAGCCCTCTCGCGAGATAAGAAGGCATCATTTGGGGCAATGGTGGAAGCGCTCCGAATATGATTGAGAATAGGAACCGAGAGAGAGAAGAAAAAAAAGATGAGCCGCTCCCATGGGATCAGTTCCCGGGAACAGAAGAAGGAAAATAAGACAGAGATTGGGATGAGGAGGGGCGCAGCGGCTCACCTTCTCGATCTCATCCTGTACCTCCTGAAGCCTCTCGATGGAGAGAACGAGCTCCCCATCAATGTGGTCATTCTCCTCCGCCACCTTCGACTTCTTCCCCTTGTCCGCCACCATCCTTCCCCCTCCGCTAACCAAATAGGCTAACCCTAATTCCCGCCCCACAGGAGTTAACCAGATGTAACCTTGACGTGAGCGTAGCAGAGTCAGAGCTAGCGGGAGGAGAGACGACAGGGGTTTAGAAGCCTGCACAGAAAACCCTTCGCTTGAAGAAGATAGAAAAACCAGCTTTTTATTGGAAGGAAGAGACAGAGGGGGGGGGGGGGGCGGAGTTTGGCGGGGGATGCAGTATCCGGTCACCTGCAAGGCTTCTCGGTGAGATTACCTCCACAGTTCGAAGAAGATGGCGTCGCCCGTTGCATTGGTGGTGAGACCCACGGGGGCGCCTAAATTGAGTTGAAACCCTAACCCTAGAAAACTGCGTGGCCCTCGATTAGATCAGATCACAGAGTCAACGGAAGACGTCATCATCACGGTCGGTCGCTGACGTCATCCCTGTTCCTGGCGAAACTGGATCAGGCCCATTAATCCAGGTGGCTAATTTATGGGCCTTTCAGACGAGCCCACTAGGAAACCAGGAGATTGTCGAATAGCTCATTATTCCTCAAGACGAACTTTCAGGCCCATTTGTTTGGCCCACTGTGCTGATGTCCAACAGCGAGGCCAAGAGAGAGCCAGGATAGTGGGTCAGGTCGACGACCCACTCTCAGACCCAATTCATTTGGCCCACTAGTAGATATGAATGGGATAATGGGCTCATTTCGTTTGGCCCACTATGCTGACGTCCAGTTTCTTACGTGAAGACAACCCACTCACAGGCCCACTTCACGTGGTCCACTGGTACAAAGAAATGGGATAATTAGCCCAGTTTGTGTGGACTTCACCAGCTACATTGAAATCGATATACGTATTTATAGGTGTACCAAGGTCAAATTAAAGTCAGATCGCGATTTGAAGAGGGTCAACCACTTGGGTGCGCACTAAAGACCCAGTCAAAGGACGACGTAAATCGCGGGCCTGACCCAGTAACGAGTCAACGCATTGCCTTTTCGTGGCGGACTCCTGACCCAGTAACGACGTAAATGGCTGGACGACTTCCTACGCGTCCGTGGAGGAGGAGAGAGAGTTGGAGAGGGAGAGGCGAGAGAGAGACAGAGAGAGAGAGCACTCTTGGCGGGCCAGAGACTCTCCCAGTGGAAAGAAGGAAGGGGAGGCTTCTCGTCGTTCTCGACGGCCAGTTGGGGAGGTGGACGAAGAAGTGAGGGTCTTCACCCTCCAGAGGCGGGAATCATGGGGGATCGGGGATGAGAGAGAAAAGAGAGCGCCGCCGGAGCATATGAAACTCCAAGTTGGCAGAGGGCCAGCGGAGTCTGAGTAGCTACTATGGTATAAACATTCCTATTTCGGTGACTAAACAGGATAATATATAAATAGTCAGCCGACATATGCTCATAATTGATGTTTGACCATCCCGGGTCTGGAGAAGAACTCTGAAAACAGGTTTCTGGCGTGTCGCAATCTCCTCTCATTAGAGAGAGAATGAGGGGAGAGATATATATAGAGAGAGAGAGAGAGAGAGAGAGCTGAATGCGGGAAATCATTCTCTTCTCAGACAGCTGTTTCCGAATTAGAAGACGAAACTGCTTACAAAGTTTAATGGGTTTCTGACAATGCCCCTTTTTGGTGGTGATGTTATCTCATAGTTCAAGTTGTCAGGTGGCTGCTCTAGTTGCCCATCGGGCCGCCCCACCTGGCTTGTCTTCATCGAGCTACCAGTCTGCTCCCACCCTCCCTCTGCCAGATACCCTGCAAGCAGAGTCTCTCCAGGGGCCACGTAGTCTACCCATCTTCCACTTCTTCTTCTTCTTCTTCTTGTGTCCTCCGGTCCCCATACTTTCCTCCTCTTAAACTTCTCCAACTGAGAGTTCTCCTCTCTCGCCCTCAGACTCCGTCTCGTCTCTCCTTCATCCCTTTTCGAGGTATCCCAGTTCACTGTTTCCTCCCTCTTTCTCTCTCTTGGTCACTGCGATCGTCGGTCGCCGGAAGGCTAGAGTAAGTTTCTCCGGGGCTGCCAAGGTCTTGTTAACTGGAAGAGCTCTTCGAGTTGGGGTCTCTTCCTCGTCGGCATCATCCCTCACCAGTAAAGCTTCTCCTTTCTGTGGAGTGCCTCTTACAGCCATGGTTACTCGCCCAGAGGGATCTTCAAGTCGCAGCCTCTATCCCTTCTCTTTCCGCGTCGCCCCCGGAGACGACCGCTTCTCTCTCGTGCTCACGAACGACTTCTCCAGAGTCACCGCGTCGAGGGAGTGGAAGAGGAGGACGGCGGGGGAAGACGAAGAGCTGGAAATTTTCCAGGCCGAGAAGTACTTCAGCGGCGCCATGGACGGCGGCGAAGTCGTGCTTAGCCCTTTCAAGGTGTCCCCGGAGAGGGAGCTCACGTTCTCCCCCGGCCCGGTCACCCCCTCGGCCACGCCTAGCGCATTCTTCGAATCCTGGGGGACTCCGTTAGGGAGCAAGAAGCTCCTCAGGGTCTCCCTCTGGTCTTGCTTCGGAAAGTCTTCCGTCGCCGTCAGTGAGATCGCCGAGGAGAGCGACGGTACCTTTCGGGAGAACGGGTTCCTGTGTAATGAGAAAACCAGTCGGTGGAAAACGGACAAGCCGGGCGGCGCTTTCCGGCACACGACGGCGACCCGCTTTGCCCCACCCTCGGATCTGATAAAAAGGAAGACGACGAGGACATTTAAACTGGCCATGGCGGACCCAGAAGTGGACGTATTCAGCGAGTCCAGCTCGGACCTGTTCGAGCTCGAGACCGTCTCCACAAGCACCCACGCATTCGGCGGCACCGGCGGCGCGCCGAGTGAGGCAAGCATCGAGTGGAGCGTTGTCACGGCGAAAGCCTCCGACTTCTCGTCGGCGCCGGAAGGCCAAAGGAGGTTCTCTACGGTGGCGACGAGACGACGGCACCAGCGGAGCGGTGGGCTGGGTTGCAGGGGAAGGAAGGCGATCAACGTGGCGGCGAATGTCCATAGGACGCCGGCCAAGTCCGACCCAGAAGAGTGGAGATGGCGGGGGAGGGTGGGGGCGCTGGCATCTTCGATGGATCTCAGGCAGGCCAGACGGGCCACCTCGTAGCAGCCCGCCGGATCTCGGCGCCAATCCCTTCGCTTTCCCGGCGGTGAGCCCACTAGTCTGCTGTTGAGCTGCGACGTCCAAGAGGGACAAACCTTTTGTCGCCGTTAATCTTGTCGTGAGTCCAAGCAATTCTCCAAGGTGTTTTGTCGTTCGTTCATGTAAGCTGTCCAGCAAGAAAATAAAGTGGCATGCGATCGTTTTCTTCATATAAATTAAACTCAATAATTGAACACTATGATATGAATTAAGCTCGTGGTTCTAGGTGCGGGTTAAGTTTACTTATCACTAGTAACTCGTGGTTGCTATTGGTACGGGGCAACCTATTAAATTATCGGCAAAAGAGACCATATTAAAACACAATCAAATTGCTTATCATTAGGTGTAAAACATTGGATACAAACATGTCAGCTACACTGCAGGATTTTTTACATGAATGAATGAAAAACCTCAACATCATGCACATGGCTTGATGGAGATGGTCTTTAAAATAATATGTTTGAAATAACATGGCGCATGTTGCTAACTGGGTTAATATTTTCCTTATAAGAGTAAGAGGAACCCCACGATCATAGGAAATAATTTTTCTATCATTAATCTATTTCCTATCACTCTTGACATGATAGTTTACTCTTCACCCACTCCATAAAGTCTAGAGGTTGTTTATTATGGTCTCTTATCAACATGTACTAATGGGGAACTATCATAATTCATGCCACACAAATTTAATAATTGATTTTTCTTCATGTCAAATAGAGTAGATTTTTGGGTTTTACATTGTGCTAAAACCTGAGTATTTATTTTGACGGGGGAAAAGATATGTAAGCTTGTAATGAGAGGCTGTTCTATTTGAAAACATATTTAAAACTTTTATGTTAGCGAGAAGCATATGCTTACAGTCATCTATTGTGTGTTATTGGAAACATTAACCAGAATTTGAAGTTATAGGAAGCAAGCGACAACAGGTAAAAGAAAACTATTCACATCTATACTATTCACGCCTGAGTTGTAAAGTATTGATATGTAGGTTATTGTCCAGACCTGTATAGATACAATAAGTTGTTTCTACATGTTAACACCTGCATGAAAACCATATAACCATTTATTCAAGGGTTTTGATTATAATTATTGACATTGTGACAAATAGTAAACTTCGACATTGTGGATGGACACCAATGACAACGGGAAGAAACTAGCTGCAATAATTGCAATGTTAAAAGACAAAAAAGTGAAAATAAAGTCAACTCTAAAGACATCACAACCAAAAGTAATTAGGTGCCAACAATTTTAAAGAATTCTACAATCAAGTATTGACTTGACTTTCTGGAATGGCTAGTTTTCATGAAATGAAAATGAAAAATTTGAAGAAGTAGCTGCTTTCTAGCATTTAGAGGAGCAACTTTTGCGACATGTACATGTGTTTCTCAAGATACAAAACACAATTTTTATGGGTCTTCGTCATGCTTCCAAAAAATCAATACCCGTTTGCATGTGGCGCTAGGTTCAAGTTAACAAATTTCCAAGATATTTAATAGTAGTTTGATTTATTTACTCCACTGTCCAAGGACCGGGTGTCTTAGGGTCACGGTTGACCTCACCTTGACTCTTACCTCAAACTGACCTTGGCCACCTTTGTCGGCACTGAGTAGTCTTTTCATAAGTGGAAGGCTTCACCAATGGATAACGTGCTCTCTCTCATAGAATACATAAGGAAGAGGAGTCCCTACTTCACCGTTTCATGCGCGAATCCCCTTTACATTTCTAGTGGAAAACCCTCTCAAAACTTTCCTATTTGTGGTCCTAACAGGCCATGATCTTTGCTTCCCGAGAATCCCACCACACCCTTGTTCTCTTTGCTCCATAGTGAGAGAACGTAGGTTGGGCAATTCAACCCACAATAGTCATCCGGTCTGCTGCGCTAGCTCACTCGATCCGACACCAGATCAGGCTCTCCATTGTGAACCGTCGTCTGATCGACTAGTCCGCCACGAACTGTTGTCTTCTCTGCCTGGTATTGATATGGACCTACTTCACAAGCCTATATCTTAAAAACTTTTGGTGTAACACCAGATCTTTGCTTTCTGTTAAATTCTTAGTGAGATACACACGAAATCACATGCTTCAGCAAGTTTAATTAGATTTAATAGCTGTTATTAGTTTGGGATTTGACCTAAAAATGATCTTCTACGTTCATGATTGTAGGAGACAAACCAGAGGAATATCTCTCATATCTTCTAAATTCATAGCTCCAGGAGTCCAAATTACAGTACAACCTCTCCTCTTCTAGATTCATAGCTATGGAAGGCCGAACTGGAGTATGACTTCTCCTCTCTTCAAAATTCATGGCTCTTGGGGCAAACAAGATTAGTGTTTCATTTTCTCTAAATTAAGACTCTAGATTAACACAAGTACAACATGACTCAAAACTATGATGCATAATATATTACTTGTTTTGGTGTTTACTCTTATATATTCAAGACTTATCATTGAGAATGTGCCATTAGCCCTCGATTTCCTGATGCTTTCACCATTGATCTTCATATTTTGGTGTTCCTTTAATATTCACTAGTATTTGTTTTATTGCTAAGGTTTTCTAATGGCTGTTTAGTAGTGCAAAACTAGTCTTTTCATGGAGACAATGTGTCCTAATAGTAACTTCTATTTATTTAGTTTTGTGTCAATATGTCCTAATAGTAACTTCTATTTTTTTAGTTTTGTGTCACAGGCAATAGTCGCCTTTCCCTACTTGTGTGTTGCCAGATGTGTTGAGACCCAAATTTGAGTAGAGAAAAAATATGAAGATAATATTATACTTCGATGATCAATAGATTCTATAAATCATTTTAGAGCATATGTAATCATGTTAGGCATTTTAAAGGATCACAAAAACAATCAATTTAGCTTGTATGGTAAAATAATTTTGTAACCCTTGGTTTTGAGTATACTAATTTAGGCTTTCTTTAATAAAAATCATTCAGATCATCAAAATATTTAATTGCAGTCATAATATTTACTATTATTTCATTTCTTATGTTCATCATCAAATCATAATGGGCTCCTAAAGCCAACACTACGAAATACTTCCAACCAACAATGTTGTATAATATGATTTTTCCTGAAAATTTATGTAATTGGTTTCAATCCTTAAAGGTTCATATAATGAAGTTATCAAATGGGCTTCATTCCGTGTTTTTTTCACTAATTAGGCCATCTAGTAGTTTTCAATCATTTGTATGAGTTTTAACAAGAGGTGTAGAATTATAATATTTTAACGAAAATTATCTGCATACTAATTGAAATCTAAATAGTTAAATGCGACTTGTTCTTTGAAATTTAATTGCAAGAAATTTATTAAAATTGATGTTTTCTAGTTAACCAATAAACTCAACAAGAGTGATTTTTTATCTAAATTATCCTTCTTATACAAGGTATCCAACACGTTGAAATATTTTTGGCTCGATTTTTTTTTAATGTGAGACAACTCAATTAGGTTTATGTAACCATTTAAAAATACTTCCTTTAGGAATGTAATTTTGGTTTTAAGCATGCTTCACCTTACAACTAAGGACTGAACTCGACTGGGTTGATGGTGGGTCTCCAAAACCGAATGTCATAGATTCAAATTCTTCAAGCGTGACTATGATCTTTGTTATCTTGAATGACCATAAACCAGCTCAAAAAAGTTGAATTGCAACTCAATTTTAACTTGCAGGGAAAGAGGGAACTTGGACATTTTAATCTAATTCCTCTTTTTTTCTCACACGAAATCCATTTATCTGCTGGTTGTACAAGCAATGTCTCGATGTTTCATCATCGGATGGAGCTTCTTCTTTTAGGGCCCATTATCCGTATAATCACTACTAGTCATCGGCGTTCGGTTCTGTCCATCTTTGTCAGACCCAGACAATGAATTTCATTATTTTCTTGGAGAAATTAAATAAATACCGTAGATGTGTGTGCTCGCACAAGGTGAAACGTGAGGCCCAGATTAGAGTGCGAGAGGGCCTTCTGCCGCTGGAGCTCGATTTTCATGTTATTCGTGTTTGTTACGACGTAGGCTCTGACGCGGTGATCGGCGACACCCAAGCATGCATGCACGTGTGAGCCCACGTATACGATAGTTGATAAGGCCCCTTGTCCCGACGACATACTTCCAGGCCCAGCTCTGCTGACCTGGGCCACGCGCTCCAAACTGGAGTTGTAATGGGTTAAGGCCCACTGGCTAGATGCAGCAGATGGGCATACATTTTTATAAATTATGCATAGTCACGTATACATACATACATACATATATATCGAGAGAGAGAGAGAGAGAGAGAGAGAGAGAGAAAGAGAGAGAGAGAGAGAGAGAAAGAGAGAGAGAGAGAGAGAGGTATATAAATGTAATATGTATAATATGCATATCCACATTTATGTGTACATATACTAACATCAAGTTGGATAGAGTCTTGATTCAGATCAGTATTAGCCATGATTTGAGTTTTAGCTGATATGATCCTAAGTGATCCAGACTGGAGATAGTGATCGCCTAGTCATAAACCAAAAGTTAGGACTTTACCCAACATTAAAAGTGAATACCCCGCAAGCTAAAGTTTATTCAAGGGTCTATAACTGAGATAATGTCATATCGGGTCTGCACCAGAGACCCAGCGAAAGGATAATATAGACAATGGGTCCGACCAATTAATGGAACCGCGAATCACCTTTATAGGCAGGGATAATTATTCAAGCCCTATTTGGACTATGAGAGAGAGAGAGAGAGAGAGAGAGAGAGAGAGAGAGAGAGAGAGAGAGAGAGAGAGAGATTCCCCCAGTGCCTGTCTTGAGAATGGAGTAGACTGTGTACCGGTCGGTTTGATCTCACATGCTGCTCGAGGGAATACAACGATGGGAGATGAGCCTCATCCCGAAAGTAGATAACGAAAAGAACGGGGGAAACTGCAGACGGTCGGCCTTCCTGTCGTTCTTCGCAAACCCATCGATAATTTTATGAAGGACGTCGCTTTTCCGTCTTCTCTTCTGTGGAGGAAGCTCATCAGCCGGCACAGTCATGGGGATTCGACAACACACAGATAAGCGAGCGCCGCCGGGGCATATCAAACTCCAAAATGGGTTCATGAACCATTCGATTCAGCAGTCCGAGCGACTATTCAACAAACATTCTTATATCGGTGGTTTAACAGGACAATTTGAAAGTATTCAGCCGGCAGAGGCTGATAATTCTTGTACCACCATTTTCAGAGAGAGAGAGAGAGAGAGAGAGAGAGAGAGAGAGAGAGAGAGGTGGCGCGCCGACAACCATTTCGAAGAGAAGTGGTATGAGGGTGAAACACGTAGTCATCTGAGAGCTCTATGGATGGGAGTCTTATCCTATGATTATACTAGGCCGTGCCAGGTAGAGTGCGTCTTCTAGCTAGGGGTGTTCCCGAACGAACGGTGGTGACCTGGAGATGACCAGACGAACTGAAGCGTGTCGCTCTGTGTGCCTCTTGAACATAGCCCATGAAAGGCTTCTTACAGGCCCTGCGGTAGGGGCGTTCCACGGAGAACAAGCAAATCTTATCCACCCCAATTAGCGCATAGTGTCACAATCTAGCTTATGAATGTCAGGGGAGGAGGAACGTTGGTCCAAGATTTTTACTTGATGATATTGAATCAATGATTTTATTATTTATCATATATTATTTCAAGTTAGACCAAGCATAGAAATATTAGTCTATAATAATTGGTGAACGGATGCATCAGTCCTATTTTTTGTAAGGACTTGACAAGACATTCTAATAATTCATTTATGTAAATACATAACTTACAAAGTATGAAACTAACAAATGAAATTATCTACGATTTCTGTCCTTAAAAGTAAAAATTGGTGAAAATGTTTTCTTTGCAGTCAATCTGAACAAAATAAGATGGAGAGATTATCCGAGAAATTTATATTTAACGTAAAAGTGTAAGGAAGTTCTATTCCTGGAGAATATTTTTGAATTAAATAACGCAAATCTCTAATATTTTATCTGAGCAGAGGATGCGGGGCATTTTGAAAGTACCATTGTTCCGATAATGCCTAGTTAGCATCGGCCGCCATGCATGAATGAGCATCACGGAGATGACGTAATCTCATCCACCTGGACAGCTTCCAAGCTCCCCTCCCCCTCTCCAAGATTCTACATATAGTCCACGATGTACCAGGAACCGTGCAGGGTATCCTCCTCTCTCCCTGATCCCCATCTTGCCTGTCTGAATCTTCACAGTTGGAGAGTTCTCTCTCACCCTCAGACTCTCTCTCTTATCCCCCATCCCATTTAGAAGAATCCTTGTCCATGTCGTCTCTCTCGCTCTCTGTCCCTCGCTTTGGTCCCTTGGCCTCCCACAGGTTAGGTCCGATTCCTCGGCAGCCAGCGCAGGTCTCGTTAACCAGGAGAGCAGTTCCAGTTGGGGCCTCCTCGTCGGCTTCACTAACCAGTAGAGCTCCTCTCTTCGCAGTGCCATCCAGAGTCACGTCTAATCCGTCCGTGGTATCGTCAAATCATAGGTTCCACTCCACTTTCTTGGGCCCCTTCTCTTCCCACGCCAGGCCCGGAGACGAATGCTTCTCTCTTTCGCTCAAGAGCGACTTCTCCGGCGCCACCGTCTCAAACGGCTGGAAGAGGACGACAGCGTCAGAAGACGAAGAGCTGGATGTTTTCGGCGCGGAGAAGTACTTCAGCGGCGACATGGACAGGGGCGAGGTGTCAGTTAACCCTTGGAAGGTATCGGAGAACGAAGTCATCTCCGCCCGCTGGAATACCCGGTCGACACCGCCTAGTTCGTTTTCCGAATCCAGAGGGCCGTCTTCAAAGAGAAATAAGCTCCTTCGAGCCTTCCGCTTGTCCTGTTACGGAAAGTCTTCGGTCGTGGTCAATCAGGTTGCCGAGGAGAGCGACGACGCTAGTCTAGAGACCACTCCGGTGGGTCCCACCTTGGTCGAGTTCTGGCGTAATGAGGAGACCGGATGGTGGAACACCGACAAGGACGGCGGCGCTCTCAGGCACAAGGACACGGGCAACTTCGCCCTCCCACAAACTCCGATGAATCGAGGAGCCGGCGTAAATCTGAAGACGACGAAGGCTATGCATGGATCGTTGTTCACCAAACGTTTTGGTTTGACAAGGCTTGCCAAGGCGGAACACGAAGTTGACGTCTGTAGCGAGTCCAGTTCGGACTTGTTCGAGCTCGATAACATCTCCACCATCACCCTCGCCTACGGTGTGGCTGGCGGCGCGCCGAGGGAGGCGAGCATCGACCGGAGCGTTGTGACGGCCAAAGCCGCCGAATTCTCATCGGCGCTGGGCGGCTGGTGGCGGTTCTCTGAGTCGGCGAGGAGACGACAGAAACACCAGAGGGACTGTGGGATGCCACTGCTGGGGTGTCGGAGCAGGAAGGCCGTCGACGTCTCCACGAGCGCCCACAGGGTGCTGGTGAAGACCGGTCCAGGCAAGTGGCAATTGCGCAACAGTGCGGTGGCTCAGACATCTCCGGCGGATCTCAGGCAGAGTCCGGCGAAGCATCTCCTCGCGGGGCGCAGGATTTCGGCACCGGTCCCTACACTTTCCCTATGGTGAACCCACCAAGTTACCTTTGATCTGCAACGTTCCGAGAGATCTACGTCTCAGTTCACCTTCGTCTTAAGTCCTAGCAATTCCGCAAGGAGTGTCGCTCGTTCGTGTATGCAGTGCACCAAGAAAACAAACTGGTTATGCATTCGTTTTGCTTCAAGCAAATTAAATGATACTTAATAATCAAATGCGCAGGAATATGATGACGATGATGTTTTCCATTCAATTAAACTAAAACTATGCTTTTAAGTGCGGCTCCACTCATTACTAGTTAATTTCTGTGAATATGCTAAAATATCTAATATTATATCACGAATTTCTGGTTTTAGCTCACCATAAATCAGCATAATAATATAATCTTTGCACTTGAGTTACTCCACAAAAACACAAACTCTTTCTGTTTAGCCCTAGGTCGAATTAAATATATTTTACATCTACTATTAAACAAAAAGATAAAAATGTTTTCATCGACTATTTCTCCTCTCACCTTCCATTAGCCTCCTGGTCTAGCAGTAGGGTTGACATGTGGCAGCCAATGCTGCAGGTTGACAACAAGATGAGTATAATTATACCTCCATGATGCAGGTTACCACATTAGGGCACGAGAATGCCCAAAATTTGTGACCTAAGTGGCCTAAAAATGTAAAAAATGGGACGACAAATATTTGAGGACCTAAAACAACTTAAGAGCACAATATTCAAGTTGTTTGGCCCAAAGCTGAGAAGATTAAATGCCAGATTCGGAGGATAGTAACTGGTTTTCTTTTTTCAGGAGAATTGCAACAAATATTGGCCTACTAGCGTATGGCCATTGTAATTTCAAGGGAGAAAATCAATAAAAGGGGGTGTTTCGCCTAAATTAAGCTAATGAGAAATCAGGGCGGACTTAATTTGTAATTTTCTCCCCCTTTTCCTTTCGCCTGCAAAGGAAACCAACTGAAGATCAATGAGATAGAGCTTCTTCATCCACGACAAATCTCACACTGCTCATCTCCTCAACATCTGCCACCTCATACGCCTTTCACAGAGGTGATATCATCCCCATATCTTGAAGGCGTCGATAATCTTAATATCATAGAGTATTATTTTATTATTTTCTTTAATATATTGAGGCCCCTTTGATGTGGTTGCAACTGGATATAAAAGTTGTTACAGATCCTTTAAATTTAGTGGGATAGGTAAACTTGCCGAGTCTAGGCTATAAAGGTTGTTTGATATCCTTGAAATATAGTGGGGTGATATATAATCACAAATTCTATATTGTAAGGTAGTTTCGGATCCCAATTTAACCAACTATGTTCATAAATAGTGAATGATGGAATACCAGGAAGGAATCTTTGGAAAGTGGACGTAGGTCTCGAATGGCTGAACCACTTTAAACCATTGTGCTTTGTTGAAAGTAAAGTATTCACTTCTTGAGTCAAAGAAAAAAATTAATCTCGAGAGACTCTATAGGACATCTTATCATATCAAAGTTTAATCCGAATTAGAAGAATGTTACCAATGATAAAGAATTATACAAGTTAAGTGAAGAATAAATTGACATCCCTGCCCTCTATTTCTGTGCCTAGTCGTATAAGGACCAACATGTATATTGTTAAATCTGATGTCATCTATTTCACTCAAAGAATGTGTCAATACACGCATGCAGCTTTGGCCATGGCAGCATTTTGAACACTAGGTTCTGCTGATGGTTTCTATCTTGCTGCCTGAAAAAAAGATGCCTTCCCCATTGGACAATTCCTCTAAAAATGGAAAGATTCTACCATTAAGCTCGTCCGGTATGGTTCTAGTGTCAACTGGACGATTAAATCATACAATATTTACCTGCTCGATTCTCCGGGGGAGAGTTTCCTTTGTTGTTGTAGAATTAGCAAGTTGTAATGTTCTCTCCTTCATATTTGAATCCAGAGGATGATGGCGCATGGCTTGTCAAGGCAAACCATACTTGGCAAGAATCTGCTGTTTGTTTACCAAACTTGGCAAGGTCTGGACCTATGGTGTGTGGTGGTGTATTACCCCCCAAGCACATACATCTTTCTTTATAGAAAGTGTATACATAAACACAATCCTGATAATTGTGTGTTAGGGACTGTGGGCATGGCCTGTGAACCGGTCCTGGCCAATTTGGTCGAGTTTCAACCTATGTGGGCTGGCTTTGCAATTTAAACCATAGCCAATAATTCTGTTTGACTTGTGCAACTCCCTGCCCACGTGATCTACGACTTGAGAATGTTTGACCCATCTTACTCAATGCACCATTTACTCAGTTTGTCATTTCTCATGTTCCTTACTCACTGACAAATAATTCCACCTAGATTTTCTTAAACCTTTTTTATTTTTTTCTTGAATGGCTTTGACCAAATTTCAAGAGATTAGACCCTTTCAGGATGCATGTCGACAAAATGATCACACCTGGACAATGACAAAGATTGAGTAATGATAATAGTCTATTTATAATGTATAATTTGGAGTTTATGCATATAGTTTGATTATATTTAGCAAGCATCATGCCTTGAATTCAATGTAATACACTATTATTATTAATTGATTAACTTCCTTGTAAGAGGCATGATTTATGCTTGAAGTGTGATTTACAAACTTAGCCCATGATACATTTGAAAATGTGTTTTCGTATGGATTATTGGTTGGAAACTGGTTTTAAACATATATAAAGTAGTGAACAAGATTTGAATATCGTTGGAAATTTATTTAGATGATATTTCAGAATTTTAGAAGGATGAAAGAGGAGGATCTTATTCGTCATGGACTTATGTCTAATTTGCATTAATGAGAGGGATGTTTGATGTTTCGAAAGGTGTCACTTTGTCTTACGTGAGATTAAGTGATGAAAAGCCTTTTAAAATATCTCATGTGGGTCCCATGTGAGCACCTTTCTAATTAATAACAATCAATTGCAAAAAATGATGATAGAGAACGTGTTGTACCAAATCAAAGTGGCTGAAGGAAGAAAGGATGGCTAGCTTAATCTTCAAGAGTCATAACTCATCTCAACCATTTGTGAGGCTTTGCAAGAGGAGACCGGTAGAGGGGAGAAGGGAAACCCGTCAGCACAACTGCTCATATATAATCTTTTCCAGCGTAAAATTAGGGCAATCCATTTACGACGAACGAGACACCAGGAAACAAGTGTAGAACTCTCTTAAATCTTTTCTTGAGTGGAATGTTCTTGTTTGAATTTATTTTAGAAGGTTGTTGAGCCTCTGAAGAAAGTCTGCTGCCTCCCTTCCTCTTCGCTCCAAAGACAAATATTTGGAGTTCATTTTCTACGTTCTTCACCCCACGAAATATAGTGGAATTCTCATTTTCTTTCTCATCCTTCAACGAAGTATGGTTGGGGAACGATCATCCGTGGATTCCGGCGCATCTTGATGACTACCATCGTGCGACATATAGCTTGGTCAAGCTTGTGGTAGGTGAAGGCTACCACAACACAGAAGAGAGCGATCCTTTTAAGGGTTAGTAGTTCTCATTTTACTCGTGGGTATAGGTGCAGCATCTCCACGAGTAAGTTAAGATTTATTTCGCCAGTTACTTTTATTCTCCTCCAATCATCACGTCTAAACATTCATCTTTCTCAATTACGTTCGTTGCAATCATAAATTCAAATTTCTAACTATCCTTGTGATTGACCCGGATATTACCAATATTTCATCTAGTAAGTTTTATGACAATTTCCGGTTTATAAATTTTAAACTTGATCTGCCTAGACTTTAATTACAATGATAGTTTTTGAAGATCAAGTAACTAGTACCTAGCTGATCTACAACTAATAACAAGCCTACATGAATCTTCTGCATGGAAGCATCGACCCATCTAAGCTTCACATCTATGGGCTCTTCTTTTTCGTCTCCCGAGAGCAGGGCATGTAGGTTCTCATTATCCTGTCCCATGAGACGAAGAAGGGCTGGGAGAAGTTGAATTTGCTGCCGTAGTGTTGGTGGTGGATGTCATGGTATGCGCTGTTATTCATGAAAAGGGCTTGCAAGGGGTTCCAGGGGAGGCGCATTCCGCAGTGGTCGTCCACCGTCTTCATGGTAAAGGAGAAGAAGAAGGTCCCGGCGAGCGGCGACATGCCGGAGACGAGAAAAGAGAGGGCGCCGCCGATGGTGTCCATGAAGAAGCCTTCGACGGGATGGTTATACATGGCCCCTACCGCGTAGGGTACGATGATAGCGTGGTGCTTGGAGTGGAAGTGCTTATAGAGGAACCGGTTAATGTGCATAAGCCGGTGGACGAAGTACTGCCAGGTGTCCATGACAACCATGGCGATGAGAAGCTGCGTCATGACAGTGGGGAAGGTGCGCTTTGGTTTCTCCGCGGCGGTATTGTCTTCCTTCGCGAGCTGCAACACAGCGTATGCAGGGGTTCTTCAAAAGGAAAGAACTGAGTGAAATATTTCATCTACTAGATCGTCTACAAATCTAGATGATCTGCTGAGGACTCACCCGAAGTGTAGCGAGTGCAACGACGGACTGGATTGCCTGCTGAAGAAGGACGCCAATAACGACGTCCTTCCTCCTAACCAAGTCCTTGGCTTCCTGTTCCTTCCTCGTGTGCAGCCTGTATCTCTCAGAGGATTCTGCAAGAGTGTATAAACCAGCGTAAAGCCAGTACACAACGATGGGGACAAAAGTCGCTTGAAGTTCCTCTGCAGCAAAGGCGTCCATTGCTCCACCCACTGAGAGATAGAGGGAGAGAGAGACAGAGATCTATGCTACCTTGTAATGAGTCGCCGATTTGAGGAGGCCTTACTCGCTTTTATAAGCACGGACACAGGGCATGGTGATTATCATAAACGTTGGCTCGAGTCAGTAGCCTTGAAGCTTCGGGCACCATGCACTGCAGATCATTAATCATGCGGATCTGGTTCAGACCCTCCCAAGTGCCGTGTCAAACCAAGTGGTCTATGAGAATAATAGCCAAATATCAGAGAACATTATCTCTTAATTAGCTTCTGATAAGCATTAGACGAGTATCCTGTCGGGCTTCCTTATTAATGAAAAAGGATTTGAGAAAACGTGCATAGAAATGATACTAGACTGTGAAATATGTTTCATCTCTTGAAATCCTACAATCCAAATAGCTGAGAATAATAATTATTGCTCGAACTATGCATCTCCAAATTATCTCAGAGAAACCATGATATTATGACCTTTACACCTTCGAATATAGCTATCAAACTAGTTTATATCTAGGGAAATTGTGGCTGGGCTGGACAACATTAGTTGCAAATAGCACAATAGGTCAAGTAGAGTTTAGCTTCCACAATATTCGTCAAATTAGCGATTTATTAGATGCACATTTTTAAATGGGGTAGGTAGGTCTTCCTAATTGCCTCACCCATAATTATCTCGTCAACGTTGGCCAAGTCTAAATCTTGTAGACAATAGGAGCTAACCAACTTTAATGACCTTAATTGTAAGGTAATCAATAGGATTAAATGAGAAGCTCCTTTGTAAGAAACTTTAAATCTGTGAAACTTATAGTGAACGTGGTGCCCAAGAGCAAAGATGATACCTACAATGGATTCAGCCGAAATTACAATATCTGAATTCCTCATGTTCTTATTTACCAATGTCATAGACGCATAAGTTGATCTCAATGTCCTTGACTCATTAAATGTTTTCATAATTTTAATCTAGTCAATATAAATATATATATATACATATATCTATTTATTCATGTCTAATTTTTCATCAATTTAAATCTTATCCATCAAGCCTACTGAAAAGTCCATAGGGATGTTTCTAGCTAGGAAGAAATGGGTCAACAACCTTTGGCGCCATCTTTGGGCTGCATAAAGGGCTATATTCCTCAAATATGTCGTGGTTGGGCTTTAAATTTGATCAATGAGCGCCAGAAAGCATCTCCCTGAGGAGCCTAAACATAGTTCAACGTTTGATATGCTAATCATTATCCGCCATACAATGAACAATTTTTTTATACCCTGATCTGAAAAGAGATGGAGCGCATCCACCTCTATTAGATTTGAGTTGCACTAGTAATTGTGATTGATCTTTAACATCTTTGACTGATCTATCACCTTCCCATTTACACGTCTTCCACCCAAGAACTAGCTTATGACCTGGTCAGGATAATGCTTTTGATCTTCGTCCAACTTCTTGGGTCAGAGGAAAATTAAGAAGGCGAATAATGGAAGCCGACCTTGCTTGGGCCAGCTTACCGAAAGTTCATTACAGGTACATTCTTTTGAGGGTGTTTTTTTCAACGTAATTGGGGAAAAGTATCAGTACTGCTGAGCGTTGAGCTGACATTATAATTCAAAATTAATCAAATTCAGATTTCTTTTTTTAAGATGTTGGTTTATCGAAATTTTCAAAAAAAATGAAATTACACTAATTATCAAAAGGAAATGGTGAAAAAAATTTACTAAAGAGAGATTCATTGTTACACCGGTCGCCCAAGAGAAACAAGTTACCTAACTTTATTTTGTTATAATTGATGATTTCAGCAAACCAAGATTTTCAATGCATCCATCTACAAATTAAAGACATTTGACAGATCATTTTCAGGAGTTGGGGGGCAGCGGAACGACTTGAGGGAAGGTAGTCAAATGACTGATCCGACGAATTGATGTTGCTGACCGAAGGAAGTTGAACTTCTACCTATTTTGGTCAGAGATCTGTAGACCACGGCAATAAGTGCTCCGAACACTTCAGAACGAAGAGCACTACTTGAAGTCAACCTTCCATAAAGGCTACATGGATAACAATCGACGTGCTTAGTGTCAGCAAGAAAGAGAGAGAGAGAGGGAGAGAGAGAGAGAGAGAGAGAGAGAGAGAGGCAGAAAGGGAGCAGGGGGGGTGGCGTGGGGGGAGAGCTAACTCTGGGTAATCGGAAATAAATCCAAGTCTTTGACGGTGGGGACGGCATTCAAGGCATAGACCGAGACATGCACCGGAAATACAGATAGTATGGCTTCACAACATGATGACGGGAATGGCACCAGGAGAAAAAATAGAAGCCACACCACAGTACTGCCGACGTGTTAATCTTCGACTTAGAAATCTTTAGCCATAGTACTTGCAGGGAACGAGGCTTCCATTAGAACGGTAGAGGTAATTCGATGTTCCCGGGTAATATCTTAAATTTGTAATTACGAATTCGATCATCTTCTATCCTCCCAGGTTAATAATGTCTTCAATGAATGGAGTCGTTCCCAAGTGCGCATCATTGCATGCTCTCTCTCTCTGTCCTTCTCTCCTTTTCTCTCTCCTTTTTTCCTTCTCCCTCTCTCTTTCCATTCACTGCTGTTCAATGCTCTTCATGCCCACGGCGACGACGTGGCTAATGAGGACGTAAAAAGGGTCCATTCAGAGGTACACCCTAACATGCATGGCACCCTCTAATCAATGAGTTGGTGAAGTTATAACGTCATAGGGTCACTCTCACAAGCGTTCATCTACTTCGCTCTGTTTAATCTTAAATCCAGGATATAATGAGGTGTAATTATGAAGGGTCACCTCTGCATTAAACATGATATGGAGCCTCGGTGTTGAAGAGTTAGGTCACCAAATGAACCGTTAATCAAATGTGTATTTAATTGGACGATTTAACGTCTCTTCAATGCGTGATTACTCCAACATTATGGAGTCAGCTAATCTATGGAGTCGGAGCCAATGAGTGATATTGTCATCGATTGAGCAACTTCCTTGATATTCAAGAGATTATTCGTTGTTCTTGGTGAGCTCGAACAACCTTCCAAACATTATAATGTGATCTTTTTGATTAACGGGAACTAATTGAGCATCATCAACGTAACCTCGCCAAGACAAAAGCCGCTAAGAGCTATACAACACGTAGAAACCCCCCTGCTGAGGCATTCTTTATGCTACACAGACTGAAAGTGCAGTTTTTTTCCGTGAAGAAAGTCACAGTTCTTGTAATGTGTCTCATGTAACGTAACCTGGACATAGAACTATTATGTCCGGGTTAAACGAAAAGAGAAAATTGAAAGGAAGGAGTGCCTAATCTTGTTTCCCCATTACAATGCCGTAACCCCCGTCAGCTCTCTTCTCGAGCCTGTAGGGCATGTAAGTCCCGAAGATCTGATCCCATATGACGAAGAAGGACTGGGCGTGATTGTACTTGGCGCCGGCGAGCTGGTGGTGGACGTCGTGGTAGGCGGCGTTGTTTCGGAAGATGATGTGAATAGGATTCCACGGAATGTAGAGGCCGCAGTGGTCGTCGACGGCTTTGAGAACGGAGAGGGAGTAAAAGACGATGGCGGCACGTTGGGACATGCCGGAGATAGCATAGGCGAGCCCCGCTGACATTGACTCGATGATCAGGCCGTCGAGCGGGTGGTTAAACTGTGCGCCGTAGGCGTATGGGACGACCAGCAGGTGATGGCGGGCATGAAGAGTACGGTAGAGGAACTTGTTCTGGTGCATCAGTCGGTGCATCAGAAATTGCCATGTGTCGAACACCACCATGGCGACGAAGAACTGCCTCGCCACCGTAATGTACGACTGGTTGGCGCTCTTTTCAGCATCGGAAGTGTCGACTACCTGCATAACCGATCACTATAAGAATCCGACGGACCTTAAAGTCAAGTATCCAGAAAGACTTTTGTCGGATGAAGGACCGTGCCCGGCATAAGATGAGAGAGGCTGTTGCCTGGACGGCCTGCTGGAGGATGACACCTCTGATCACTTGGCCTCTGGAGACCAGGTTCTTGGAGTTCTCTTCCTCTCGTGGGTGCAGCCGGTACTTCTCGACGCTGCTCAGGATTGTATAGATTCCCGAG
Organism: Spirodela intermedia; assembly: GCA_902729315.2. Lineage (NCBI taxonomy): Eukaryota > Viridiplantae > Streptophyta > Magnoliopsida > Alismatales > Araceae > Spirodela > Spirodela intermedia. Next base: position 5,373,415 of record LR746272.1, read on the forward strand.
GCCACCCAGTACACGACGATGGGGACAAACGTCACCAACGCATCCTCCCGTGTGATGAGCACCATGATCTCCCGCCCGAATGACACAACCACTCTAGAGAGAGGGTAGATAAAGGAAGAGAGGGTGGTGCGTCGTGTTCTTGTTTTGAACGGAAGGACTTAGGATGTGCTTAAATACACAGAAGGTGGAGTGGCTATGAGCCAATTCTGGTTGAGTTCGCACAGGGATGAATCACGATTGCCAAATAGTTAGAAGAATTTGTCATCTATCGGAAAAGGAGACAGACGAGCCAGGAGAGAGAGAGAGAGAGAGAGAGAGAGAGAGAGAGAGAGAGAGAGGGTAGTTGGGGGGATGGGAAGTGGTAGGTCATGGTTCATGTCCAGGAAGTCAGGCATCAACGGTGTCCCCACCTCTCTTCCAGAAGATAGTGTGATTTGACCCAGTCAACTGACTTGACAGATTCAAGTTTTCTTGCTCGGAACATTTACTCTGATGGCCAACAGCGATGACCGCTACTGTTACGTTCTCGTCACTTGCATCATAGTTTCCTCTGCAGTATATAATTTATCATTTCAGGATTATCGACGACACCGACACTCCGCTTAGATCCCTTCCACGACGGCGGCAGCTCTGGCGCCGGAACCAGCAGCGACCGATGGCCCCGTCGGTGGTCGTTGCAACTCTGGCAACAAGACCAACGGCGCAAAGGGAGACTGGACTCTGGCCACCAGTTCCGGGGCGGAATCGAATCTCTTCTCCAGATCATGGACGATCCACCGATCAACGTACCCACCCCATGGTGATGCAATTGCATTTTTAGGTGACCAATTCGCGGCTGTTCGCTTATCTAATGAGTGATATTGCAAGAGGCTGTGGTTCGGCGCGTAGCCGTGGACCACCGTTCGCTCCGTGAAGGACTCGTCAGCGGTGTGAGGACCATCTCTGGACATGTATGAGCTGTAAGACACTCAAGCGGAGCCCGCTTAATTAACGAGGTGTCCAACTGACCGGGCTCAAGGCATCTGGTTCATGGTGACTTACACTAACCGGGAAGACCGAGATGGAGAAATATTCCGCTGAGTCAACGTTTGAGAAACGGGGTAAGGTCCACGTGGGTCGTCTTCCAAGTAGTTGGTTTAGTGCGCCCACCTTGTGCGCCCACACTTCTCGTTGGTCCGACCCTCGATCCAACTAACCCAATCAATGCTATAGGATGGCGTTGACGTGTTAAAAATGATTTTACATTGAAAGCATCCAAAATATTTTACATAAAAATACTATATAATGTTTTATACGTATAAAACTTTACTTTGGTTATTATGAATTAATATTATTTTGGAACGTACCACCATGGCGCATGTCAGTTTCCTGAGTCTTGCCTAGTGTTGCCCAAGCATAACATTTTTTATGTGGTGTATTTGCAATCTATGTCTCGAGACAAAAGTTGCAAAATCTTGATCAGACGCATATATAACGAAAAATTGATAGATAGATAGTGAGAGAGAGAGAGAGAGAAGTGAACTGGGTCTCGTTGGAGATGTTCATCTTTGGGAAAAACTAGATCAGTGGCTCACTCGGCTTATTGAATAAGGTGATTGAAGTGGCGATCAAGCTAAAGCATGATGTATCATCAGAAATAGATAAATTTAAATTGAGCAGTAAATCAGTAAATTGTCTCCTCGGGTGCTAAGGGTGTAATTGTGTTGTTGTCTCATGCAGATTACACGTGCGAAGCATATTTTGATTTGGTCCCTCATTACGGTTCACTGAAATTTTACAGACCACTTGGCTGCCTGCACTGAGATAGAGAATATGCATGTCCATATGATTTCCTGTTTGTCCGACAGGGAGGTGTAGAACACTTCAATCTCAAAGAACAAAAAGAACTTTGAAAGAAATCAGATTGTAGATAGATAAAGGATGGAGAGATAATGATACATTCCATGCGGAGATCTTGAAAGCCCCGAGTGCTCTGCTCTTTGACATCTTATTTTCGATCGTGGGCTTCGAAATAAAGCCTAGACACAGAAACATAGCACACACAGAATAACTCAAACCAAGCCACGCTGAGCTGACAGTTGGTCCAGTTAAGAAATTCGAAATTCATTGGCTCGTGTCACGCACTTGCCTTTGATAACTCATAGTTTATTCATTTTATTTTCCCCTTTTGCTCTCTCTCTCTCTCTCTCTCTCCCCCTCAATCTCCCCTCTCTCCCTCTCTCCCTCTGATGTAGGATGAATATGACTGATGCGGATGGAATGGGTAGGGAGCACAACGGGTAAATAACAAGTCACAAAACTCTCACACAATCGGATCTGAACCTTTGAAAATCGACTGTGATGAGGTGAGAAGACCGTTCCGTTCCTCGATCGAGGGTGAGAGGATTGTCTCAGGTCACTGTGATAAAACAAAGCTCCACGTTTCAAAATCTTAGTCAGCCTCCAAACAAGGAAATTACAGCTCACTCGGCTGGTCTCGAGCCTACATAGTTGAATCCGATGGTGGTAGAAACACATATGAGGAAAGATGGGATGAAAGCAAAACATACGATCATCAGATAGGGTTGAGAGGGGACCTTCGGCGTTTGCACGCCACAATGTTGATGTCGAGGGTAGAGGAGAGGAAGACGAGCCCATTGTGGATCCAGCTACATGGTTAGTTAGTGGGGGAGAGGGGGGGGGGGAGGCTAAAGGGGGGAAGCCGACCCCTTGTGGGGTTCGAGGCAGCACCTTGAAACCTAAATCCGATATTGCGTGGAGCAGGGTGTGTAGGGTGTGCGCGGTCGGCATGCAAGGCAGAAGGCTGGTGTGCAATGCGAGTTGCCGTGGCGCGTCTGCCAGGCACAGGATGCACGAGCGCTTGGGCAAGAGGCACAGGACGCATGAGTGCCCGCGAGAGGCTCATATACGGCACATTGCTAATGCTCCGAGGGATGTTGATTGGCACATTGTCGGGCACATGAATGCTGGCAGAGAGACCCCCCGGTGATAACAAAGAGGGTTCACAAGGTAGGGGGGGACCCATGCGACGGCGGCGGTCACACGGATCCCTTAGGACATGTTCTCTCATATAAGAAAACTCTTATAAAGATCAAAGCTGCCGTTCAATAGAAACCTTAGGCCTATTTATAGGCCTCAAGAGGAGAGAGAGGATTACAACCTAAAGTAAATAAAAGAAAATTAAATATGGATAAATCCTAGAAGTTCGGATCTGGAGCTCGGTTCTGCCGGCGGCGATGTGGAGTGGCCTTGATAGTTTGCGGGGTCTCCGGAGGAGGTGATGTGGAGTCCAATGACGTTGTGGTCATTGATGGTGGGGCTAGGGTCCACGCCCCACCAATTCCCCTAGGGTTGGCAAAACTCAACTCCGTCAAGTGGGGTTGAGAAAACTCTAGTGGTACCAACAAATCAGGTTGCATGTTTCTCAAGTCCGCTTTCATGATCCATGAGTCATCTAAAGAAGATTGTCCCTGCCGATGAAAAAGAAATTTGTGCTCCACGCCACTCTCAGTGATGGTGATAATCTCATCTAATATTTCTTTGATGTGTTCATGCCTATCGAGAGAGGGGATGGGAGGAGTAGATGAGGCAAACTCACTATCCGGCAAAGCCATATGTAAGGGCGGGCTATCAACGTTGGGTGGAGCTTTATATGAAATCGAATCCAGGACGTTGAAGGTGGAGCTTATCCCCCACGTGAAGGGTATACTAACAACATAAGCATTTTCCTCAACTCGTTTGAGGATCGAAAATAGTCCAGTGCTATGGGCATGAAGTTTAGTAACACTCCTAGAAGGAAATCTCTCTGGCCTGATTCTCACGAGCATAAAGTCCCCTTCTTCAAAAGCAGGAAAACGATAGTGTGAATTGACGACTTGTTTATAGGATGTGTTATTACTCGTGATGAGGCGATGTATTTCCTCATGCAAAGTCTAAATATGTTTTTCAAATGATTCAGCATCATCTAAGATCCTAACATACTTAAACATAAGGAGGTCAGTAGGCTTTCGTAGAGGATAACCATACACAATTTCAAAAAGACTCTTGCCAGTGGTATGTATGGTTGACAAAGACATTATAGGCAAGCTCTGCATGTAGAATTTTCAAGTCCCAGGATTTCAAGTGATCTCCTACCAAAGACCGTGAAAAGTTTCTTAAACTATGATTGATGACTTTGGTTTGATCGTCGATTTGGGGATGAAAGATAGTGGAAAAGTTTTCCAAAAGTGTTTTCCAAAAGTAGCTAGTAAAACGGACATCTCTACCAGACACAATACTCTTTGGGAGACCACGGTTATAAAAAATAGATGTCCTTAAAATATTATTATCAGTAGCTGGCTGGGTAAGAGTACATCGGACTATGATTACATGAATAGGAGGAGCACTATGGAAGAGAGGAGGAAAAACAGAGATTCAGATGATACCCACTAATCCATGATGGGATCCTCAAGCTAGTAATCTTCCTCCTCAATAGTCAGATCAGTAGTATAAGGCTCAAGTTGAAAATCATTATGTCTAATATGTAGCACTCTAGATGCGCATTGGTTAGCTCGATGTCTGCGTCTATGGCACTTGAAGCAAGACACTCTCAATGGATTAGTCGGAGGGAGTGTGGCCTGAGTAGGTGCTCGAGTAATGAAATCAAGAGATGGTGACAGAGTAGAAGAAGGCAAAGGCAGCTGTGGAGTAGAAGGAGCAAGGATCCAAGCGTGGAGTAGGAATAGAATTAGATTTACCTACACTCGTCTGGGAGCTCATCGGTTGGCTAGGGTAGGAAGAGTAAGAGCGACCACCTTGGATAGGGCGGGGGTAGTATAAATTTTTTGACATAATTCAAGATCTTCTACGATTTGGTATGCAAATTCAAGAGTAGTAGCTTTCCTCATTAATAACTCAATTTTGAGGTAGGGATTAAGGTCAATCATAAACTGAGAAATGATGACATACGGATTCTCCACAATTTTACTTCTCATATAAAATTCCTCAAACTACGTGATATAGTCAATCACCAGAAAACTTCTATACTTTAAAACATGCCATTGATCAATGAGATTGTCTAAGTAGGCTAAATATACATATTTCTCATGAAGTTTATCCTTCATTTGGGCCCAAGTTTTTATAGGATTCTCTCGTCGATTCTGAATAGAAAACTCAACATTTTCCCAAAAGATCTTCACCTGTCCTCTTAATTTCATCTTTGTAAATCTAACCTTCGTAAGCTCAGGTATGCCATATCATTTAAAATAACTATTTAGTTTAGATTCCTAATCAAGATAGTCCTTAGGATCTTTAGAGCCCTCATAATACGGAGCATTGACTCGAATACTCTTTTGAATTTCATTCTAATGGTTATCAATATCGGGCGGATGTCGATCACAATCATTATGCCGATCGTAGGGATCATAGGGAGCAGGTGGACGTTTATCATGACCATTAGGGCTAATTATAATGATTGTAAGGGTCAAGATGATGACAAGCACAATTGGAGAATCAGGTAGCAGGAGGGGTAGGATTGGGAGAAAATGGAGCAGGGGGTGGCTCATTAGGCATAGGAGAATGACAGGAGGGTTGACTAGAACTTGGACAGGAGGGGGTGAACGACGTGGATTTCCTCGGACTTACAATTCGAGTCGGCGAGTGCGTTCATGCACCACCTTGATAGAACTAATCAAATGAGTATCCATATTAGTGACACGAGTACTCATATCACAGATGACATCTAAGACGTGATTCATCTCACTACGTGATAGTGGTGGTGGTGGTGAGATCTAAGTAGGGAGAGGATCCTCACGGGAATGGTTAGGATGATCATCCATGATGACGCATTTACCAAACCTAAGATGCATATGAGATGATGAATGAGTGCAACTAGCTAATGGAAGGGGTGAGGACACAGATTAAGCTCTGATATCAAATTTGATGTAAGATGAATATGACTGACATAGATGGGTAGGGAACACAACGAGTAAATAACAAGCCACAAAACTTGCACACGATTGGATCTGAACCTTTGAAAATTGACTATGATGAGGTGAAAAGACTGTTCCATTCCTCGATCGAGGGTGGGAGGACTGTCTCAAGTCACCATGATAAAACAAAGCTCCACATTTCAAAATCTTAGTTGGCCTCCAAACAAGGAAATTGTATCTCACTCGGCTGGTCTCAAGCCCACACAGATGAATCTAATGGCGGTAGAAACACATATGAAGAAAGACGGGATAAAATCAAAACACACGATCACCAGAGAAGGTTGAGGGGGGACCTTCAGCGTTTGCAGACTGCAATGTTGACGTCGAGGGTAGAGCGGAGGAGGACGAGCCCATCGTGGATCCAACTACGCGGTTAGTTGGTGGGAGGGGGGGAGGGCATAAGGGGGGAAGCCGCCCCCTTGCGGGGTTCAAGGCAACACCTTGAAACCTAAATCCAATATTGGGTAGAGCAGGGTGCACAGGGTGTGCGTGGTCGATGTGCAGGGCGGAAGGCTGGTATGCAGGGCACGAGTGCTTGGGCAGGAGGCACAGGATGCGTGAGCACCCGCAGGAGGCTCGTACGCGGCACGGTGCTGGCGCTCGGGCACACAAGCACTGACAAAGAGACCGCCGGTGACGACAAAGAGGGTTGACCACAGGGTAGGGTGGGACCCACATGACGACAGCAGCTACAGGCAGCGGCAGTCACACGGATCCCTTAAGACACGATCTCTTGTATAAGAAAACTCTTATAAAGATCAAAACCGTTGTTTAATAGAAACCTTAGGTCTTTTTATAGGCCTCGGGAAGAGAGAGAGGATTACAACCTAAATTAAATAAAAGAAAATTAAATATGGGTAAATCCTAATAGTAATGGAAGTTCGGATCCGGAGCTCGCGTCTACCGGCGGCGATGTGGAGTGGTCTTGATAGTTTGCGGGGTCTCCGGAGGAGGTGACGTGGAGTCCAATGACGTAGGGGACAACCAGTGAGTCACGAGCTCAGGGTCATGAGAAAAATAATCACTAATGCCACGTCGCTTGCTCTAGTCCTTCCTCTTCTCCAGAGTGTAGGGCATGTAGGTCCCCATTATTCTATCCCACGCGACGAAGAAGGGCTGGGAGAAGTTGCACTTGCTGCCGTAGAGTTGGTGGTGGATATCATGGTAGGCACTGTTGTTGCCGAATAGCGCATGGAGGGGGTTCCCGGGGAGCCACAAGCCGCAGTGGTCGTCGACGGTCTTGATGGTAGCAGAGGAGAAGAAGAAGATGCCGTCCCGGGCAGACATGCCGGAGGCGAGGAAGGAGAGGGCGCCGCCTACGGTGTCGAGGATCAGGCCCTCCAGGGGGTGGTTATAGAGGGCTCCAAACGAGTACGGAACGACGAGGGTATGGTGCTTTGAGTGGACATGCTTGTAGAGGAACTTGTTGACGTGCACGTACCTGTGCATGAAGTATTGCCACGTGTCGAGGACGCCCATAGCCACGACCCATTGACCCACTGCTCCAATGACGGAGGGTTGGGCCCTCTTGGTGGCCTGGCCATCGTTTCTCACAAACTGCACAACCATGGTAGAATTCAATTGCCAAGGGAGCCCTACGCATGACGCCAAGATGCATAGCGCTTCTTATTGATAATTTCCGATGTGTTGGACCGTCCAGCCAAGGCCCCAGAACCATGGTCGTTCCCGGGTTTCATGGGTCTGACAGGAAGCCTTTTCAGATTCTTCTACGTGGTCTGACCTGGGGGTTTATACTACACACATGGAACATGTTGTCCATGACAAGGAGCTTGCCATTTCTGCATATGAGTCTGGAAATATAGTACTGCTTCGGATCAATTTCCAATGTTGGATCCCAAATTCGAACGAACATGGGAAGAATGAACCTTGAAAAGGGGCAGAGGCATAGAGGAGGGCTTCAAAACTGAACTCTGAAATGAATGAGGTAAACCATTGGGGTATTATCTCTCAAGCACAGAGAACCATTCAAAAGGACGAGTAGCTCCTAAAAATGGCTCATTTCCGGACGCCTATAATTAAATGAAATGATAGCGTATCAAAGCTCAGGCTAAGTCTAGAGTCTGGCCCGATTCTCCTTATTTATTCAAGCTTAGCATGACTAGATATGTCCGACCGTTTCTATCAGATCTGGGCTGCAGGGAGGATCTGATCCAAGTACCTAAAGCCACTTTCCCTCCCCACGTGGCGGTCATATGATCATCATCAGGGCATCCATCTCTCCTGCTCTCCCCCCTCTCTCTTAGGTGAGGTCCATTATTGATGGTCGGATTGGATAGAGAGGGGCTTCATAAGTTTATTTCTCGGATTTCTCCTGACGGCTACTCTGGGTTCGTACCTTGTAAAATAATAATTCGTAGGTCGGACCCAAGCATCGTTTCTAGGAAATTGACTTGGATCTAATCGTCGAGTTCAGATATAATATCACTTTTTTGATGCGTTTCTCCAGATGGAAACCAATCCGGTGAGAGATATTCAATGAATCTTCCAGATCGTCGGACGGATTCAACACGGTGGAGAGAAGTCGCCATTGAAGCGAGGGTTTCTAGGAAGGAGGCCAGGACCCACATGGGAAGGGAGGGTGCCATTATGAGTTGGAAGGTGGCATCGTAGACGTGAAGCCAGCCTGGTGGGTGGTGTCCTCACATGCATAACGGAAAAGGGGAGGCTATGAGATTTGAGCCTTCTTTGGACGAAAGCTCGTTTTCAAGTGGAAGGGGAGGAAGATTCTGTGATGGTTGGTTTAACCGATATGGGATTATTCTACCAGAAACAGGGGATACTTACCGTGAATAATCCGAGGGCTACGACGACCTGGAAAGCCTGCTGGATGAGAACTCCTTTGACGACTGTGGCTCTGGAGACGATGTTCTTAGCTTCGTCTCCTCTGGGGTGCAACCGGTACTTATCAAGAGAAAGACTCCCCAGAAGAACGTACAAGGCTGAGTAGGTCCAGTAGACTGCGATCGGGAGGAGCGCACCCAGTGTCTCTTCCGACCGCGCGAGCTCCATTTTGGGCTTGTTTGAAAGAGATTGTTGACGTCAAGCCTGTGAAAGTAGGTCACAATATCTGATAATGTAGATCGCATGAAAGCAGCTAATAATCTCATTCAGGAGTGGTTTTGATCTAGAGCAGAATGGACAGAAGAAGGGAAGCATGTCGCAGGGGAAGATATTAAAGGAGAGCCAACCGAGATTAGACAAAACTAGACGATCCCGAAATTCTGAACCATACTCAGGATACGATTTGGGAAGGTAGACAGGAGAAGCGATCAGAGAGACGCTGTTGGGTTTCATCTCAGGCAGCGGCATTCTAACCTGGAAACGTTAGGACAATCTGCAGCAATCTCTTTCCTCTCTTCTTCTTCTTCTTCTCAAACCTTGACTGTTATTGGCTTGGGAGAACTCTCTTCTGGAGAAGACAACAATGGAGCAGTGGATAGTTCTGTTCTTTCTTACAAATGAGAAGTGTATGATGGTTGTTGGGTTGGGGACTGCCGCCGGAGTTGAAGTCAGCTCGCCGTTTATGTGGTCTCCTTCACCGTCCCTCCTCTGCTTCCATCAAGCACTTGGGGACAGAAGGGTGTTGAGGGTGTGTTTAATTGGAATTTGGAACGTTGTCCCTGCTCTCACTTTCGCCAGTCATATCTCTAGGAAATTTGGAAGTAAAAAGTAACGCAGAAGGAAAATTGCAAGATACCCCCTCCAGATTCTCTCCCTCCCTCTCCCCTCTCTCTCTCTCTCTCTCTCTCTCTCTCTCTCTCTCTCTCTCTCTCTCTCTCTCTCGCTCGCTCGCTCTCTAAAACGTAAGCATCCAGGAGACATGTGAGGCGCAGATCCAAGACATGCCTTCGCACCTAAGAGTTGAGCGTGGCCTTTTCTCGAGACATCCGATTGTTTTCACAGCTTTCCACGTCTCAAATATTCTTAAAAGAGAAGAAATCAGCCTTCTTAACAACGAAAAGTATGATCTCTTCATTGTATTAATTAATCAAACCTGTTATATAGTAATTTAGAGGGCATATCTTCCTTTAAAGGAGTGTTCACACTCTGGGCAAACTAGCTTTGCTTGCTTTTATCTGACCTTCAAAATCAGAATCATGTGAAGGATAGGGTTTTAGCTGAAGAAAAACAACTATTTTCATGCCATGCTCCAATTCAATTATCATATTTGTCTTTCTTTTTCCCACAAAAATTAGTTATGTTGAAGGCCGTGTTAGCTCACACTTGGTGCTTCCTTGTGATATCGTGCTTACTACTAAAACACCATGACCTCATGTCTTGATGAGATGCCCATTGTCAGCTTAACCATGTATCACGTGATCTTTATAAGATCATGTGGGAACGGTGGATATTGTTGCTAATGGGCCATATTTCAGCTTAAATTATAATACTGAAAATATTGCCCTTGTTTACGATTAATGTTTACTACAATTTAGATGGTTTACAACAATTTCCTATTAATTGGACAAAGCATAATATCATATTAGTCCTTATGTTAAGAAAGGAAAGTAAGCCCTAAACTTGGTCAATAGGATTTCATTTCCTTCTAGAAATATGAATCATAGTGTAACAGAAATTATAATCACGTGTGAGATACGCGATAAACTGTTTTGTGATGAAGCCCTAAACTTACAATATTTTGTGGTTTTTCTCCATTCATGTTTTTGGCATAATTTTTTTGTGTGCTGAGGTTTGATTTTTTTCTTTCTTTCTCATGTGATTTTTACTATTTACTCTATCAATGAGATTGCTAATATTCATAAAGTTTTGCCATTTTTCTTTCATTCATAATATGAAGTCTATTAGTGACTGTGTGACATTAATTTCATTTCTAACCTCATGAAATCATGGCATAATGACTATTTCAGAATGTCTAAAATGGAGGCCATTTGAAACTATAAATTTTGAAGCCCATTTGTGAGTATGTTACCGAATACCATTTCATAACTTTCTGAGATGCTACTCATTTAACAAGCTGATGTCACTTGGCTCATAATCAACATCATGAGAAACGTGTCACTGGAGATCTTAAGGGGAAAACCTAACCGGAGTACTGATCAGAGTCCATTTATGAATTCTAAGTGTTCTTGAGAATAAGAGAAAAGCTTTGAAGTTATCTGATGAAACCCATTTTCAAATCCATCACTTAAAGCCCATTTCATCACTGAAGTTTTCAGTTTTTCATACAACTAAATTAAAATGTTAGGTTAATAAGGCACAATAGCATCAGCCTTTGTAGCACATCTTAATTTCGAACAGGTTATTAGGTTTGAGGACATATTATCAGAACCACGCAACCACACACTGAACTTAGGATCCCTACAACATTCGAGATTCAGGGCCCCTTTTATTAGACCCTAATCATGGCATCTATCTTTTCCAGCCAGGTCCTTTGGCTTGTTCTCTTTCTTATAGGATCAACCTATGGATCTTAGGTTTTCACAATGTCATGGAATTGGGCCATTCATATGCTTCCCGACCATGGAACTCAAATCGGGACACATGACGGAGCTTCACGCCCATTCCTATGGGGTCATGGCATAGAACTCAGGCTTCCTAAATCCTGCGAGGTTTCCTTGGTAAATAAGGGCCCAATGATGGAGCTTGGTTTCTCAGTGTATCATAATGTGAACCAACTTTAATTGAGTAAAAGGAAATGAACCGAGTTTCAATCAAAAGAGCATCATTTTCACCATCAGAAATGTGTTCTTTATTAGGTCCGATCTACTTAACGTTTGAGTCATCATGACTTGGAATGTAAGCGACCATCCATTGATCCATGCACAAGGAGAAGTGGGACATGTGACTTGAAAGCGAGTATCAAGAAGACTCCAGAAGTAAATATTGAAACCAATTGGTCTCGACTCTGACATAGTAAGATATTATCATCTCAATTCCAAAAATACTGATTTTGATTATTTCGACTCAATTCAACTAGGATTTGTGATGCCGGAGGAGGGTCCAATCTGGACATAGTAGGCCTGACAGGTGACTCGAGCTCAGCCCAGGCAGAATTGAGCCCAAAATTCCCCCACAGATCCCGACGCCGACAGACTCACCAAGACTTCCTTTGGTGTTAGCGGGCTTTCTTAGTAGGCTCCGTTTTTACTTATTTATTCTGACTATTTCACATATGAGGCTTATATAAGGCATGTCCTTGTCCCTTAGAGAAGAAATTTTGATTTGGAGGAGTTTCCTACGTTGGCTCCGCCGAGTTAGGAGTTAGTCGAGAAGACCCCGACGCCCCAGTTGGGTTTTTGATACCAAATTGGTTGAACCCCCGGTTTCGGAACAGTGGATGAAATGTGGTTTTTGACGCTTGGGAGACGCACTAGAGAATAAAATGATAAATAAGAGAGGGAGAAAAGATGATTGCGTAATGTAGATGACGAAACAATGAGGACACAATCGAACAAAGGCTCTAATGATCTAAGCCTCTCCTAAGGAGAAGAGAAAAGGCAGAGAATGGACTATGAATCGTGGACTCGGGGGAGCTCCAAGGATAGTAGCGAGAGAGAGAGAGAGAGAGAGAGAGAGAGAGAGGGATAACATTGGTGCTTCTTGTGGCTCAACACTCTGAATACTTCTTCCTTTCCCTCCCCCTTCTAAAGACCCCCTTCTTCTTAATATAGCATTCCATCCATGATCTTCTTTGGTACACATTTGAATGTGCGATGAGTAGAGATGGCTGTCGTGGTGCCCCACGTATCAGTGATGCCGTGGAAATACTAGTTGTGGTCCCTAGAGGAACGGTTCTCATGGGAGGAGGATTGTGTACTTGGGGTTCCATCAGTTGGTCACCCCATTGTCGAGGGCCCCGTTGCTCCCGGTCGGAGCCTTATCTCGTCAGTTTTCATCTCATCCCTGATTTTCACCATCTAGCTGTCGTCTGGTGCCCTAACGGCCATCCGTCCACCTTCCATTTTCATCCACCGCTGCCCATCCATCACTCGCCCATTGTCACCATCCGTTGCCACTGCCCGCCTGCATTGTCACCATCCATCACCTATCCTTCGCCCATCGCCGTCATCGGCGCCGCCGTCTGCTGCCACCATCTCTGCCTATTCCACTGCCGCTGCTGCCTTCCCTTTCGCTGCCTGCACAGCCCATTCATCCACCCCTTTCCTCCCACTGATTAGGGTCTAAAGGCCACCAGTTCGTAAACCGCAGGCCTGAACCACCGCACCGTTGGCCAACCAACCAACCAGCTTGACTACCTACTCCGAACCCACCCGTGTCTTGCTCTCAACCGTCTTGAAACCTCGGCTCGCACCAGCTCGTCACACTGGTCAGAATCTTGCAGGATCACCTTGTCCGTGCCAGCCCACTCCTTCTGGTTCGTGCCAGTCCACGCGATCAACCTGTTCAGCCCGGTCAATAGTCAACCAACATGGTGAATGATCAGTGGTGACGACTAGATCAATCGTCAATGGTCAACCCTCGACAATCAAAGTCTGTGTGACTTCTTTGCACGATTGATTTTCCTACATCTTATGCCTAGTATTCTCTACTCTTTGAATATATTCTTCGTGTGATTATCGTCATAGATCACTTTTTTTACATAGGGTGATTATACCTTATAGGATAATCATGTTTTCAGATAGAGTGATTATACCCCATACTAAGCAAGATTTATTATATAGATTTTGAGCAAATTACCCGTAGCAGTTCACCTAAATCGCACTATCCTAGTTTCTCATTTCTAATCTTGGATGATTTTTCAGCTTATTCTGGATCTCTCCTTCTTGAATTTTCGACATTGGTTGTGATTTCTATGATGTTTATCATATCCCTCCCATGTCTTCCTTATCATCAATTTTTCATTGGTTGGGACTCAACCTGAGAGAGAACATTAAGAAAAAGAAAATAGAACTCCGTTTCAAGAAGATATGAGTACAGAAAGGTCTAGTAAAGGTGTCCTTTTACCAAGATGAGACATTCCTGATACAAGAAGGCGGTGAAAAATTAAAAGAGCGACACCGAATATATGACAATCTGATAGATCCTACAACGATTGTCGAATCCAAATGTATGAATACGAACTCATTTAGTTCATTCAGAACAAAACTCCTGTCTAACTTGTTTATTTTCTGGCCTTCTTAGTCTTCCCCTTGTACTCTTCTATAGTCTTGTACCAGGAGGAGAGGTAGCACAGGCCGGCAAAGCGCATCAGTCCCCCCCCGAAGACCTCGAGGAAGGCCATCAAGAAAGACCTTTGAGGAGAGAAGCCAGCCGTCGCCAATGCCAACATCAGCCCCTGGGAATTCACGCAGACATTGAAGTCCGCTGCTCTGATGCCTTTGATGGCCAGCGTTGCGACCTCCTCGGCGGTCTGCATGGCGGAGGTCCCCGAGATCAGGTTGGTGAGCTCCGGCCGAGTAGTTCTATCTGCAAGACACGAAAATGGTCAGAATGTCTCAAAAGCAAATCTCAGATTTAGCCCACAGCAGGATTCATGGTGAGCATATCACAGCAGGGTAAATCAGCGAGGCTCTCCTCACTGATACATTGAGACCATGGCTGAAATCTGTGCAATTATACCTTTATTTCCGGTGGCAGTGTCGGTGTCGCCCGGCAGGATTAAGGACAGATGGATGTTCTCCCCGTGCAGCTCCATCTGTAATGCCTCCGCCAGCCCACGAACGGCGTAGTTGGTCGCGCAGTAAACCGCGTAGCCGTAGATTCCCGTCTGTGAATAAAGAGCTCGCAGTTGGTAAAGCCACTCACCGGAAACTCTTAGGAAGAAGACGAAAGGGGAAACGACAGAGGGGGGGAGCTGAAGAATCAGGGGTCACCTGTCCGCCCATTGAGGTCGTGAAGGAGATTGAGCGTGGTAAGCCGTCCTCGACGGAGGCCTTCTTCATGCGGGGCAGAGCGGCCTTGAGCAGGTATAGTGTGCCCATGATATTGACATCCACCTGGAATCTGATCTCCTCCATTGTCGTATCCTCGAATTCCTTCCCTATCCCTACCCCCAGGTTGGACACCAGCAGGTCGATGGTCCCCGCCGCCGCGATGGCCTTGTTGACGGCCGCCTCGTCTCTGATGTCGGCGCTGTAGATGGCCACCTCGGCGCCGGTGGTCCGGCGGATTTCCTCGCGGGCCGCCTCGAGCTTGGACGCGTCGCGGGCGAGGATGGACACGCGGGCACCATCGATGGCGGCCTGGCGGGCTATGGCGAAGCCGATGCCGGTGGAGCCCCCAGAGATGAACATATGGCGGTCCTTGATGGGAATATTGACGGGGCGTGGGCGGATGATGAAGAACAAGGTGGCGAGGAGGAAGGCCGGCGGGAGGAGGGCCGCGGCAAGGAGAAGGGTGGTGGCCATGATCGGTGCTTGAGAGATGACGATGAATGGGTACTGAGTATTGTTCTGAACCAAAGAGAAGTTATATGGCGCTCGTGGAGTGAACCAGGATGAAAAGCCATGAATGGTCCTCAGCGGCCGGCGTAGAATTGAACGTGAGTTTCTTTCGGTCCCGTCCCTTTTCGCACGGAATACGCCGGTCAAGATTGGCTGGGTGAGAAGTCGGCTTTTAGGTCGTCGTGATCAAAACTTTGCTAATCAATATTGACCACTATGCAAATCTGACAGAGGTACCTAACCTCCGATCTAAGCTATAGTTTTCTCTTCCCGAATTTTTATGCTTATGCCCCCAAGGCAAAATGGTCTTTGCCTCGCCAGCGTATGTACCAATATCGGAAGCTAGTGTCTCCGTTGCCCTGTTGCCTTCTCCCTATCCAGGCATGGGCAACCTTGGAGCTCCCTGACGGAGCGGAGCCCTCGTGCTGGTTCGTTCTGAATCAAATTTTGGGTCTAAAATACGAAGAGATCTGGCCACGCTCAAGAATGTCCTGAACCCGGTGGGGGCAGGCCCGTTGATGGCCCTGCAGATCTCTGCTGCGTGCATGCGTCACGCTGGCCGGGTTGTGGCTACTTTGTCTTGGGCATTGAATAATGGAGAGTATGGGTTAACCTTTTTCTAGAAGTGTCTTCGTGAGCCTATCGGTCCAGAGCGGGGTAAATGTTGATCGGTTCAGTCTTCAGCCCGGTGGCCACGAACCTTCGTCCGGGAACGATTCCCGGACGCAGCACAATTCGGCCCGCGACTGAGAGAGACCGCGCTCTGTCCTTGTAATTTTCGACGGATAAAGATATTTATTGATGATTATAAATATATTCTGTTGTTGAGTATTTAAAAAAAAACGTCTCACCTGCTTTATTTTCAATAAAATTTGATTGCCGTTAATTTCTATTTTTAAATTTTAAAGATGGTTGATATTATAGTGAAATAAACAAAAAATATTGAATATTTTCGTATTTTGTAATATACCATCAAATCTTGTACGGACCATGCTTCATGGATCCGCTTTGTTCAGGCCCAATCATCCCAAAAATGGCTCATTAATTAAAAATATCCCTTTCCAGCTAAAGATAGATCAGCACTTTCCTCTTTCCTAATTATTTATTGCAAGACATGCCTGAGAGAAGAAGCCCACTTGGTAAAGCATCCTAATCATTGGCGAGACCTGCCAATGTGGACAGATAGATCAGCACTTTAATATTGTAAGATAATTTACTAAATAAATAAAATGCTTAAATTTGGAAAGAAGAGGATTTCTCAATAATCTTGTCGCCGGGTGGTAGAGAAACACGGGTTGAAATTGGAACCCGCTTGTGAATATTTGACCTGATGTTGACCATTGACTGGGTTCTTAACCGTTGACTAGCTGAACTAGATGAATGGGCGGCGTCTGACTCGAACCAGGCAGTCCAAATGGTTCGGACTGGGAAACGGGTTGGCCCGGCCGAGGGCTCTAGCCGGTTTGGGCAGGATAGATGTGGGCAGTCTGGCGAAGCTGAACTAGACTGGTTCGATCCAGCGGTTCGTGATAGCATGAGCCGGGGCTTTAAACCCTAACCAACAGGGGACAGGGCGAGCGGGTCGTGCGGGCGGCGAAAGTGAAGGCAAAATGGCGGCGGAGTAGGCGGAACCGACGGGGGCGGCAGCAGCGACGGGGCAGAAGGTTGCAGCGGGCGGTGGAGGCAAAGGCTGGGAGGTGGCAGCGGCGGCGGATGGTGATGGCAGCCGGCGGCGGATACTGGCGGCGGACGATGGCTGAAGACAGCGACTGTGTGATAGGCGGCAACAGTGGAGGATGAAGTGGTGGACGGATAAAGGCAGCAGCGGGCGGCGGTGGCGATTTACCGGGGTTCAGGTCGCGACGCAGTTCATTTAGTACGTTCATCAAAGATTACAAGAAAAGTATTTCGAAGAAATAATCAGTGGGCAGATCATCTTTCTTTTTTTTTTGTCCACGTTATCTCATCTGCGGGCAGAAACACGAGTAGCAATGGAAGAGAAAGGCCTGCGTTGCAAACTGTTTTGCTCGGAATAGCTGCATTAATGGCGGGAAAAAAAATCGTTGACGGAAGAGCGGAAAAATTAGTCCTTGACGGTGTCTCTGCATTAGTTCACGGAAGATGAGTTCCCCTTCAGTTTGTCCCAGACTCTTAAGAATGGCGCCGAAAAGTTGTACTTTCTGCCTTCGAGCTAGTGGTGCACCGCGTGGAAGGTGCTGTTGTTGCCGAACCACCGGTGCAAGGGATAGGTAGGGAACCATATACCGGAGTGGTCGTCGAGGATCTTTACTACACTCACCCCGAAGAAGACGATGGAGGTAAGGTGAGAAATGCCGGAGAGAAGGAAGGCGGCGGCGCCGAGGGTGTCGAGGACAAACCCTTCCAACGGGTGGCTGTACAAGGCCTCCCGAAGGGATTGGGGACTACGAGGCGGTGGAGCCTCTCGTGAATATGTTTGTACATGAACTAGTTCGTGTGGAGAGGAATCGATGGCCCCAACACTGCCATGCGTCCTGAACCAGTAAGGCGATTAACAGCTGCCTCCCGACCACGATCAGCGATGTTCGCCTTCGCTGGTGAAGTATCTCTGGTCACGGCCTTCTGCGAAAAAGTAGGAGGGTTAAAACACAGACTCACATCCAGACTAAAGAGGGAAAGTTACATTTTCGACTGTGCTTGTACTTGAGGATTTCTCCGGTGATTCTCCGGTGGAGCAATCAAGACAAAGGCCGCACAGTTGAGCTAGAAGAACTCGATGTACACGATTCCCAAGATGCTCAACGTGCACGTTTCTCGAGATGACTCATGTTGGCTATAAATAAATGGTCTCTTCTCTTATTGTCATAGTTTAAGATTTCTTTTGAGGGCCAAGATAACATATCTCATATGAGTTAGAGTTCTCAATGAGAGATTTCTTTTATACTTGGTTCAAATCTAGTAAAATCTTTTAAGTCTCTTGGTGGTGTGTTGTTCGTTTCTCGTTTTCTTACTTCACAGCTTCTCACAAATTCATATTAGACATTTTACTACAACAAGGAGGTGCTATGATGTTAAGGAACTCTTCAAAGATCCAAGAAGACATCGATCCAGAATCGACATCTCCTAAGAGAAGGAAGGCGATAGTAGTAAAACTAGTTAAAATCTACAAATTATCCGATTGTATAAGAAAAAGAAGGATGGTTCTCATATGATCTTCTAACTGGTGGCGAGAGTTGCTGCTAGCTGAAGACTGAAGGTGGTATCGACCACTGCTCTCAAACAATAGGGTCACCAAGATACTTCGGCAAAGGGATGCCATATAGAATACTCTCCATTATGAAATGGTCTTCAAGATTGAGTAGGCCCCATCAGACCCCACGAGTATATCACACATGCACATATGCCATATTAACATAGCACAGGTCTATAGGATTGACGTGACTTAGTCGTTGTATAGTAAATCACACAAATTTAAAATTTATAAAATTAGAAAATATGATTTTTTAGATATTTAGAAGTATTTTTGAACAAATATATCAGTTATAATTCAATAAAACTTCTAAAAATAGCGGTAATTTTCTAAGTCAATCACAAGGATATAATATAATATCAAGTAATTATTTAGAATTTTCTTCAAAGAATACTATTTTCTATGAATTTTATACTAAGAAAAAAAAATTAAAATTTACGAAAAAGGGAAATAAAGGTGCGGACATCAGCATAACGTTAGCGCTTGACGATTCTTACGTAAGTGATTACATACGATTTAATTGATCAAATTAAGATCTGTAAAAGTCAGAAAAATCATAATTGAATAAAGTATATCTTGGTAAATTTAAATCACATAAATTATCACTAAATGAAGTGAAAATTAAGTTGAAAGTAAGAAAATAGAGTTCCAACATCGCGACAGTGACGCGTTAGCAGTGCATTGGAATCCTGAGCGTTCAAGAGGATCGTTGATGTGACCTAGTCGTTGTATAGTAAATCACGCAAATTTAAAATTTATAAAACTAGAAAATACAATTTTTTGGATATTTAGAAGTATTTCTAAAAAAATATATCAATTATAATTCAATAAAACTTCCAAAAATAGCAGTAATTTTCCACGTCAATCACAGGGATGTAATATAATATCTGGTAATTATTCAGAATTTTCCTCAAAGAATAATATTTTCTATGAATTTAATACTAATAAATGAAAAGAAAATATATTTAAAATTCATGAAAAAAAGGAAATAAGGGTGCGGATGTCAAGATGACATCAGCGTCCTAGCGAATATGAATCGGGTGGAAATAGAGTTCCGCCCGGTGATTCTTATGTAAGCGATTACAGACGATTTAATTGATCAAATTAAGATCTGTAAAAGCGAGAAGAATCGTAATGAAATGAAATATATCTTGGTAAATTTAAAATCAACAAATTATCACTAAATGAAACGGAAATTAAGTTAAAAGTAGAAAATAGCGTTCTAGCGTCGTGGCCGCGATGCGTCGGCGATGCACCAGAATCATGAGCGTTCGGGAGGATAGTCGTGCAGTGTCTATGCCCTCGAAGGCTCTCCTTGGACAAGGACGATGTGGGCAATCTCTAGATCTCCTTGCGAAGTCTAGAGATCAATGAGATGGGTCGTCGAATCGTATCCAGTGATTGTCACTTGGCAGAGCAGAAAAATGACGACTTTGCAGCTCTCTGGCGATTGTCACCCGACGGAGAGGAGCTAGATGGAGGTGGGACGCGTGTCAGGGAGCTTCATCTTCAGGTCTGCGTAGCAAGAGGAGGCTCTTCATCGCATCTGGTATGCTCTCAAGAGGTGACGACTCGTCTCCCGACGGATCGTCCTCTTCCCGATGACGGCTTGTTCGTCAATCAATTAGAGATGAGTTACTCAATAGATTCGTCATCTTTTTATCGCGAATCGTTTAGTAATTTTAGTAACAATGCTCCGCAAATCGCATTGACGAGATTTTTGCCGATGATCCAGCGATTTTGGTTGCTTAATCCTTCACTGGCAATCTGCAGGAAAGTCCCAATAATCAGATAAACAAAATATGAATTTTGGCTCTGGGAGGATTCGAACCTGCGCCGGTTGTCCCCCCCACCCTTTCTGGGGAGGTGTGACACGGGTTTAGTCCCACATCAGTTGTGCGCCGAAATTTTTGGTGAATATATAGTAATACTACATTTCCGATCAAGTCCCTTTCTTGCGCGTGTATGACCATTCCTTGCCCCACAACCGGCTGGCCACCGGTGACATGGAAGGAGGGTGGCGCACACATGTCCAATCAGTCCAAGCTGCTCGAGCCCCTACTCGCAGCTACTCCCTGACTGCGCTTCCAACCTATTTGCAGGCCCGGCTGGCTGGCAGGTTCCCCCATTTTGTCTTATTTTTATTTTAATTTCTTTTTCTTTATTTATCTCAAAATTAAGACTATAAAAATCATATAAACTCATATAAAATCACATAATTACTCAAAAGTTCACGTTAATCAACTGAAAACTACTTTTTACACTTAAATATAAATATAAGTTTATTTATCATGAGTTAAGGCTAAAACTATATTATTTACTAATTATTAACTCATGATAATGAAGACTTATCAATCGTCGTGTAGTGTCCACGGCCTCGAAGGCTCTACTTGAACAAGGACGACGTGGGCAATCTCTAGATCTCCTTACAAAGTCTAGAGATCAATGAAATGGGTCGCCGAAATCGTCTCCGGCAGCTGTCACCTAGTAGAGTGGAAAAACGACAACTTTGCGGCTCTCCGGTGGCTGTCACTCGACGAAGAGGAGTTGGATGGAGGTGGGGCATGTGTCAAGGAGCTTCATCCTCAGCTTTGCACAGCAAGAGGAAGCTCTTCATCACATCCGGTACACTCTTAGGAGGTGACGACTCGTCTCTTAACCGATTATTCTCTTCCTAAAGACAGCTTGTTCATCAATCAATCAAAGATACTTTAATCAATGGATTCGCAATCCTTTTATCATGAATCATTCAACAATTTTAGTAACAATGCTCTGCAAATCGCGTTAACGAGATTTTCACCGATGATCTAACGATTCTGATGTCTTAATCCTTCACCGGTGATCTACAGGAAAGTCATGATAATTAGATAAAAAATATGAGTTTTTGGCTCTAGGAGGATTCGAACCCACGTTAGTTGCCCACCTACATAAGAGAGATTGAAATAAGTACTTTAATGCCCTTATCAAATGACGTCATCATAGTATATCTCTATTATAAATAAGGGGTATTGTAGATATTAAAATCATCGAAGCCTTTTGGGGAAGGTGTGACGCGGGTTTAGTCCCACATCTCTAATATATAGTAATATTAGATTTACAAGTAAGTCTCTTTCTCGCACGTGTACGACCACTCCTTGCCCCACAGCTGGCTGGCCACCGGTGAAGTGGAAGGAGAGTGGCGCACATGTCCCCCTATCGGTCCTAGCCGCTCGAGCCCCTACTCACGGCTCCTCCCCGACTGCGCTTCCGACCTACTTGCGGGCTCGGCTGACTGACGGGTCCCCCTCGTTTGCTATATTTTTATTTTTATTTCTTTTTCATCATTTATCTCAAAAGTAAGATTGTAAAAATTATATAAGTTTGTATAAAATCACATAATTACTCAAAAATTCACGTTAATCAATTGAAAACCACTTTTAACACTTTAACATAAATATAAGTCTATTTATCATGAGTTAAGGCTAAACTATATTATTTACTAATTATTAACTCATGATAATTAAGACTTATCAAGGATCATGAATAGACTTGGCCTCACTGGACTATGTACATAGCTGAGCTTGGCTAGATCTCATGATTTTTTTAGTCCAAAATGTTCTCAGAACCCAACCACCACCAATCTTACCTCAGGGAGTTGCAACTCTGCTCATGCAAAGGACAGAGAAGAAGGCCATAGGGCTACCCAAGACGAGTATCTGGTCTTCCATCTTTAATAATAAATAGGTGGGCGGGGAAACATGACCATTTTGGCTTCGGGGACTAAACTTTCGAACAAAGGACTTATGTTAGATATGCTTAATAGTGAAGATTAGTCAACTCGTTGATCTCGAAGTCGCAAGTGGACGTCTATATAAATCACTTTCATCAGATAAATTTACAAATCACTCAAAAAAAATAATAATAAAACCCAAATAGGAATTCAAGTAATGATTTTCAATCTCATTATAGAAAATTTTATAATTGGCTTGATTCTAGCATGTAGCATTATTACTTTCTATATTCCTATCAAAACTATCAATATTTACATAAACTACCACACTAAGAAAATGAGTAATTAGGACACTCAAATCAATGAAAATTTCGAAATAAATATGGGTATTAAAACTTTACTAAGTCTATTATGTAGGAATGAAATTACAACATCACTTTATAATTTATTTGACATCAAGCAAATTGATTCAAGTTAGATCAGTCATTCTCACACAAGATTTTCTAAATATTATCAACTATATTTTGGAGAAAATGAAATATTATTAGTTATCAAAGTTGTGATTTTATGTATTGAGATCGTGGTTCAAGATGTTTATTTAGTGGTCATATTTATTTAAAATGATTTGGAACACCTTTGACAGTTAAATCATTATTTTTTATAGATAAATTACATTGGAAATGTATTAACAATGTTGGATTCTAACTTGGCTTGACGAAATTAATATGCTTCAGATACTGATGTTGCACTTTATTAGAATCAAGTGTTGATTTTTCATGAGCATATATGAAACCTTAAAGGAAATTTTGTATTAGTTTGCTGGCTGTTTGGATTTCTAACTATTTCAAGAGTTATATTGAACTTTCGAACATTTAATTCGAGTCGAATAACCACCTCTAACCCATCTATGATCTCAAAAGCTATATTGAATTTTTTTCTAAACAAATCTAAAATAACTCATCAAGTATTTGTTAAATGATCAAATTATATGAAGATAGTTTAATTGAGGAGCATTATTCAAGTATTTAGAAATCTCTCTCAACTTGTTCAAAGCAATAAACCTTCCATTATATATCTGCATCTTGATGAGAGGAAAGCAACAAAAATTAAGTCTTAAACTTCATCCTCTTAATTGAGTTTTTGGACATATTTCAAATCAACACAATCTTCTAAAAAAAATCTACGGTGAAATCTTTCATATTATTTTTTAGATAAAATTATAAATAAATCTTTATTTAATCACCCAAAAGAGTTGATTTGTTAATTAGATATTGGTCAAGCATTAGTGTCGTGGTAGTCTAAAAGATAATGTCGTTAATTAGTGGTTATGATCAAGTGTTAGTGGAACCCAAGAATATGGATTGTTTTTGAAAAGTAGACAATTAGGAGGTTGAACCACTATAAAAGTATTATAGTGCTTCATTTTCTATCGAAAAAATGATAGTATTAAAATCAAAGAAAAAAGAGAACAACAAGAAATTGACTGAAGTCAAATATTAGAGCCAATCAATTCAACCCACCCTTCATTATTTAAATGCAGCCTAAAACATAACATATATCTCTTAAACACTCACTTACCCCATTTAAAGTGACTAATGACTTTACTCAAGATAGTGACTTGCATGATATCCTTAAGTTTGTAATTTTTAATGATGACTCATTATACATGAGTTTACTTTGATTAAAACTATGCAAACATCAAGACATAAAACTTTAGATAAACATTGCACATCACTTCTAGATGCACCACAAAATAGAAATCATCAATGTCTGCTTGTGAAACTATTTGTGTTTCTTTTCTAGAGTTTGAAGAACTTTAAGCAAATGGTTATATTGGACAGAATATTCATACAATACATCTTATCACAATTCTACCTAGTCAACATTACATTCAAAATCTTGTAGGGCCTAGACCATATAATTATCCTTCATTATGATTTGCTTCCATCTCTATTATTAATAGTCAACTAGGAACAAATCAAGATCATGTCTTTGATCAACTAAAGTACAATCACTTTTAAACTCAAATCAAAATAAAGGTCAGGGTAAGTTGCCACTATCTAGATATTCAATTTATGGTGGTAACCAATTTGTCCTTCATTTATAGTCATATAAGATTAAATTAATTGCAATAAATACAATGAGATGTTGGTTACTAAACTTTTCTAAAATTGTACAAGATAAGGATCATAGTCACCCTCTCCATAAGAATGGCTGATGAACTCCATTGGAACATTCACCCTAAGTAGATATTTGACATATGTACTGATAAGTCTTCATTATTATGAGTTAATAATTAGTAAATAATATAGTTTTAGCCTTAACTCGTGATAAATAGACTTATATTTGTGTTAAAATGTGAAAAATGGTTTTCAGTTGATTAATGTGATTTTTTGGGTAATTATGTGATTTTATACAAATTTATATGATTTTTACAGTCTTACTTTTGAGATAAATGAAGAAAAAGAAATAAAACTAAAATATTACAAAATGGGGGGACCCGCCGGCCAGCCGGGCCCACAAGCGGGTCGGGCTCAGTCAGGGAGTAGCCGCGAGTAGGGGCTCGAGCGGCTTGGACCAATAGGGGCTCGTGTGCGCCACTCCCCTTCCATGTCACTAGTAGCCAGCCGGCTATGGGGCAAGGAGTGGTCGTACACGTGAGAGAAGGAACTTTGCTTAAAAATGTAACATTACTATATATTCGCCTGAAAAATCGGTGCACAACTGATGTGGGACTAAACCCGCGTCACAACTTCCTCAGAAGGGGCGGACAACCGGCGCAGGTTCGAATCCTCCCAGAGTAAAAATTCATATATTTTTACCTGATTATCGCGACTTTCCTGCAGATCGCCGGTGAAGGATTATGCAACGAGAATCGTTGGATCATCGGCGAAAATCTCATCAACGCGATTTGCAGAGCATTGCTACTAAAATTGCTAAACGATTCGCGATAAAAGGATCGCGAATCCATCGAGTAAATCATCTCCAATTGATCGACGAACAAGCCGTCATCGGGAAGAGGACGATCTGCCGGGAGACGAGTCGCCACCTCCTGAGAGCGTACCAGATGCGATGAAGAGCCTCCTCTTGCTGCGCGGACCTGAGGATGAAGCTCCCTAACATGCGCCCCACCTCCATCCAGCTCCTCTCCGTCGGGTGACAGCCGCTAGAGAGCCGCAAAGTCGCCATTTTTCCGCTCCACCGGGTGACAGCCGCCGGAGACAACTTGACGACCCATTTCATTAGTCTCTAGACTTCACGAGAAGATCTAGAGATTGCCCACGTCGTCCTTTTCCATGGAGAGCCTTCGAGGCCGTGGACACTATACGACGATCCTCCCGAACACTCAGAATTCCAGTGCATCACCGACGCATCACCGTCGCGACGTCGGAACTCTGTTTTCCTACTTTTAACTTACTTTACGCTTCATTTATTGATACTTTTTGTGATTTTAATTTACCAAAATATACTTGTTCTATTACGATTCTTCTGGCCTTTACAGATCTTAATTTGATTAATTAAATCGTCTGTAATCGCTTACGTAAGAATCACCGGGCAGAACTCTATTTCCTCTTGATTCGCGTTCGTCGGGCGCTGACGTCATCCTGACATCCGCACCCT
Source organism: Spirodela intermedia (assembly GCA_902729315.2). Classification (NCBI taxonomy): domain Eukaryota; kingdom Viridiplantae; phylum Streptophyta; class Magnoliopsida; order Alismatales; family Araceae; genus Spirodela; species Spirodela intermedia. The sequence continues at coordinate 5,399,329 of LR746272.1, forward strand.
TATTTCCTCTCTTTTTTTCGTGAATTTAAAATATATTTCCTTTTCATTTCTTAGTATAAAATTCATAGAAAATAGTATTCTTTGAGGAAAATTCTGAATAATTATCAGATATTATATTACATCCATGTGATCGACCTGGAAAATTACTGCTATTTTTGGAAGTTTTATGGAATTATAATTCATATATTTATTCAGAAATACTTCTAAATATCTGAAAATTCATATTTTCTAGTTTTATAAATTTTATATTTGTGTGATTTAATATACGACTAAGTCACGTCAAATTTTGGCGCCGTTACCGGGGATGTATTACATAATATTTAGTATTTTTCTGTTTTTCTCTTAGAGTACACAAAAAAAAATTAACTCTTATTTTATTCTTGCCGAATTTTTTTTTAGAAAAAGGGAATGAAAAGAAACAAGGCAAGGACTGGAGCATACTGAAGGAGGGTAACAATTACTAAACTTTTCCCTCGAATTTATTGATTTTTTTTATGCATGGTAGAAGATCCTTGCATCCAAGGCTAGAAAATCCTTTCATTATTTCATTCAAAACTAAAAATCCGAAAGAAAAAAAATTAATTTTGATAGATCCTGAAGGAAGTATAGGTCAAATTGAGAATAATCCTATGGCCATGAAAAATTATTATATCCCTGATTCATTTCAAAGAGCATCCAATATTAGAGTCCCATTAGCACCCGATGTTAAATTCGAAATAAATCTAGGAATTTTTCAAATGCTCCCTAATTTTCATGGATTGCCTTTAGAGGAACCTCATCATCACTTAGAAAAATTTCATATGGTCTGTTATTTAGTTAATCTCCCTCAAGTTACACCGGAAATTATTAAGATGAAATTATTCCCTCATACACTTAGGGACAAAGCTAGCCATTGGCTATCCACATTAGGTAGAGAATTAACTAGCTGGAAAGACATAGAACATGCCTTTCTTCGAAAAATTTATCCCTTAAGAAAAACTCAAAATATGAGAAAACATATATGGAGTTTTTCTCAAAGACCAGGAGAAACTTTGCATGAGATATAGGAAAAATTCAAAGATTTACTTAAGAAGTGTCCTCATCATGCTATACCCAAGTGGCAACTCAAGAGAATTTTTTATGATGGATTATTAGAATAACATAGAAATATGGTTGATTCTATATGTGGAGGAGCTTTTATGGAGAAAACCTCTGATGAGATTTACAGTCTTTATGAGAATTTAAGTGAAAATTGTAGAGATCAAGCCACTTTTGAATTATATGATAGGGATAAGAAGAAAGGAATTTATGAATTGCATCATGATGATGAATTTAGATTTAGAAATGAGGTTAATCAAATTAATCAAATATTAGAAAAACTTGATTTACTTATTGACAATATTAGAAAGCCTCTTAACCCTCAATTTAATTCAAATAGTACATGTCTTATGTATGGTGAAAATGATCATTTCGAATTTCAAAATCATCATAGGCAAGAACAAGTGCAGGTACCCCACGATTTTAGTAAAAATAGGGAATATTTTTCTAACTCTTATAATTCTAATTGGGGGAATAATTTTTCGTGGAGACACCCAAATAATATTCAAAATTCAGAAGCACTTAGATCCAATTCAAACTCTGAATTTTGTCCAAAATAAGAAAATAGATTTCAGAAAAATCAGCCCTCTCAAACCCAACCTGATACTATAGAAATGATGTAGCAAATGAGTCAAATGATGCAACAAACTATGAGCCAAATGATGCAATAAACTATGAATCAAATGATGCTGCACCAGAAACAAATTATAGAGGCTCTTGGGAATAAGAGAGAAGAGGGACAGCTACCTAGTCAGCCCATAGAAAATTTAGGAAACTATCCAACAGTAAGATTTCAGTAAAGAGAGTCTAGCTGGATAAATTTAGAAAAAAACCCACGAAATGAAAATGTTAGGTCAGTGAATACATTGAGTGAGAATATTTTACCTGATCCTTATTTCCAATTATTAGAAGAAATTGATGAGCCATTAGAAGTAAATGAGAATATTAAGGCTGAAAATATAGTAGCAGAAAATTTGAATAAAATCATTTATTGCTCACAATTGATGAATGAATATAGTGAGGATGATGAGGAGAAAGAGCCCTTAGATGAAGAAACAGTAATTGATCATGGAAAAATCATCCAAATTTTAGTAGAAGGGAGTAAGGACACAAATGAAGAAAAACATATTTCAGGTGAGGAAAAATCAGTTGATTTGGGAGATGTAGGAGACGAAATTAATAAATCTAATCATAATTTTCCAGCCATGGATGTTGATAATGATGTATATCATATACCAAAATTAAAAGATAGCTCTTGGGAAGATGAAGAATTTGATGAGTTGAGAAACGAAAAACTAGAAAAAGAGTTGATTCAACTAATGGGGAGAAACGAAAATAATGGATATGAATATAGAGATAATTTTCGAGGAGAAAATTTGAATTTTACTGAATTCATTAGATCTGAGGTTAAAGAAGACAATCCTTCCATCCTTCAAAACCCACAGCCCATTAGAATTATTTCTAAGCTTGAAATATTTCACTCTTCACAAATTGAACAAATATGTATGGAAGATAAAATAGAGTAGGGGAAGATTATGCAGATAAAAGAAGACATTAAGAAATGGATGAATGGAAGAATTAGAGATATCAATTTAGATGAAAAAAAATTAGATTGGGTAAAAGCTAATTTGAAAATTATATGGCCTGATCACATTTTATGGTCTATTAATAGAAAGTATTTATTAATGAATGAGAACCTTACAAAACAAGATAGAAATAAGGAAAGATTCTTTTCAAAATAGAAATATTATTTTTGGGAAATTTTTGTTAATTTCCATTTTGTTTTGGCTGAAAGTATGTCAAGGTATATATATGAAGTATACAAATTTATGCTAAATCTGAAAAAGAATATCATGAAACTTACCTTGGGATACAAATATATTTTGATGGCCATAGATCATCTTATATGATCTAAGAGCTGTCCAGTTGGAGACATTAAATTCAGCGCTGTATGGGAGGCAACCCATGGTTTTTATTTCATTCTATTTGATTTTATTTTTTTTAAAGCTCTATTTTTCTTAGAATTTCGCAGTACTTTTTTTTGTATTTGTTTTTTCGAAAAAGTGCAAGAGGAGTGTAAGACGAAGTGGAAAATTAAAAACGAGGTTGAGGTGATGTCTTTCGGAGCTTTATCATTTATGACAACATTTTTAATGCTTAAGTTTGCATATATGCATGCTTCACGTGAAAATTATATTTTCTGTATATTCTATTTCGATTTTTCTGTGTCATTGAGGACAATGTCATTTTTAAGTTGGGGGGTGAAGTATTCATTATTAATTTATGCTGTAAGATGATTAAGAACATGTGTTTGCATTTTATTCAACTTAGAACAGTAACTAAAAAAATAAAAATAAAATAAAATTCAGAAAAACTGCAACATCTATTTTCTGGTTTTCTGTTAGGAACAATAGACTATCAAAAATAGCAGACGAAAAAACAACCTGAAATTTGAAATTATAGAGACCCTTTTCTCACATTTCAATCCCCTAGGCATATATTACTGAAATTAGAAATTACAGCTATAAAGAAGATAGTTTTGATTTATTTTTGACAAATTTATTGCTGCTAAAAATAGAACTGAAAATAGAAAACAGAACTGTCAGAACTATCTAATTTACAAATTTCTTACATCATATTGCATGTATGAAAAATTAAATCAATTAGATTGATTGATACCAAAAGATACTAGGAAGATTATTATTGAGTCAAAAGAATGATCTAGTAGCATGAAATGTTGGAATACTCCTTGGATACATGATAGATAACATGGATTTGATTTTACAGATTTTCACTTCATGATCTTGATGGATAATATTTACTTGATGTGAAAATTTGATTGATCATTTGAGTTTAATGGAGATTTTTGTACCCTGATTTATAGGACTTGTGAGGAGAAATCACTTATTTCGAAAAAAAAAGAGAGAGAGCAATGTAAAAAATCTAGAAACGAAGAGTACACATGGAGGGTGTGAGACATCATTCTCATTGTCGAAAATCGTGTATAGAAAAACGCTTGCTGCAAAATAAGTGGATAAAGTGAAAGCCCTGAAAATTAAGAGTACACATGGAGGGTGTGAGACATCATTCTCATTGTCGAAATTTGTCTACAGGAAAAGCTACTTATCCACTATAAAAGAAGGAAGAAATATAGTGCAAACTTCAAAAATCAAGCCATGGAAAAAAGGAAATGTAGGATCAATATTATTCTTGGATGATTATTGATAATTGGAACATCTTGTAAATAAATCTATGAGTGAAGAAGTGATAAAGATGTGAATAGAAGAAGTGAAGTCTAGATTGTTATTCTAAGGAGTGCTTAAACATTTAACTGCTTGACATCATTCTTAAAGACTTGATATAAGAGTCCAAAGTGTCTAAAGGTGTATCATTTCTAATTGTATTTTTATTTTTTTGTATTGAAATATGATGTTTGAGATTTGTAAATTTTTCTTATCATAATTCCATTGCTAAGGGACTAGCAATGATTTAAGTGGGGGGGGTGTGATAAGTCTTCATTATCATGAGTTAATAATTAGTAAATAATATAGTTTTAGCCTTAACTCATGATAAATAGACTTATATTTGTGTTAAAGTGTGAAAAGTGGTTTTCAGTTGATTAATGTGATTTTTTAGGTAATTATGTGATTTTATACGAATTTATATGATTTTTACAGTCTTACTTTTGAGATAAATGAAGAAAAAGAAATAAAACTAAAATATTGCAAAATAGGGGGACCCGCCGGCCAGCCAGGCCCGCAAGCAGGTCGGAAGCTCAGTCAGGGAGTAGCCGCGAGTAGGGGCTCGAGCGGCTTGGACCGATAGGGGCTCGTGTGCGCCACTCCCCTTCCATGTCACCAGTGGCCAGCCGGCTATGGGGCAAGGAGTGGTCGTACACGCGAGAGAAGGAACTTTGCTTAGAAATGTAACATTACTATATATTCGCCCGAAAAATCGGTGCACAACCGATGTGGGACTAAACCCGCGTCACACCTTCCTCAGAAGGGGCGGACAACCGGCGCAGGTTCGAATCCTCCCAAAGTCAAAATTCATATATTTTTATCTGATTATCGCGACTTTCCTGCAGATCGCCAGTGAAGGATTAAGCAACGAGAATCGCTGGATCATCGACGAAAATCTCGTCAACGCGATTCGCGAAGCATTGCTACTAAAATTGCTAAACGATTCGCGATAAAAGGATCGTGAATCCATCGAGTAAATCATCTCCGATTGATCGACGAACAAGCCGTCATCGGGAAGAGGACGATCCACCGGGAGATGAGTCACCACATCCTAAGAGCGTACCAGATGCGATGAAGAGCCTCCTCTTGCTGTGCGGACCTGAGGATGAAGCTCCCTGACATGCGCCCCACCTCTATCCAGCTCCTCTCCATCGGGTGACAGCCGCCGGAGAGCCGCAAAGTCGCCGTTTTTCCACTCCGCCGGGTGACAGCCGCCGGAGACAACTTAACGACCCATTTCATTAATCTCTAGACTTTGCGAGAAGATCTAGAGATTGCCCACGTCGTCCTTGTCCAAGGAGAGCCTTCGAGGCTGTGGACACTGCACAACAATCCTCCCGAACACTCAGAATTCCGGTGCATTGCCGACACATCGCCGTCGCAATGCCGGAACTCTGTTTTCCTGCTTTTAACTTACTTTACACTTCATTTAATGATACTTTTTGTGATTTTAATTTACCAAAATATACTTTGTTCTATTACGATTCTTCTGGCCTTTACAGATCTTAATTTGATTAATTAAATCGTTTGTAATCGCTTACGTAGGAATCACCGGGCAGAACTCTATTTCCTCTTGATTCGCGTTCGTCGGGCGCTGACGTCATCGTGACGTCCGCACCCTTATTTCCTTTTTTTTCGTGAATTTAAAATATATTTCATTTTCATTTCTTAGTATAAAATTCATAGAAAATAGTATTCTTTGAGGAAAATTCTAAATAATTATCAGATATTATATTACATCCTTGTGATCGACTTAGAAAATTACTGCTATTTTTGAAAGTTTTATGGAATTATAATTGATATATTTATTCAGAAATACTTTTAAATATCCAAAAATTCGTATTTTCTAGTTTTATAAATTTTATATTTACGTGATTTAATATACAACGACTAAGTCACGTCATCTACCATCCTAACACGACTTGAAGCCCTCATCTTATGGGACCAGCTGCATATTTCTAAATTTGACCATGAAGACAAGGTGCTTAGAAAAGGGAGGAATATTAATACAACCCCAATCATCACCTAGTTTAGAAGGAATAGACAATTATGCCCATAAGGGCACACACTGTGGCATGTAAAAGAGTTATTAATAGGTCACACAATGTGATATTAGGGCTCAACAAGGGGAGATAATTATCGGTGACACTGCCTCTTGAAATCTTTTGAGACAGCCTAAGGTTCTTCTAGGATTCCCTTGCTTATCTTTTTACCTTCCATCCTTTAGTTTCTTTTCATGCTTGGAGCCTCAAACATCTCTAGAGGCATGTCGTAATACTAGTGAGTTGTTGTAAATAGGCATCATAATCCAAAATTTCTATGGATTTCGAGCCATGGGAAGGGATGCCCAAGGCTTGAGCAAGAAGATAGGTTGTCATTGTGACTATTTTCCTTAATGAAATATGAAAAAACTAGATTCAATGAAACTAAGATTATACAAAAAAATGCCTATTTGAAATGGGATATGTTTTGCAAGGAGTGGACACACATTCAAGTCAACTAGCTTCCGTGGACAATTCTAAAAGTTTTTTGACCAAATAATTCATAATTGATACCTATTTGGAAAGGACTTAGTAACAAAGGCATGCTCAAATTTTTGTTGTAGATAAGTTTTTAAAGAATAAATGTAAATAGGTCTTCTTTAATTTGAAGATGGGTTTCACTACTATTCAATATATGACACTACTGAAAGGTTAAATCAATTGATGTCTTTGGGGAAATAGTGTCAATAATTTTAAATCTCAAAGTAACGTAACCATCAACTCTTTTTTGTCATAAATTTAAATATTTAATTATAGGAGTAGTTTTTTTATTTTATAAGATATTTAAGGTAAGTTTACATAATTTCTATGGTCTCATCTTCTAGAATATATTGTGACAATAGTGATTTCAATATTTTGTTAACTGAAAAGTAGTGTTGAAGTAGGATAATCAAAAAATTTAAATTAGAGTATCATTGTCGTTTAAAATCTAGAAAGTTTTATTTATGATTGTGATGTCCCTAAAGTCGTTGGTAATTTAAGCACTCAAACTTGATCTTTATAATTGAAAATCTAAATAACTCTCTTTAATTATAGAGATTTTAAGTTGATCCTCATAAAAATTAGAAAGTTGAAAGCATCATTTTAATATAAAGTGTGAAAAAAAAAAGGAATCAAATAGCAGTTTTTTTTGTAAATTATGAATATCAAAGGTATCTAACTCTAAAAGTTAGTAAAACCTCAAAAAATATAGATGACTAACTCTAATTTAATATCCATAAAAACTATTTTATAATTCAATACGTCACTCTCTAAACAACAATATTACTAAAGGTCGAAAATCAGAAATCAAGAACATAAAAAAAGAGAAAATAGTTATTGTAAAATCTAGAAACCTAAACTAAACTTATTCTAAAATCATGAAAAAAAATATTAAACTAATTGTGGTATATTTTTCCAAAAAATATTAACCTAATTCCATGTGTCACTAGTAAAATCAAATTAGTTCCAAGGAAAGGTCAAAAATATAAAAAATATAGGAAATAATTTTTGTAAAATCTAAAAACCTATTGTGAAAACTTTATAAAGTTACAAAAAAATTACAGAAGATAAGAAACTATGATATGTTCTCCCAAAAGATATTAACCTAAGTCCATGTGGCACTCATGAAATTATATTCGGTCTAAGGAAAGGTCAAACCAAGAAACCCATAAAATAATTTTCAGTGGTGTGCATGATGATTATGTCGCCAAATTACCAAAATACAATATTTGGACAAGCAAAAATATTCATTGAATTAGGGCATTCAAAAAAATTCATAAACCTAAAAGAAACTACACAAGTTGAGATAGATCATCTTTTATTTGCCTTAGTATCACCATCAAAACATGAGAAGTTAAGGATAGAGAAGAACAATTCATTAAAAACTCATTAAAATGTCATCTATTAAATGATACTTGTCATCTACAAAATAATAATGAGTTTAAGTAGCTAAGAAATGAGAGAAAAAGGTAGAGAGATAATGCATGCAATCCTAAGGTCTCAATTGTCTGTCACCAAACTACCACCTCTTATCTGAGCCTAAAAAGCCCCTTTTCATTTGTCACCTCTAAGGTTTATATACCCAAGCCCTTTTAGGGCATTCTTTCTCCATCCTTTATGTGGCTTGATTAAGTCTAGTCTTTTGGGTGCTGTGTTTAATTTGTTTATGCTTCAATCTGTCCTTTCTCATATTTGGGGTCTTTGAGCTTTAACATTTCATGCTAATTTTTCTCACTTAGGTAAATCTATACAAATTAATCTCCTTAGAATAAAATTTCAAAATTTTAAACTTATGTTTCTAATATACTGAGATACATCCTCAAGGTGATAAACATTAGAAAAATGTTAAAAAATATTAATAATTAAATCCATAAATATATGATGTAGGTATAGCTAAGTTTAGAGTCATTTATACATATCTTTTGACATTTGTTTTAATATGATAAGATATAGTAATTCATGTTTATTATGATTAATTAAGATAAAAATCAAAGAGATAATTAGTTAGTTCTTGGTGATAAATAAGTATTTATTAGATTGGATGAGGAAGATAATTTTTGAATTATCACTTTTCTTCTATGACAATGACAAGATTGAGTGAATCATGATCAGCAAAAAGTGTGGAATGTGGTTAAAGCACCAGTTTTTATAGGCTTGGAGAGAAGTGACATTGAGATGCAATCTAAGAGACAATAGAGAAGCTGATAGATAAGTTTTAAAATCCAAGGGATGATTAAATTGATAAAACTAACACAACCTGATTTGGAATGTTGTGAGTCAACCCTCTTCAGCCCGTTGACTCATTTGCCTAAATTCAATCTCAAAAAAGCACCACTTGAATGATTGTCATCATATACAATTCAATTTATGTTTATTTTTGGTTAATAATTCAGTCTAAAAAATCTGAATTTATCATTAAAACTTCTAGCAATATTTAAAATAAAAATGATTCAGAAATCATTCTCTATTAATTGAAAAGTAGAATTGTATTTGGAATTCATAGATCCACTGATTTTCACCACCATTAATATATTAATAATTGATAATTTCCATTATTGATTTCTATTAATTGCATTTCCATTATTGATTTCTACAAGTTGAATTTTCAGAATTCAAAATTCACTAACTTAATAATTTGAAATCAGCTATTCAAAAATTCAAATCATGTATATTGATTGTATCAAAGTGAAATTAAATTCATAACATACAAATTTAGTAGTCTTTATTGTGACATATTTCACAAATCAATGAATGATGTCATTAAATAAATTTATTTTAGATTAAACCCAAACTACACAACTCATTGGCTGCATATAATCATTTCAACTAAATTAAAAATCATAATGTACATATTAACTAATCTTTCAAGGATATTTAAGATGAACAATTAAGAAATGAATATTGATTGACTGCAAAGAATTATTGAAACTAAATTCATAAATTGAATACCCATTATTGAAAATGTTTTATAACTCAACTTTTGTATCAATAGTTATCAATTGTATATATGGTCATCTCTACTACATTATAACTCAAAATCTATACCTTAGCAGCACTACACCTCAAAATTAAATATTTTTTCTACTAGAGACTTTGTCAATATTTCAACAATCAGATCCATTGAATTGATAAAATATAGTTATATATCATTTTTATTAGCATGATCCTGAGTGAAAGTATCACTTCACCTCTACATGCTTTGTTCCATAATAAAGGATCACTTCCCCCAGATACTACGGTCGTTAGTGTTTTACATAAGTCCTCGACAAAATTGGAGGGTTGACGACCGCAGAGACTTCCGGTAAACTTTCCGGTCTCCAGCCCATGCCTCCGAGCCGAGGGCTCCCGCCCCACCCCTCCCCCCCAAAGGCGGCGGACCATCTGATGGGGCGAAGAGAAGGTAGAAATAGAGTTTGGGCTGGACTTTCTTCAGGAGAAGGAGAGAGAGAGAATCGGAGGAGAGGGGCAGGCTGCCGGCCAACTGGGTTGGTGGTGATTCTTCACGCATCTTTCTATATGCTGTCTATCAAAAGGTCCTCTGCTTTTTCCCCTTCTGCGTAGTACCCAGTCTGCGGCGACTTCTCCGGTGAACTGGTCTTTTAGGGTCGACTTCGGCCGCCTGCAGGTATTCCTCATGTTGTTGCCCTCTTGTTCCTGCTCCTGAATCGTTCATCCAATGCGATGGGTCCCTCCTCCCCCCCCTCCCGCCTCCTTGGTTTTCTTGTTCCTCATCATCTTCCCGGATGATTCCTTGATGGTAAGGAGGACTGGAGTTGTGGGTCTCTTTGTGGAGAGGATCTCCAGACGTCTGTGGTTCACCGTCTTCTTTCCTCCCTTCCCCCCGTCATAATGTGAGCAATCTTCGAGTTTTTCTCAATCCTAGCTTTATTCGATTGCAGGTCACCGCATCTGAATACGTGATAAACAGTTTCTGAGGGGTAATGTCGGCTTCGACATCCTTCATCGCCGTCGGTGTCGTCCGTTCGCCTGATCTGTCATCGTCGAAACTCAGCAGTCTCGGCTTATGGGGAAAGGCCCAGAGGCTAAGGCACAGAGTTCGGCCGATGTATGTCCAGTCCATCATCTCGAAACCAGACACATATTTTAGAGATCCAGACTGGAAGAAACATTACCAGGAGGAATTCGAAGAGAAGTTTGATCTGCCTCATCTGAAGGATGTTCTTGATGTGCAGCCAATACCGACTACTTTTGCTCTGAAAAGCAGGTATTCCTTCTGGGTACTAGCTTCATTTCGATCCCTCAAATGGCATAAATTTTTCTTGCATTGCATGTCCGTAGAGCCAAGCAAATTGCTTGTCGTGCCTGTTTCACTGTGGAGTGTGGGGTGTTTGAACTGCCCAGATTGATAGCGCTGTAACCGTTGACTTTGGGTTTGTCAGAGGCTCTCAAGTTCTGGATGGAACCAATTTATCAACAAAAAGGAGCGATTATGTGGATAATGACGATAGAGCACTTTTAAAGGTACCTCAGTGTGCTTTTAAAAAAATTCATGGGTGACTTTTTTTCTTCTTTTTTGTTTTCGCAAACAATCCAGGTTAAACAGGTTGAAGATCATATTGTTTGGTCTTTCCTAATCAGATAAAAATTTTAGGGTGAAATTTTTCGGTAAAACTGATGTGGAGATTATGTGGGAAAGATGGAGAAACCTCAGTGTGTGTCAGCTGGGTCTGGCCTAGGGTTTTGTTCTTGGGAAAATAGGGAATGCGTGCATTGCCACTCTCCATCATCCAAAGCGCTCAATTCCCTGGCACATAACAGATGCAGGCGCTTGATCCCTGAGAACCCCCCAGTGTGAGGAAGAAAGGAAGCATGAAAAAATGTTTATTGACTAATACGTATGCTTTGGTGGGTTGAAGCTAGGTCTTGGGAAATGGTGGGTGAAGCAATGTTTTCCATTTTTTTTATGATATATGTGCTATTTTTTTCATCAACTATTGATCTCGGGATCCCAACAAATTGGGTGGATCAAATGGGGGCAGGGGAGCTACGGATTCACCCTTGCAGATCATGATTTCCTCCTCCGATTGCCCACTTTACCCTGTTGACTTACAAGAAGACTTGTGTTCTTGTTCCATCTGATATCTACAATCTAAAGGGGAAGAACAAAAGGGTTTTATTTATCTATATATATATATATAATGAATGACTAGTTCATCATTCAAGAAATGTGGCTAAGTCAACCATTCTTGCTGCTCCATTTCTGTTGTGTAAGTAAGAACTTCGGTCTCCTGTGATGTTCAGGTTATAAAGTATTCTTCGCCAACTTCTGCGGGGGCAGAATGCATTGACCCTGACTGCAGCTGGGTGGAGCAATGGTGGGCCCCGACTTTTTCTTTCTTTCTTTAATCTTTATGAATCTAATTATTATTTTTAATTCAAAACAATGGGCTCTTAACCCCAATACTTCTCTCATGCAGGGTACATCGTGCAGGCCCTCGGAAGCAAATATTCTTCGACCCAAAGGACGTGAAAGCTGCGATTGTCACCTGTGGGGGCCTCTGCCCTGGCCTGAATGACGTCATCAGACAGGTCTGGCGATGGTCAACTTACCAGATTAGGAAAGCACGGCGTAGTAGCTCATGAGCTCTTATCTTTCCTGTTCCCTCGTGCTTGCAGATCGTGTTCACTCTGGAAATCTACGGTGTTGGTGAGATTGTGGGGATTCCCTTTGGGTATCGAGGGTTCTTCGATGGCAGTCTGCAGGAGATACCGGTAAGGCTGTCTGTTTCATTGTGATCTGCGGGCATGGGTGGTTCTTGATTGGTCAGTGGGTGGCTGCCGCGCCCAGCTCTCGCGGCATGTTGTGCAGAATATCAACCTCTCGGGTGGGAGCTTCCTGGGGACTTCTCGAGGGGGAGCGAGTGTTGGAGACATTGTGGATAGCATAGAGGTGTGCTCTACTTCCTGCAGTGACGTCATAATTATCTGAATTATTCTTACAGCAATGCAGGTTTTCTCCCGATAAATGTTTCAGGCCAGAGAAATTGACATGCTTTTTGTGCTTGGAGGCAATGGCACCCACGCGGGGGCCAACGCAATCCACAACGAGGTAGAGTGGTGGCACTTAAAATCTCATTTTTTATAAAAATACAGCATCAGTCATACTGGAAAGAACATCAGAAATAGCTTGGTGTGCCACTTAAATTCTCATTTTTTGAAAAAAATAAATAAATTATGTGCATCCAATGAATAGGCTCCTTGATGTTCATGTGCATCCAAGAAATCTCTTCCCTTCTGCTGAGTAAAAGAATTATCTCCATTCATTGTAATATTGATCCGAGCGAAAGAAAATCGAGATCTTCTTAATGACATTTCTTCTAAGAAGAACCCATATTCTCCGTGTTAATTCGGAAAAAAATAAAAAAAATAAAATAGAGCCCGGAGCTCATGATTTTGTGAAGCTCATGTCGGGTTTTTTAAATTAAGGAATAAAGAATAGAATAGAGATTTAGCCCAGCAATTTTCGATGCTCATGCCTCGTCTCCTGGGTGCGCAGTGCCGGCGAAGAAAGCTGAGGATCTCAGTGGTCTGTGTTCCCAAAACCATCGACAACGACATCCTCCTCATGGATAAGACCTTCGGGTTCGACACCGCCGTGGAAGAAGCTCAAAGGGCCATCAACTCTGCATACATTGAGGTGTATATCTATCTATATATATATATATATTAATAAATAAATAGATAAATATGTATGTAATAAAAAGTGGATGATATGATTATGCCAATGCCCGGTCTCATGGTAGGCTCGGAGCGCGTACCATGGGGTTGGGCTGGTGAAGCTGATGGGGAGGAGCAGCGGCTTCATCGCCATGTACGCGTCACTCTCGAGCGGGCAGGTGGACGTCTGCTTGATTCCTGAGGTGGGCGAGCCTCCTCTCTCTCTCCTTCGTGGCCTTCCGGATTCCTCCCGATCACCGGTGAAATCTGAGGTGAAAATTCTGAAGGTTCCCTTCAAACTGGACGGCCCCTTCGGCGTCCTCGAGCACCTCGAGCATCTGATCAAGTCCAAGGGCTCCGCCGTCGTCTGCGTGGCCGAAGGAGCCGGCCAGGTGAGCACCACCATTATCCCTCTACTTCTCTCTCTCTCTGTGCTTCTCTGTTTCTCTCTTGCTCAGAGTTCAGGATTGCAGGAGCTGATCGAGAAGCCAGACGCGAAGGATGCGTCGGGCAATGTGGTGCTGGGGGACATCGGCGTCCACATCCAGCAGAAGGTCCTGTACTGCTGAGTTCTGTCTCGCCCCGATATGGGTTTCGATTCGCGAAAGCTGGCCGCTTTGCTCATCACCATCATCGTCCCGAGATGGGTTTTGACTCGAACGTCTCATGGTGCAGATCAAGAGGCACTTCAAGGAAGTAGGGTTCTTCGCGGACGTGAAGTACATCGACCCGACGTATATGATCCGGGCGTGCCGGGCCAACGCCTCCGACGCCATCCTCTGCACTGTTCTCGGCCAGAACGCTGTAAGAAATAAGGAGAGGGCGAGGAGCATATTCTTCTTCTTCTTCTTCCTCGCGGCTAGGGTTTGGTTGGGATGTGATCTGTTTCTGTGCTGCGCAGGTTCACGGGGCGTTCGCGGGGTTCAGCGGTATAACCGTGGGGATCTGCAACACCCACTACGTGTACCTGCCGATCACCGAGGTCATCGCTTCGACGAGGCAGGTTGACCCCAAAAGCCGCATGTGGCACCGGTGTTTGACCTCCACCGGCCAGCCCGATTTCATGTAGCCCTGGGGAGGCGGCGCCGCCGGTATTCCTCTGCCTGTGCCGAAGAACGGGGGCGGTGGTCTCCGTGAGGATGGGAATAAAGAGAGCATGCATGTAGAGCGAACAGTGACGGGAAATTTCTGATTCAAACTGCTGGAGAGGAGATGGCGGGTTCGATCGATCCACGCGATTGTATTTGATTTTTGGAGTAAATAAAAGCTACTGATCTCGTCAAGTCTTCTACGGGGTGAGAGCAACGTCTGGTCTCTACCTCATGGTAGAGAGAGAGAGAGAGAGAGAGAGAGAGAGAGAGAGAACACAGCAGCGGTCATGTCGACGACGTATAAACAGTTTTGATTCATCTAAACCCGATTCACCTGAGATGAAGGAGAAGCCGCTTACAGCCAAGAAAAACCCTCTCTATCTCTCTCTCTCTCTCTCTCTGTGAAAATTTTCCCCTTGCTGAAGCTCGGCGGGGAGCGGGCGAGCTGCCAGCATCTCGACTGAGCCGCCGTCGAGGGCCGCCATCTTCAGACAGCAACGGTCGGACGAAGGCGAGCTTCCTCCATCTTCAAGACAGCAAACAGCCTCGACGAGAGCAAGTCAGAGGTAGATGTCAACGGCGTGGAGCCGAGAATTTTCCCATCTTCCGAGAAAGTCAGCGCTACGTGGTCACTCTCGGAGCAGAGGACGTCGTGAGAGGCTTCCTCTTGCGTTTTCTGCTGACAAAGAAGACAACCCACCAACATCAAGAAACGGTTTCGAGCACCCAAGAAAAAACAAAGCAGATTTTCAGTCGCAAGCAGCAAGTTCTTGGCGATTTCTGAGGAAGAAGACGGCAAGATGCCCCCAGAAAAGGAAAAAAGATAATTATTTTCCTAGTTTTTGGGAACAGAGTGAAGCACCCAGAAGTTCTTCGAGACGTGATTCGTCGAAAAAAATCGAGGGTGGTCGCCAGACCAATCGAGAAAAAAAATTAGGGCAGGACGCTCACCTCTGAAACAATGGGATCAGCGACCTGGGCCGGTCGTAGTAGCCGCCGCTCCCCCTGCGGTCATCGTCGTCGCCGCCGCCGCCGCCGTATTCATCCTCTGCTAGATGAAGCTCGTCTTCTTCCTCCCCCTCCTCTTTGGGGCGGCGCCGCCGGCTCTGGTCTCGCTGCAAACGGGGCTCGGGCTTCCAGCAAGCCCTGGCGAGCGACTTCCCGAGGAGGTCCGCAATGCCGGCGGCCATGGTCTGCGCCTTCTCCGCCTGCGGGAAGGTCTCCTCCTTGAAATGGTGAGAGAGCCACAGATACATGGAGAGCACCTGGTGCTTGGTCTCGAGGTCCAGAAGCTCCGCGTCGCTGCGCGCAGAGGCCCTGGGCATGCCAAGCGAGATCCCCACGGGCTTCTTCAAGCTGTAATTCATGGCGAACCTCACCAGGTGGTGCATCACCTTGGGGTCCCGGATGTTCACGGGGGCAAAGCAGAAGTTAAAGCGGTCCACGAGGGAGAGCCCCTCCACCCTCTCCAGCAGGTTGGCCACCTTCTTGACGTGGTCATGGCGGGAGAGGAAGAAGGCCCCGTCGAGGCGGCAGCTCTGCCGGAACTTGTCCAGTAGCTGGGGGAACGGCAGCTCCGGGAACTGTCCGGCGAAGAGCTCCACCTGCTCGAAGAAGGGGAAGAGGCCCACCTGCTTCACCTCCTCGAATGGCCGCCGGAGACAGTCGACGAGGTAAGGGAGATCGCCGGACTGGAATGTGGTGACCAGGCCGTCCGGGTAGCGGCTTCCCCGCCGGCCGGCCCTTCCGGCGATCTGCTTAACCTGAGAAGCTCCGACGGGGACGACCTTCTCGCCGTCGTACTTGGAGAGGGAGTAGAAGACGACTCTGCGGATGTTCAGGTTGAGCCCCATGCCAACGGCGTCGCTGGCCACGAGGACGTCGTACTGGTTGCCCTCCTCGTTGAACAGCCCCGCCTGCTGCCGGCGAGTCTCCGGCGGCAGCGCGCCGTAGATGACGCAGCAGCGGTGCGCGGTGAACTTCTCCACGGCGAGCTTCACCTCGAAGATCTCCCTCCTGGAGAAGGCGACGATGCAGTCCCCGGCGCGGACGTTCCTCAGGTCCCCGCGCAGGGTCAGCGCCTCCACCACCAGCGGCTTGAACCTCTGGTAGTGCTTCTCCACCAGCTCGTCCCCGGTGTCCGCGCAGAGCTTCCTCACCATGGCCAGCACGCTCGGGTCGCCGCAGAGGTGGATCTCGTCGGCCATGAGCCCTAGCAGGGCCCTGGTCCAGGCGCAGCCTCGGGTGGGATCCGCCATCATCTGGATCTCGTCGATCACGGCCACCTCGTAGAGCTCCTCCGTGGAGACCATCTCCACGGTGCAGGCGGTGTGGCGGGAGAAGGGCACGGCCTTGTGCTCCTGCCCGGTGAGCAGGCTGCAGTAGACGCCCGTGGCGTTGACCTTGTCGAAGACCTCCATTGCCAGCAGCCGCAGGGGGCTGCAGTAGACGGCCTTCTCGGCCTCCATGAATCTCTGCAACGCGTTGAAGGTCTTGCCGCTGTTGGTGGGTCCACAGTGGTAGACGATGCGCCGCTTCATGGCGCGGGCGAAGGGGAACCAGGTTTGGGGGGAAGTGAGGTCCGCGGAGGAGACCAGTAGGCGGTGCTTCTTCATCTGCTCCGGGAACTCGGCGAGGCAGAAGTCGGCGAAGGCCGGGAAGAGGAAGCGGTCCGCGGCGGGGGAGGGGCCGAGGGAGAGGAGGCGGGAGAAGTGGCCGTCGCCGATGAGCTTGAAGACGAAGCTGCGGAAGCGGTGGGCGGCGGTGGGGAAGAAGGACGCGGGGATGTAGATGGCGAGGGCCTGGTCGGAGGCCCAGCCGGACTTGGAGAAGTGGCGGAAGACGGTCACCAGCTGCTCCCACTCATCGCGGGATCGCTTGGCGCTCCCGCCGCCGCTCTTCTCGCCGGCGAGGAGCTGTCTGTACAGGTCGGCGGCGGCGGAAGAATAAATGGATTCCTCCGACGCCGTGGAGGAGGAGCACGAAGAGGAGGAGATGTGGAGATGGCCCATCGCGATGGAGAGAGACAACCATCGCCGCCGGCATAGATCGAGGCCTCCTCCTCCTTGGCCATGGAAGGAGAGGGGTGTGCGGCAAGAGGGAGAAGTGCAGAGGAATCGGAGCTTGGCGGCGGAGGGGGTCCTCCGGGCGGTGGCGCGGAGGAGAAGGGCCACCGCCATGGAGGACGGCAGCCAAGAGGAGGACGGGGGAAAGATGAGATGGGAGGAGGGAGAGGAAATATTAGGGTTAGGACACGACTCACGGGAGGGAAGGACCCCCCCCCCTTCCCCTCCCGTCCTTGAGGCTCTGGCTCTGGTTCTCTCTAAGAAAAAGGAATTAAAAGGTAGAAAAAAAATATAATTTTTCCGTCGAATCACTAATTCGGGTTTATTTCATTTTGTTTTAATTAATTAATTAATTAATTAAGCAGTTTATATAATCCTGAGCATGGTTAATCAGGGTGGGCATCTCACTGGAGCAGCCTCAAGAACAGCCCACGTCAATTTCTGATCCAAGAAACAAAATTTAAGAAAGCCCATGAATCATGGCGCAACCCACTTCAGAAGACTCGAAACCGTTGACTTATGGAAGAAAAAAATAAAACGCCAGACCCAGTTCCACTGGCGGTCAGCCCCCTCCCTCTCTCTCTCTCTCTCTCTCTCTCTCTCTCTCTCTCTCTCTCCTCCACCACAAAACCTTCAAAATTCACCGGCCGGGCCGGCGATGGGTTCCCTTGGATTCTGTCTGAAGCGCCGGTCATGGCGGCGGCGGGGGAGGAGCCCTGGCGGCTGCCCCATTCAACTGTTGGCGGTGGTGTTGCCGCCGCCGACCCAGTACTGCTTGACGGCGACCAGGATCTTCTCCGGCACTAGGGGGCCGTCCTCGTGGTCATACATCTTCGTGTCCCATCTCATGCCGCCGGCGACCCTCTTGACCTTCACGAGGGCGTCGACCTCGTCGCGGAATATGACGGCGCCCTCCGGCCTCAGTATTCGATCCATCTCCAGCAGGATCTCCTCCACGGCGCACCTGGTTTCGTCCCACCCACAGGGTCTCAGATCAGATTTCCACCGGTCAAAACAAAACTTTCAGGCATGTTCTTGCTCTGTTTCTATACACAGAAAGGAGCGAAGCAGCGAGGGTAGGCTCACTTGTTCTTGTACAAGCTGAAGACGCCGCTGGCGTGGATGAGATCATACGTTCTCGGGTAGGTGGAGAAACCCTCGCACCTGCAACCAGACCAACAAATAATCAAGCAGAGCATCTAGCGAGGCGGCAGCGACATACCAGTCATGATGGCGGCGGTGGTGGGGGGGGGGTCATACCAGTCATGGTATATGCCGATCAAGCCCCTCTCGTATATGGCGGCCAGAGAAGAGGGCTCAGCAATGGTGGGCACAACATTCATGACCCACAATCTGGGAGACTCGATCGCTGCCGCAAAGCCCCCGAGGCCGGCGTTCATGTCCATGACGTTGCGGTACCTCCCGGAGACGAGGTACTTGTTGATCTTCTTGTAGGCTTCAACGTGCTTCTTCCACAGCCTGTTGTCCTTGCGATAAGCCTCAGCCGAGACGCCGGGGATGGAGCCCCTGGCTACTCTGGGGGGCACCGCATTCAGTCTGGCCGGGAACGGCAGGATCTCTCCTCCGGCGACCTCCCCGGGATCGCCCACTTCTGGCAAGGGGGTCACGCAGGGCTCCATCTTCTTGTACCTGAGGCGCCCAGTGTGGAGCGAGGCGCCATGCCCATGAAATATAACCCCAATAGCAGTTAACGAGTAGAAAAGGGTGCGAATGTGTCAATTACCAGACATCATCTGGATTTGGAGCCGTACACATGTTGGGCTCAGATGCATCCTGCCTGGCGGTGCAGGACTCGCCGTTTATTCTCTTTCTCCACACGGCGATGTCCCCTTTCTCGGAGACCTTCTCCCAGCATAGGAGATCGGCGACCTGCTCGATCTTCGACTGCTCCCGTCGGAGGTCCTCCTCGGTGCGCTGCCAGGCTCGATGATGTGACTTCCAGTTGATGGGTGGCCCAGACAGCACCCAGTACCCGCCGGGCCTCAGCACGCGGTCCACTTCTATCATGTACATTCCATCTGCAAGGAATTGGCAAGAACTAAGCCCGAAAGAACAGCTCCTGCAGTAAATGATTTTCAAAGGATTGTACCCAACTGGAGCTGGGAGGAAGTGAAAGCACATAAACAAAAAGATCACTGATTTTCGGATTGGCCGATACCATTTTCAGACCACGGGATCAAGCAACGAGAACAGTGTGCCATGTCGAATGCTCGAGAAGGATAGGGAAGTTTCATGGTGCCGAAGACCCCAATAACAGCGGGGACTCCTCTTTCCAGCGCGAACTGAACTTGAGCCTCATGGGAGTCTCTCGGAGCAAAGGACATGGCCAGGACGTTCCTTTTCAGCAGGTAGGCCCCCCAGCTCGCAACCTGCAAGAAGGCGTCATCACCAACCACTCCGGTGAATTCAAAAACAAGGGGAGAAGGAGAGGAGAGAGAGAGAGTAGCCCAAGAAAATAATCAGTAAAACTGATACAAGAGTCATCACGCTTGAAGAAAATGCACAGAAGAAAACATCAACTTACCCCACAGCCAGTGTCTAAAGCGGTTCTAACAGTTCCATTCGCGATTGGGATCACAGAAGCAAGCTGGTCAATGTACGCATCTGCCCCCTGCGGAAACTGCGTCCCTCCTCCGGGGAATCTAAACACGTTGCCCTCATAATGGACCCAGTTCTGAACAGCCTTCTCCACGGTCAAGCTCTTGTAAGGGACATTGGCATAGGGCACATAGTCGCGGCTCTTCGGCCAGGGGAAGGGGGTGACATATCCCTTTGGAGCCGGAATCAAGCAGCGCAATTTTTCATCTTTGCCAGGGCAGTGCCTCTCTCTGTAGATCATATTGTCCCTAGGGAAGGTCATCGCCCGCTTCTGATCCTGGCAAGGGGTGTAGTCTGTGTATTTCTCGGGACAAGGCTTGAAGACCTCGACCTTTGCATTGGGGGCTTGAGGGATGATGCCGCCGCCATCATGATGGGTTTCAAAGTTCAGATTCGCCAAGACTCCACAGTCTCCCGATGATGAAGTCTGCTTGGTTATCTCCAAGGCTATGTTGTCGCCTTTTCCGAAGCCACTCTTCTGCCATGCGCCCAGAATGTAGAAGAAACAGCAGAGGCCCACCACGATCAACACGGAGAAAGAGCTACGGGTCCTGTTGTCCGGCCCATTTGCCTTCGGAGGCATGGTTCAACTGGAGGAGGAAGCACGAGCATGGCAACAGAATAAGAACCACCAAACAGGGAGGAACACATAATGATCTGAATTCTAACGAGAAAAGAATAACCCCAAAGATCCCGGTGTCGATCTAAATCTTCTTAGAAGCATGGTAGAGTCTGGACAGCTCAGGTTGAGCTCAATCCGAAGAAAAGAGCCAATCATCTGGGCTAATCACAATCATTCCCAAACAGGGAGGAATTCATAATGATCTGGATTCTGACGAGAAAAAAAATAACCCCAAAGATCCCAGTGCCGATCTAAATCTTCTCAGAAGCATGGTAGAGTCTGGACAACTCACGTTGAGTTCAATCCAAGGAAAAGTGCTAATCATCTGAACTAATCACGATCATTTCACTCGAGGACATAGATCGATATTGTCAAGTATAATTGAAAATAAACAACTCTGCAATTTCTTCATAGGCACGCCCAAAAATTGACGCTAAAGTGCCCCCCGGGTGAAGAAAACGAATGCGTATCCTTCACAATTGAACGTCCCGGGATCACAAGGGATCCCATTTCGTTTCTCAACTACAAATAACGTGGGAGGAATGAAAACTGAAGGTGGGAGGTTTCCAGCCTGTGAGAGCTGAGATGCCAAAATCTTCTTCACTTGAAGAAATAAGCCCGATCCCCATCCCTATCGCGGCAAGATCGCAAGGTATATGAACGCGTCCAGTGGATCGAGCACGTCAGATCAGAGGCTACCAATCAGTTCTTCATTTGTTGCAAACGATCGCAGGCTTAATATTATACTACATCAATAGATTTCGATGCAAAGGTTGGGAAAAATCGAGAGGAACAGGACGGTGGCAAACGGTGAGTGAGTCTCCCAAAACTTCAACCCATTCATCAACGAGGAAAAAAGAAGCACCCGAGGAAGGAGAGCACCCGCTCTTAATCCCTAGAATCATAGGGTTACACAAAAAACCACGACAAAGTAGAAACGCAGATAAAGTAGAAAAGGAACCAACAGATCCGTGCAAGCAAGGAATATCGCAAAAACCCTAACCCCTCCAACAGGACCGCGGGCTATCGGCGCGACACCTGACAGAAGATCAGCACCAAAACCTCCTAGGAGCACCAACTCCGACCTCCTCCTCGCTCCTCACACTCTGATCAAAAAGTGCCGACGATAACGCCGACGCCAGCCAAAAAATAGCTCCTAGTGTAACCGCGACTTGCTCCTCCACATGAACACCATCAACCAAAACTAGAATACGAAACCCAGATCTCGATTCGCAGAGGGGCTAACAGAGCCCTGAGGCTCCAAACTCACGTCTCCCCGTTCTTTAAATACTCTCGTAGATCAGACGGGCTTCTCTCTCTCTCTGCCTCTCTCTCTCTCTGTCTCTCCTCTCTCTCTCAATCTCCCTCTCTCTGTCTCTCTCCCTCTGCGTCAGATACGCGAAACCTTCCTCGGTTACCTTCACTCCCACGCCACCTTCCGGTCCGGGGGCGGATTACACTGCGCAGGCAGCTAATCCCAAACCGGTAACCTCACCTCAGTCAAGATATCGTGCTACGTCATCCATGGGCCCACCGCTCTCTGATCGTCCGCAGTGTCTGTTCTTTAAAATATCGGGGTATCTCCTACCATTTCACATATTTACCAATAAGCCCCTCAATCCAGTTCGGAAGCCCAGTTCGGCAAAATCGCAGGTCTATTCTGGGGTATTTTAGTAACATCATATCCTGCGAACCATGCTGCTTCTGTTATCCCCGACCAATCAGGAAAGCGACGTAATAGAGTTGACACGTGGCAAGTAATTATAGGTTCTCTTTCACGAGCAAGTGAGCCTGGTACCCACCAGCTTTATTATTAGCGTTGAAGGCCCTCGAGGCTTTATGAGCAAACATCAACTTTAATTTATTGACGTATTTATTCCTTTGGTCACTCCTGATAAGGTGAAGGTGCAATAAGTTTCCTTATGGGGGCCCTACAGTAAAATTGCTATAATCCTTTGGTCGCTCTGCTGGATGGAGGCTGATTGGATAAAAAGGATAGCACAGTAAAAACAATAAATGTAGGGGATTTTATGCAAATAAAAATAGCGTTTTCTTGATATAAAGTGTTTTTATTAGCATGAATATTTTTATAAATATACACAGATAAATATGCTATTAATTAGCCGTAGCTGCGGGAGGAGAGAGAAATGGGCTGGTGGCACTTACCTTTGAAGAAAGAGAGGACAGTGAGACCATTCACTGTTGCATCATAGTCAGACTCTCTCTCTCTCTCTCTCTCTCTCTCTATCTCTTGCTCTCTCTCTCTCTAGCTCTCTATCTCTCTTCTACTATCTCTCTCTCGCTCTCTATCTCTCTCCATCTCTCTCTCTCTCTCCTCTCTCTCTCTCTAGCTCTCTATCTCTCTCCATCTCTCTCCATCTCTCTCCATCTCTCTCTCTCTCCTCTCTCTCTCTCTCTCTCTCTCTCTGGGCTGTACCGGTTCCCATGTATGGACTTAATTCATTCAACAAATAAAGTTTATTTAATCGAAAAAAAATTGAGCGTTATCGTCCCTCTCTGGTACCTCGTCTCCCTCGCTCGTCCCCTCCAGTACTCTCTCCCTCCTCTCTCTCTCTCTCTCTCTCTCGCTCTCTCTCTCTCTCGGGAAGTAAGGAACAGCAGTCAGGATGCTGCTGCAAGCGGTGGCAGCTTCCCACCAGCCGGCGCAGCCCCACGATATCCTCCTCCGAGCTCCCCCGAAGCGCTTCGGTCGGAGAAGGATCTTCTTGGACGGGGCGTCCTCCATTGGCAGATGCAACCGCTGGAAGCGCAGCTTGGGCATCGATGACTACTCCCCTTCAAGGTATCTCCTCCTCCTCCTCCTCCTCCTCCTCCTCCTCCTCCTTCTGCTCCTTGTCCTGCTTACGGTGCTCGCTGGCGGATTGGGGCTTACGGAGGGGAGTGAGTATACATGAGCATTTTCCGTGCAAAAGTATGCCACAGCGGTGATCTTTTGACGGAGAATCCGATTTCTTGTTGAGTTCTTCGTGGTTCCAGCGAATCTGGGGATCGTGATGACGATCTCGACGAAGCCGTACGCAACAACTTGCCTTCAATCACCCGGCGGAGAGTGTTGGCTAGCCTGGCCGTCTGCGTGAGCTTACGTCCTTCAAGGTACTTGTCAGGTTCGCTCTTCGTGCGTCATTCAATTGACTCCCGCATTGTCATTTCCATCCATCACGAGTGTACAGGTTGAGAGTAAATGCATTCGCAACAATCAATTCCATGGGTTCTACACGTAAATGATCAATGCAATGTGATGTCATATTCTTCTGACAGCCCTCGCCTTGGGGGATCCTTCGGTAACCATTGAAGACGTATCTCCCACCGTCTACCCCTCTGGGCCGCTCTTTCCGTCCGAGGTTGATCTCCTTCTTTACTCAATCAAGGCCCTGATTTCTGCGCTGCCCCCTCAAATTACACAAAATCGTTGACAGGAAAGGATTGCTAAGCTCTTCGAGAAGAATACGTATTCTGTTGTCAACATATTTGACGTAACCCTGCGACCTCAGCTTAATGTAACTGGTGTTGTTGAGGTATTGGGATTTCTTTCTGGTGTTTCATTTTTTTTTCTAGCATCTTGGCTTTTGGAAAAGAATATTGAAAGAATTTTTCAAAGTTTATCATGTGAGCATTGATTTCATATGGTTACGAATGGGCTAGGTTCCAGAAGGAAATGGTTCCGGAATTGTTTGGGATGGAGAAGGGCACATTGTGACGAATTATCACGGTAAGCCCAAGTCTAGCTGTATATCCCAGTTTTAATATACGGCATGAGAACTGCCTGTTTCACTCCATGTAGATTAATTTGATCGACTAGTTATATCACACTCTTCATTTCTCTACTATAATCTGATATTCCTGCACCATGGGACAAGAACTGATGAAAATGTTCTCCGAATTTCTGCCAGTGGTTGGTAATGCTCTCTCAAGGAGTCCAAGTATTGGCCAGGTTGTTGCCCGTGTGAACATTCTTACCTCTGAAGGGTGAGGGGCTCTGAGCCTTTATGATTTCTCGCCATCTGGTGATTTACCACCTATGTGCACTGCCTGTATTCTATAACCATTCAACATCTATAATCCATTGATCACGGGCTTGACTTATTCAAAAGGGTGCAAAAGGATTTCGAGGGTAAATTGGTTGGTGCAGACCGTGCTAAAGATCTCGCTGTCTTGAAGGTACATTTCTTTCATCCTCGATGAGGAACATATGAAGGTCTCTTAGACAATGCGCTTTTGTGATCTAATGACTGGTTCTTGAAGTGAAGAGTTCTCCGACAGAGATGTGGGAATCAAAGTGTTGTGCTGACTGGCTACCCTCACAATGAACACATGATATTTGTTCATCTCGGTAGTTGCCAGCTGAAAAAAATTGAATGCGTGTGCATGCCATATCATCCATTTTGGCAGACTATGGAGAAGAACAGTGGTGGATTTTAGAAACTATCACCTCTTTTTGTGCGGATGTTTTTTTTTTTTTGGGTTGTCATTCTATCAGAATGAAGGCTTCTTCTTCCGGAAGATAATCTGATACCTGAAGCATTTAGCCTGATATCCATGTCCCGGACTCCTGAGACTTCAACCGAAGGTGATGGATTCCTCTGCTTCATTAGATTCTTCCGAAATGGCCTTCCCATGATTTCATGGCCCTTCAGCGAATGAAGTAGGTTTCTTTTTCTTGAAGATCTTCCATCTTTGGGGGTTCTAAAATTCTGATCCAAATAACCACAAGTCGGAAAATTATGTCCCTAGATGCACCAAAGTTAATAATATCTGTGAGCCGGATGAATATCTGATTCTTATTCTTGAGTTGGTGCCGATTTTACTGTCCAATGCACATCCCCTTTTCGGCTGTAAAATATGTGTTTAAAATACATAAATATATGCAGCTTCGTGATCGTTTTAGTGATAATAATTATATGCACACATGGATGTTCAAGGAAACTGTCCCAGTTTCTTCTGCTGAGAACTGGGCTCCTCATATTTTTGTAGCGTGAATAATTCTGTGAACTTTCTGTGTGACAGGTGGAAGCTCCAAGCGATATTTTAAAGCCAATCAATTTGGTGGAGCCATCTGATCTAAAAGTTGGGCAGCAATGTCTGGCCATCGGGAATCCATTTGGTTTTGATCATACTCTGACTGTCGGAGTTATCAGTGGGCTAAATCGAGAAATTTTTAGCCAGACGGGTGTAACAATCGGTGGCGGTATTCAAACAGACGCAGCAATCAACCCTGGAAACAGGTGATATCTCTGATCCATTATTCCTCTGGCATCTTAGTTTTTATCCATGTTCCCTAGAATTCCTTAAAATATTTTAGATTGTCTTCTAATCCCTCTAAAATATTCCCCAAGGATGTTCAAAGGGGATTATTTTAAATATCTAAATCGATGAAAATATGTAGGCCAATCCCGAGTTGCGATTTCTTTTCCATGGGCCCTGTAAAACCATCCTATCCTACGTTTATGTGATCCAATCGCCGTGCTTAAATAGCTCTTGTATGTCGGGTTTCGTCTCTGGAAGCATTGGACAGTGTGAAGGCTGCAATATTAACCACGTAAATGGATGCATTATTTTTAGTTGGAACTCAAAGTGGAGTTGCATTCTTCTTCTCCCCAGATGGATGCATTAATTTACTTGATTTTAGTCGCCATATTTGCAGTTTTTTTTTTTTTTGTTTCCCACCGAATTATTTCATCTGCAGCATGTCTCAAACTATGGTTTTCTAATATTTTGCAGCGGCGGCCCTTTGCTGGATTCGAAGGGAAAGATGATAGGAATCAACACCGCCATATTCACTCAAACAGGCAGATCCCTTTCCCATATCACTTGTGCTTATGCTTTAAAATCTGAGGAGACTTTGCACGAATCTCACGCATGAATGCTGCTACGTTACTCGCCCTTGCTTCTTTGCTGTTCATTCCGTCGACTGGATAATGTCAAACAGCTGTGATGAAAAGTCAAACCCATTATGTCGCATCATCTGGGTGGTCCTTCAATGCAGGGACGTCGGCTGGAGTGGGGTTCGCCATCCCATCTTCAACCGTGTTGAGAATCGTGCCCCAGCTGATCCAGTTCGGCAAAGTGAGTCGTCAACCCTTCACCCTTTTTTCTTTCTTTGCCCATCTTGCGCTGCGTCATGGCTGAGCAGTAGCTCCGGATTGATTATCAGAGAAATAAACACCAGACTAATCGCATGAACACAAGAACATCATCAACCCTCGCATGAACCCTTTTTTGTTGGTCGATTCCTATCTGGGTTCTCATGAAAAGCGGTTCTTTCTCCGTCTTTGCTGGCCGGGGCCCATTTTTGGAACAATTGGGCGTTCCCCGGCTCTATGAGCTGAATTATTGATACAAGTTTATACAGTATTTAGGATTTTCATCACCCATTAATGCCTGTTTTTTTAGAAAGAAAATGATGAATTGAAGGCTTTTTTTTTTTTTTATAACTGGTATTGCTTGTAGTTCCTGGCTGGGTTTCTGCAATCCCTGTGAAGCTTGGGTGGTTTCTCCCAAGATCGAACAGACGAAGAACTGTTTTTTTTGTAGGCTTTTGTCTCAGATCTTCAAGGGATGAGTGCCCTCCTCAACGGATAATTTCTCTGTTACCGTGTTCATATATATTATATATGTATGCCCTTATTCTATCTCAAGATCCTTGTTGGGCATCGTCGTGGTGGTGGTGGTGGGAGGAAGGTTAGGGTTTAAGTCCTTGAAGCTTTCTTCTTCTGTCGTGTTCTCTGCATCTCAGGTCGTCCGCGCCGGCCTGAACGTGGAAATAGCATCGGACCTGATCGCGAACCAGCTGAACGTCCGGAATGGAGCGCTGGTGTTGCAGGTACGAGCGTTCCTCGCAGCCCGCCCCCCCCACCTACCCACATCGTCTTCTTCCTCGGATCGAGCTCACCACCTGGTTTTCCTTCTTCCCCGAAGGTCCCCGGGAGCAGCCTCGCGGCCAAGGCGGGGCTTCTTCCGACGAGCAGAGGCTTCGCCGGTAACATCGTCCTCGGGGACGTCATCGTGGCCATCGACGGCAAGCCCGTAAGCCTCTTCTTCTTCTTCCTCCTTCTCCTGGTATTCCTGTTCTTCTGTTCCGCTCTGAATAGGGGTCGCCGTCCTCTTGAGCAGGTGAGGAGCAAAGCGGGGCTGACGAGAGTGCTGGACGACTACGGCGTGGGGGATAAGATTCTGGCGAGAATTCAGAGGGGCGGCGAGACCCTGGAGCTGCCGCTCATCTTGGAGGAGACGAGCTCATGAAGGTTTCTGCCAGCTAGAGAGAGAGAGAGAGAGAGAGAGAGAGAGAGAGAGAGAGAGAGAGAGAAGGTGGCACAGTCGGGAAGACCGCTTTTGCTTTCAATGGAAGGTTAAAGGAGGGAGGGTGGGGGAAGGTGGGGAACCCAAGCTTGGACCAAGACCATGACCAGTCAGTCTCTCTTGGACCATGACCATCTTCTCCACTCCACCCCCACAAACCTAAACTTCTGTGAAATATACAGAAACCATAAAGAGACCTCGCTCTCTCCCCTCTCTCTCTCTCTTCTTTTTTTCTGGGGCTGTCTGCTGTGTCGAGAACGGTGCAGAGGGGGGTGGATAAAGAAGAAGATGCTTGGATTGCCGGCGGACCCACCGCTCCCATGGAAGGGGAGATACTTGGCTTCCCGAGAATGGCCTACCGAGCGTCTCTTTCCACTCCACGCCTGTCAGAATCTCCGAAGCAAGTTCCTTCTCTCCAGCAGATTTGGTCGGGTTCGCCGCCATATGATTGGAGATCCTCCTCCTCTCCCGGACTGATTATATCCCCCCGAGTAACCCAGAGAGGGGACAGCTACAGGCAGATAGATAGTTTTAGAGAGAGAAAGGGCGGCGGCGATGGTTCCCGGGTGTCGCAGGTTGGTCGTCTTCCTAGCGGTGCTGGCTCTCTTGCTCGCCGCAGCCCCGCCGGAGATGGCCGCCGGCGTGGAAGTCGCCGGCCGGAGAGGCGGCAGGAGCGGGGCCGGCGTCGAGGTGGAACTCGGCGGCGCCGCCCGTGCGCCGCCGCCGCTGTCCTTCGTCCTCGACAGCAAGCGGAGGGTCCCCCGGGGGTCCGACCCCATTCACAACAGGTGCTGAAGAAGATCATCTCCTGTTCTCTATCTCTCTCTCTCTCTCTCTATCTCTCTATCTCTCTCTCACTCTCTATACTCTACTCTCCCTCTCCCTCTCTCTCTCTCTCTACCACCCTCTTCACGTCGAGTAGTTTCCACCATGGCGAGCCGTGTACAGAGACGACACACAAATTCATTTCCATAGCCGCTCGCTTGCTTCTTCAGAGAGAAAGAAAATGAGAAACACACACACTTTTCATTCAGCTCACGCTGGAATTCTCGATCCTCCTCCCGTCTCCCACCTCGCCGGCGGCGTCTCTGAAAAACTTGGCATCTTCCCGAGAGCTCTGGAGGCGCCGCCGGGAGCTCCGGCGGAATCTGCTCTCCCGGTGGAGGGCCAGCCGGAGAGAGGGCAGCTTCCGGGCCACGGCCCCCCAGATCATCTGGACGGCGCCGTCCTTCTGCGAGGGGAACTGGTACTCGAAGTGGCCGGCTACCTGGTTCAGCTTCTCCCACATCCTCCGCCATTCCCCTCGCCGGAAACCGCGCAGGAGCTCCACCAGGAAGCCCCTCCGGAGGGCGTCCGCCGCCGGGACGAAGACGCAGAACTCGGCATAGTCGAGGACGTCCTCGAAGGGGAGCTCGAGGTCGTTGCTGATGACGACGGGCACGCAGCGGCGGGCGATGGCGTCGAACAGCCGGTTCGACGACGGCGTGTCGCCGGCGATGGTGAGGCAGAACTTCGCCGTCGCCATCCCCCTGGCGGCGCTCCTCACCCCTAGGCCTCTCGCCGCCCCGTACGCAAAGTGCACGTCCTCCTCGTCCTTGAGCAGATGGTAGAGCTGCTCGCGCACGGCGCCTCCCTGGTTCAGCGAGAATCAGCGCCGGAGGAGGAGAAGAAAACCTAGAAGAAGAAGAAGCTCACGTTCTTCCGGTGGATAGCGCCCTGGAAGTAGATCAAGGTGGCACGGGAGTCGAAGGGAGGCAACTCGCCGGCGGCGGAGTCGACGACGTGCTGGTAGGGGGCGACGATGTCCTTGCCGAGGTTGGAGACGTCGCCGGAGCAGCGGCCGAAGTCGGCGACGACGAACATGGCGGCGCTGAGCTTCAGCTTCGCGCTGGCCAGGCTGTTCGGGTGGTGGGAGACGATCAGATGGTCCCTCCCGCCGGAGCGCTGCCACTCCTCCCGGTGCAGCAGGAACTCCACCAGCTCGTCTTGCAGGCGCTGGTCCTCGCTCCCCCCTTCCTTCTCGCGGAGCTTGGAATGGCGGTTGTAGCTCAGGGACGAGAAGAAGGGTACGAAGATCACGTCGGCGGCGCTGGAGTTCATCTCCCGCACCGCGGCGGCGCACCGACCGCCGGAGGAAAGGAGGTCCAACGTGAGCCAGTACTCCACGCTGTGCTGCAGATTGAGCCCACCGGGGTACCGCGGGACGGCGCCGCCGCCGGAGAGGTCCGGCCAGAGCTGCCCCTCCCTCCCCTCCCAGGCCAGCATCCCGAAATGAAACCTCGGGGGGAGGTCGTACATGTAAACCCTGAGAAACATTAAATCCTTCCGGTCACAGGATTCCCTCCTGGTTCTCAGATCGGAGCTGCTCTCGATCTCTAGGGTTCTATGGCGGAGCCCACAATCCAACACCGAGGATGAATTATCATTGACGGCCATTATCTTAGTAACAGAGGGGGGAGTGAGAGAATCTGCTCCGCCGCCGGCCCGGAGGAGGGAGAAGCAGGAGAACAGAAGGAGGGAGACGGAGAGGATGCAGAGGTAGAGGATGGACCTCCTCTTCTCAAGGATCGGTGGCTTCATTTGGGATTCTCGTATAGAGAGAGCTCAGTACTCCTCTTGGTCACCAACTCGCAGTGATCAATAGAGAGAGAGAGAGAGAGGTAGGCGACTGAAGTTCAGAGATTGACCTTGGCCAAGAAACCAGAAGCCCATCCCGAGGATATCATATGGGTGCTCGTCGTTTCTGGTGGCGTGGTTGTCGCCGGCGGAGACGACGTTGACCAGTTCTTGGAGCTGTCCTCTGGTCAGTTTGATGGGCTTGCGGCGTTAAAATATGTTGGAGAAGCAGCAGAAGGATCCCTCTGAACCCCCAGATGACGTTCAGTTTTCCTGGGCAGGTTGTCCTCTCCCTCGACGTGAGAGAGAGAGAGAGGAGTTTCGGCTTCACGACATTGAGACCCCATGGTCTAAAGAGGGGAGAAGGAGAGAGATAAAGAGAGAGAGAGAGAAAGAGAGAGAGAGAGAGAGAAAGAGAGAGAGAGAGATTCTGTTTCTTCTGAGTCAGTGAGGCACGGGAAGCTCAACAGACATTAGCTGTATCACCCAACGGAGCCCATTAATAGGCAAGGTAGAGAGAGAGAGAGAGAGAGAGATTTATATATATTTGACTTTGACCAACCTTGAAAATCACATGGCTGCCCCCCCTCCCATCCTGAATGGGCCAGGACAGTGGGCCACGAAGGCCCATCATCAGATCGAAGGGTCCACGACAATGTGGGGTCCACAATTTCGCAAGGGGGACAAAATTGATTCGTCTTTTCGTCGGAGGCGGCGGCGTTGGGAGCGCTTCTGGCTGTCGGATCCTGATCTGACGGGCGCGCGATGTCGAATCTCCGTCACATGTTTAAATGTCTAAATTTCTTATCCTAATATTAAACACTCTTTTAACGGCGTCAAGTCACGGTGTGCGACCCACCGACACCAAACTTTCCACATCGCAGATATTTCACGGCGTTAAGAAAATGACCGTTCACTCTTTCCCATCCCTTCTTCCTTCATTTTATTAGTGTTCCTCACCCCCCACCGCTACTGCCCCCTTCCACACTCGCCACCATCTCTCTCTCTCTCTCTCTAGAGCGGCGCTTTATCTCTCATGGGATCCCCAGCACCGCCGGAGCTGTAGACCCTCCGGTGGGCGGTCCGATAGGTGGAGAGATGGAGCTCCACCAACCCCAGCACCTCCAGCAGCTTCGCCCGCCGCCGCTGCCGTCGTCGCCGCCGCCGCCGGTGACCCAGAAGCCACTGGGGGAGCAGGACCTCAAGCGCCGGCCCGTCCTCCCCATCTCCTTCTCCAATGGCACCCTTAAGAAGCACCGCCCCGTTTACCCTTTTCCTCCGCCACCGCCGGAGCAGCAGCAGCAGCAGCAGCAGCAGCAGCAGGGCATCTACAGGGAGTGCATGAAGAACCACGCAGCGGCGATGGGGGGCCACGCCCTCGACGGCTGCGGTGAGTTCATGCCCTCGCCGGTGTCCACCCTCTCCGATCCCTCCTCCCTCACCTGCGCCGCCTGCGGCTGCCATCGCAACTTCCACCGCCGCCTCCTCTCCGGCGATCTCCCCTCTCCACCCCACCACCACCACCACCACCACCACCGCCGCCGCCGCCACCAGGACAGGGAAGCGGAGGAGGAGGAAGAGGAAGAAGGGGACGAGGCCGTCGACGATGAGGAGGGCCAGAGCACGCCTCCTCCTCCTCCGCCCCTCGCCGGCGGCGGCCCCGCCGTGCAGTTCTACTCGGCCCCGCACATGCTGATGGCCCTGAGCGCAGGGCTCACGGGGGGGCCCTTTGGTAGGTCGTCTTCTTCCTCCCTGCCGGCGGCGACGGCGAGCGCCGCGCCGAGGAAGAGATTCCGGACCAAGTTCAGCGCAGAGCAGAAGGAGAGGATGCAGGAGCTGTCGGAGAAGCTGGGATGGCGGATGCAGAAGAGGGACGACGCCATGGTGGAGCAGTGCTGCCAGGAGATGGGAGTCTCCAGGGGTGTCTTCAAGGTCTGGATGCACAACAACAAGCACAACTTCGTTGGCGGACCCTCCTCCAGGAGATCCGCCGGCGCCGGCAGCGCCGGCAGCGCCGGCGGCGGAGGAGAGGCCACCAGCAGCAGCGGGGGCGCCGCCGCCGGGGGAGCCCACCTTCCCGCCGGCGGCAATGCCGCCGACGGCTTCAACTGCGGCGCCGGCGCCGGCCACGTGATCAACAGCTCCTCTCCTTCATCCTAGGGCGGTAATGGTAATGCTAGGGTTTCTCCCCCCCTCCCCCCCCCCCCGCCCATTCTTCTTCTTCTTCTTCTTCTTCTTCTTCTTCTTCATAAGTCTACCGGCCGGATTAACCAGAAGTGAGGAGGGATGGTAATTTCTGAGGGAAAAAGAAGGATCGCCATCATCGTCCTCCCTCCGGCGGTGGATTGATTGCCCCCCCGCGGTACCAATTCATGGCCGGCGAACGATGGTGATGCTCATGATGATGATGATGATGATGCTGGCGGTGGGAATTTACTGGGGGAGTTACTTCCTCCACCAACTCATCGATCCCCCCTCTTCTCCTCTCTCTCTCTCTCTCTCTCTCTCTCTAGTTGCAGTCCGGTCTTAAACAGCCCTCTTGGGAGCTTTGAGATCTGTGCCCCCCGGCCGCCGGCGGTGGTCTCTCTCTCTCTCTCTCTCTCTCTCTCTGTCTATCGCCTTCTTCTTCTTCACCGGAGAGAGGTTGGAGATCCTGCTGGGTTGGTGGGGTTCATGGGATCCTCCGCCTTCCTCTTCGGGGAAGCTCCCCCTTTGATATGTGCAAAACCCTAATATAATATCCTCCAACCCGTCCCCATTAGGAAACTTTAACAGCCCTGCTTGCTGTTCCCCACCATCCTCATCTCTCTCTCTCTCTCCCTCTCCCTCTCCCTCTCCCTCTCCCTATCTCGCTATTGCAAGAGGTTCCCAGAGACGGCGAAGCCGCAGCGCGCCGTCCAGCTCGCCGGTGGGGGCTGCGGCGCCGCCTCCGACCCGCCGCAAACCCGACTGGGCTGAGGACCCAAATCATGATTAGAATATTAAATTTAATCTCAAAAGAAAACGACCTTTATCGCATTTATTTTGTAAAAACTCTTCAAATCCATCTATTTATTGCCGCATTCGCCAACGGGGGTCAATCCGACCGTCCATCTGATCCTCGCCGCCGCCCGGTTCCCCCCCTTTTCTGTGGTCCCCATCGGTCCAAGTGCGCCCCACCAGGAACCTTATCCTGTTTCCCTCTCGCTGCCACTGTGGTCCATGGAACCCCTCCCACCTGATCGTCGTCGTCGTCGTCATTATCCCCATCCCTTATTTTTACATCAATACTTTCACGAAATTATTCCCCCCCCCCCCCCCCAACCCAATTGAAATTATGTGGGCTTTTCCCCTGGGCCCAAGATGGGCCCGGCCCGACGGAGAGCCCGTCTGAAGTACGAGGCCCATCTCTCTCTCTCTCTCTCTCTCTCTCTCTCTCTTGCTCTCGCTCGCTCGCATGGGGGGGGGGGGTTCCGATCGGGGCCGAATGTTCTGGCTTTTTCGTTGGGCTCGGCGGCCTAGGGGTGGGGTGGGGTGGGGTGGGGGTCGCCATCATAGAAGGTCTCCGCATCAAGATCCTCATCAGTTAATGGAAATCTCGTGGGGTGCATTAGAAGCAAGTTGGCCCGGCCCCGCTCGCCCTCCACGAAGACCTTTTGAGAGAGAGAGAGAGAGAGAGGGAGAGGGAGAGAGAGATTACCGATCCAAATCGGCGGATTCTGTGTTGTCGGCTCAATTGGGTCCCTGACTGCGACGCCTGATCCTCTCACAATAATGGGAGGTGGGCCCGCAATGGATTGTTTCAGTTAACTGATGTGGGACTATCCGAATACGGATGAAAGCATGGATGTTTACTGGGTCGGGTCCACACGCACAGTCTTTATGATAGTGGGCTCTTTCGGTATGAATTAGATATCTCAGCCCAATAGTGTTATTGGTTTGGCGGGGACGAAAAAGCCCTTATGGCTGATACTGGGCTTTTATGTTGGGCATACTGTGCCCAGTTGGATAAGCCCATTAGAGATTCAGCGTGGCCCACCAAGCGAGTAGGATATATTCCCATCAATTCCCAAAGCTGGAAAATGGCCCAATTCCGGAAAGTGTGTGACGTCTGCAGAGAGGATCAGAGGCAAGCCATGTTGACGAAGATCAGCCGTTGGATAGGCTGATATGCTGATCGGATGGCGAGTAGTGCATCACGAGTCTCCTCTGACTCGTCGGTGAGAGGTCAGCGACGTGGACCGGGGAGTTCCCGGGGGTTCGAAGGGTCTCCTTCAGGTCAACAGGAGAGAGAAAGGGGGGAGACAAATGGGGAGGGGGCGCCCAGTCAAAGCTTGCAGAAACCTTAAGGTGGCGCTGCACACGGCTCTGTCCTCTGGGGGGAGTAATGGCGGCACTTACTGCAACCAGCCTCGCCTTGACTGACTGGTTAAGAAGGGAGGGAAGTGAAGAGAGGTAGAGAGAGAGAGGGGGGGAGGAGTTCACGCGGAGGGGAAGAAGAAAGATACAGCTGGATCTGATGGGAGTCATTTATCTCACTAGGGCCTTCTCCCTTATGTGAGTTATCCCCGGAGGAAACTTCCTTCGTGCCCCTGCTCTCTCTCTCTCTCTCTCTCTCTCTCTCTCTTCACACGGGAATGGGGAAGAATAAAGAAGGGCTCAGCAGTGAGCTTGGTCAAGAGACCGCTCGCATGTGGCTCAGCGGGGGGATACATTTAATGCGTCATGCATTTACTCTTGTTTCTCGGGCTCTGTATGGACTCTTTTCTTCGGAGCGTTTCTAGAAGGAGACGTAGGCTCGGGGGCGCCACCAGCCGTCTGATCATCATCCGACGTGCATGGCCCACCCGGAGCTTTCTCAATGTAGGTCGATGGTGAGAGGGCGAGATTGGGCAGAGAGTCCTACTCTCCTGGGCCTCGCTTAGCCTCTCGGATGAGTTGTAGAATCCCGCCTTAGATCCGGCAAGATCTTATATTTACATGGTGGAGTCCGTCCGGAGGGCACAGCCACAAGACACATGCACATGGATAATGTTCCCATCACCGTCGGCGTAGAGAGAGAGAGAGAGAGAGAGAGAGAGAGAGAGAGAGAGAGACGTAAGAGCAGGTCCTGCCGCCGCCCATCTCTCTCTCTCTCTCTCTCTATCTGTACACCCGCTCTGATGGAAGTCTACACTTGGATCACAAAAACATTATAGTATTCGCTAAAACTTTTGGGAAACATCTCCACTCTCTACCCACTTACGACGACTAATAGGTGAACTCTTCAACTCGGATCGCTGGAGCTTCGTAGACTTGGTCTCTCGAGAAAGGAATGAAGAAGGGTCAAGGAGAAACCCATGGCCACGCGAACTCGGGAAAAACAGGAGTCAGACGGCCCTGGTTTCGAGCCCCCGGATCTCTTCAGAGCTTCTTAATGAACGTATCCTGAATTATTTTCGGCATCCGCAGCCCATGCATTACCAGAGAATTATTCTCAAACTAGCATTCAATAAGCATATGTAGATTAATTTACACTTCTGCCCTCTCCAGTGTGGAGGGCTCTCTCTCTCTCTCCTCTGATCCGCCTCAAAGCGAAATCACTGAATCAGAGGTACAAACCCTAACTAGACACCCGAGAGCAGGGGAGATGACGAAGAAGAAGGGAGAAGGAAAACTTCATCTTCTTGGATCATCCATCCATGCGAGTCCGGCTCAGAACAACTCGCCCGTATCGATCATGGGCATGTCCATGAGCGCCTCGTGCCCCTGAGCCAGTCCATCGTCGAACAGCCAGGTCTCCAGGAAGGAGAGCGGCATCGGCTTGCGCTCCGGGTGGAAGATGCTCCCTTCTTCTTCTTCTTCCTCCTCCTCTTCCTTCAGCGCCGACGACAGGGACTGGTCAAACTTTACCAGCGAGTCGTCTCCGAGTTCGCCACCGACAGCGTTGCTAGACGAGTGCTGAGTCGAGTCCGAGTTCGACCCGGAAGGGGAGAGCGCGCTGCCGACTAGGAGCTTCGGCTTGGCCCTCACCCATCCTTGGAGCATCCGGGAGATGTTCTCAGCGCTGTAGGCGTAGGTGCCGGCTGAGGAAGAGACCTGCTGGGGGCTCTGGGTCTGAGTTGCGACCGAGTTGCGCAGATTCGAAGAGGAAGAAGAGGAGGTAGAAGAGGAGAGGGGGTGCAAGAGTTCGGACATGAAGCTGGGTGTCTCCGCTGAGAGGGCCTCAGAGAGAGCCTGCTTGGCCATTTCTATATCTGTCTGGAGCCTCCTCTCCCACTGGCCTTTGGCCATCGTCTGGTGGGACGTTGACGGTGCTGGCCCACCGAACGGGGAGCCATCTCCGCCATCGGACTTGAGGTTCCTCAGCTTCTTCTTTAGGTGGGTGTTCCAGTGGTTCTTGATGTCATTGTCTGTTCTCTCTGGAAGGTAGGAGGCTATCGCCGCCCATCTGCATAAAATCAAACATCACAGTTTATTCCCAAAGTTTCCACCATCTAAATCTTTGTGAATGTTTCAATAATCGTGAAAATTTTCTGTTACCTGTTGCCGAGGAGAGCTTGGAGGTGGATGATGGTCTTCTCTTCCTGGTCAGTGAAGTTGCCTCGTTTTATCCCTGGCCGGAGGTAATTCGTCCACCGGAGTCTGCAGCTCTTGCTGCATCTAAGGAGCCCTGAATAACAGCCCGAGGGGGGAGAATTAGACGCGGAGGACAAAGGATTGTGATCGTTGGTCATTTACTCGAAGAAGGGGAACGACAAAGAGAGTGATGCCCCAAGAAGATGAGAAAGAGGTAGACAGATAGATAGGAGGGAGGGAGGGAAGAAGGGAGGGAGGGAGAGAGAGGGAGAGAGGGAAGGAGGGGAGAGAGGGAAGGAGGGGAGAGAGAGAGAGAGAGAGAGAGAGAGGTCTCTCACCTGCGTTGGTAGGAACAGATCTCCAGTTCCCGGCGCCATGCTCCTGAACGTAAGTGACCAGGATGATGTCCTCCTCCGGCGTCCATGGACCCTTCTTAACCCCAACTTTGTCGCAGCAGGGTGGCCGACCCATCTCACCGTCCCTCTTCTTGGGAAAGATTTGAGAGAGAGACGGAGACAGAGACAGAGAAAGAGAGACAGAGATTGGGAGATCTGTGGCTCCTTATTTGATGCCTGTGAAGAGAAAGGAACGAGGTCTCCTTCTCCTTCTTCTTCTTCTTCTTGCTTGGACATGTGTCCATCGAAGCGGGTTTCCTCTCGTATATATACAGAAAGGAGTCGCAAAGCTTCCTCTGTGTGAAAGACGCGCTGACTCGTGACGTTGGGCAGCAGAGTGTGAGTTGTACAGAGAGAGATAGGGAGAGAGATTCAGAAATAGTCAAAGAGGCCAGCGAGGGACATTTACTCCTGGGGAACCAAAAGTCAGCCTGGGGTTGAGGTGAAGAGAGATTGTGGGGAGTGATAAGAGACCCTCTCTCTCTCTCTCTCTCTCTCTCTCTCTCTCTTTCTCTCTCTACCCGTGTCTTCTCAGAGCTAACCGCGTGCATTCAATGGGCTGCACCGGGGAAGCCCTATTCTTCGGCTGAATCTTATCCATATCAGAAAGATTTCTGATGATCATCGCTGCAAAATTCTAGCTTAACCACTTCTCTAATGGTGGTTGAAGAAGTAGCAGGACATCTGAGGTGTTTATAGACAGTTCTGAAGAATAAAGCAACGTAACTAGGATGCATATTTAACCGCGAAAGATCTCTCTCTCTCTCTCTCTCTCTCTCCCCCATACACCTTGTCTGGCTTGAAGGATGATGTATTTTATGTTGTCATGGGGACGTCAAGTCTCAGTAGACAGACGGCGGAAGACAGAAGAAGAAGACGCAGACCAAAACGGGCCGGCGCTCCTTGCCACGAAGAGGGATACGTGTCTGACAACGATAGTAACCCTAATTAATCTGAGTGAGAGAGAAAGAGATAGAGATAGATAGAGAGCGAGAGGGATAATTCTTCTACTCGTTCCTATCTCTTCTTCCCTATTGATGATGCTCATTAGCGGTGTAAATCTTAATTCAAAATGCAGTAGACACGAAATCTAGTTCCTACTCCCGTGTAACCATCTCTGAGTACCCTTGAAACCCTCTTACCTATCTGATAAGGTAATCGTTGATGTTGCTAGAACTAGCATGTGTGGGATGACAGATAATTATGTGAATTCTTAGAAAAGACAAATTACGCCCAAAACTCAACAATATTCTTGGAGGAGAAGAGCAAAAGCTTCTGTTCTCTGCGGTCGCTTTTGCTTTCTTGTGACTCGGCTGGATACCCATTATTTGGCAGGGACTTGATCTCCATGAGAGGCTAGTGCCTTTAAGAGGGTTGGCAAAGTACGGAGAGTAGGAAGGGTATCGATGGAGATAGACAGAGATGGACAGTGATCGAGAGAGAGAGAGAGAGGACAGGGTGTGGCTTTGTGATTGAACACGGGAATGCATCTGTTTGTGGGGTTAGGGAGGAAGATGTACAAGAAAGGTACCCCAACGCGTGCCTTACGTCCTACACTGTGTCAATCTTGTGCATATTGGATGGTAAAGATGGCTGCGTCATCTCCACCATGAATAGTACTTATCTTTTAACGTACTTGGACCACCTACGTATGTTAGTGCAAAACAGACGTAGATACATACATACATATATATATATATGAAGAGAGAGAGAGAGAGAGAGAGAGGGAGGGGTTTGTATTACTGCCTTCAACATCTACAGAAGAACGTCGGCAGGGTTCTCCAGTTGATCACGTCTCGACTGCGGAGGATCAGTTAGTCATCAATGGCGTCCCCCTCATCCAAATAAATACGAGAGAAGGAGATTCCGTGGGAACAGGGTCATAGGTGACGTTTGATCCACTTGAAGAATAATCGATCTACAAGCCGCTGAATCGGAAAAATCCTCACTGCAGACTATTTATGATGTTATTTTCTTCATTTATTTTGAAAATGTTTTCTTATACTTTTATAGATCTTTCTAGTCTTTCAAATTAGTTCCGAAAAACTATCTGCCACGTTACTGGTACATTTGTCTCTCACTCCTTAAAGACATTGAATATTAAGAATGGAGTCAACTCTTTGTAGGCTCATGTGAGAGTCTTCTATCAAGTTCCTATGTTTTTTCCATCAGCTATTAGTCTCATACCTCAAAAATACTGGTAATTTACTCCTTTAGTTGTCCTGACCATCGAAATAATGTCTATGTTCTCATAATGTTCTACCACCATTCCATGCCATTTATTTCTGCCATTAACTCTCTAAAACGATGAAAAAGGCTAGTCTTTACACCAAGAAAGGTGGCCGAGGCACTTAGAGTAGAGCAAGAGGGAGAGGCAGGGAGAGAGGGGGAGAGAGATGGCGGGGGCGGGGGGGAGGGAGGTGCATGGCCCATAAGAAGATTTACTTGGAAGAGGGAGAGGGAACATGGCTCATAAGGAGGTTATTAGGTCTTTTTAATGTAACACCCTTCCCTACAGCTTGCTATATATAGAATACGAGTGAATCCTCACAGAGAGGAAGATTCAATGGAAAAAACACCCAGTTTGCTGATTATAAAAGACCTTCAACGAATCAACCAGAGATAAATTGGACATTTTTCCTACTTTCAAGAAATTTATGAATAAACTGCTTAGTTTTCGGGAACTTCAACTGTTGTAATGATTACTTATATTATTCCTAAATAATTTTAGACCTTGTACCTTAGGTTAATTGGGCTTACAGATAATACCATCAAAATTGAGGAGTAATTAGGCGAGATAACTCCAGGATCTATTTTCAAATGAATTTTAAAACTTGAAGGGAAATATGATAACTCAAGAATTGTGTAATTTGATTTGATAACCGAAAATTTCACTTTTAGCCGGGTGGTTAACACTCCCATCTGTCTCTATCTCTGTGTGTGTGTGTGTGTGTGTCTCTCTCTCTCTCTCTCTCTCTCTCTCGCTATGTGTGTGTATATATATATATATATATACCCCAGGTTTCTAACCTCTGATAGGTTTGGTTTTCATCATCAATGGCAACTTATTTATGATCTGAGCAAATCTCGGATGGTCAAACCTAATTTTTGCAGACGGCCAAAACAGGAGTAGCCAAAGGATCAGTCCACTTGCCGGTCCGGGGGCATTCAATAACCTTTTTCCACTCTCTCTGTCTCGCTCTACTAAATCGTAGGAAAGCTACGGCCGCCTTGGAGAACCGAACCTGTTCCAAAACGAAGGGGGAAGGCCTAACAGGGCCAAAGCTTCTTTCCCACACGTACCTCCTCCCCCCTTGGCTCTTCCCCTCTAAATTCTCACCAAACCATCTGTCCTCTCTAACCGAACTCGAGCGGTTACGAAGCCCGC
The DNA here is from genome assembly GCA_902729315.2 of Spirodela intermedia. Classification (NCBI taxonomy): domain Eukaryota; kingdom Viridiplantae; phylum Streptophyta; class Magnoliopsida; order Alismatales; family Araceae; genus Spirodela; species Spirodela intermedia. Next base: position 5,440,498 of record LR746272.1, read on the forward strand.
AACTCTCGATGTATCCCCCCCTATGAGTCTCCAAACAGTCTCCTTCATATACGTACACCCAGAGGCAGATATCTGCGTTGATCGCTTCCGTTCAAACTGCAGTGGTTTCGATCTCGCAGATGCCAACAAGATCTTGAAGGAGAGACGGTCGTAATCTCCACGTGACGGCCGAAACCCTACATGGTGCAACCACGTGAAGGACCTCCCTCCCCACTGTAATAAATTCAATGGCGGGGTGACCCCTATTTCATCCCCGCGTTGCTATTTATTTCGCTGGTCGTGATCCTAAAGGACAACCGAGACTACACCACCAGGCTGTGCCCTTCGTCACCCCTCCATTGCGCCAACATGACGTGATGTTCCCCCCCACGCACAGTCAACGCTCTTGTGGGGATATGTATGCTATCACAACTGTTAACACGTTCCGAGACAAAATTGTAGCCTAGTTATGTTCTAGGACGACGGGGCTTATCGTTTAAGCCATGAGAGCGCGTGTGGTTGCCAAAGTATGGCCATATTCCTGTAAATACCCACAACTTCTTCTCGTGATGTGAGAACTGACAAATATGAGTATCGCTCAAATTCATAAAACCATGCTCGTATGTAGAATATCCCTCAACTAAGGGTGGCACATATCACCAGATGGACCTGGCAAGTAGCCACCAAACTATGGGACGTGTCTCTATAGACATCTCCACCTTCCACCCTTGATATGCACGTCTTTTTCGCTCGGGTCCTGTGCAAATCGTGCGAACTATGGTCGTATTTCTCTCAACAAGAAGATCACCCTTACAAGCACGGATTCAGATCAAGAGGAGATCTTCCACTGAGGATGGACATCTTATCAGGAGGGTGGTACATAAATCCATCAATCTGTAGTTGTATCTGCGGTAACACCAACATCTTCCCCTCATTATGTGCATATCATAACGTCGGTCTTATGGGGACCCATCGGTCATGAGCTGACCATCAAGAATCGCACCCTTCATCAACGTCAACGCCATCCCATGGAGACCATAGCAACAGAAGAAGGGAGCCAAAACCGGAAACAGGCGGATAGAAAGGCCACCTTCTTCACGATATCATAGTTACCCCTTCAAAGGAGATATAAAACCAAGAGGACACTACAAAATATTCCAACAAGCCTAGATTTTCGTTAAATTATCACGGTCGGCTGATATGAATTAAGTGGGTACGAGGATCACGACCCGGCAGGCCACTTGGACTGTCGCCATATCCCACTTGTGATGCCACTCAAGAGATTTGGACCAGACAGTTATGGGCTTACCACACGTTTCGTTGGCCCATTGACCTCGTGCACGCAGGAGCGTGGGTCGGGAGTCTATTTTTCTAATTATGTTGGTTTCTACGCATGGCGGAGGCTACCTTTCAAGGGATTTTATATTATTTTACTGCATTTAATCGTCTTAAAGGCGCCCGTCTTCCTCGGGGGAGGAAAACATAAATAATAATTATCCTGCTTCCTGTGAACGTTAATATTAGTTTATTATGATAATTCATCGAAGCTACTTACCGACGTTCAAGGAGAATTAAATAAATAATAACCATGTTCTTCTATCTCCTTTTCCATTTCAGACAGCATTTATACCGAGTTACTGATCGACAACAGTGATGTTTGCTCCTTTCCCTTTTCATTTTACCAAACATCTGCTCTTACTTGCTGTTCGAAGTCAATAATGCCCAATCTTTTAACTTTTTCATTGCAGTCGATTATTTTTTGCTCAAGTTGCTGGCCGAAATCAATAGTATTTGCTGATTTGGCTTTCCCATTTTTGGATGACATTTATACCAAGTTGCTCGGTGATATTGCTAAGTTTTCCTCATTTCCCTTTTCTATTTTAGTTTTAATATTAATTTTTCTTTGCTTAGGTTGCTGATCGGTTTCAATGGTCTTTGTTCATTTCCCTTTTTCCATTTAAGTTAATACTTCTGCCCAAATTCCTCGTTCACATAAATGGATTTTACTCCCTTTTACATTTTCCATTTTAGTTTATACTGATAGCGGGCTGGTGATCCACATCAACAATTCATGCATTCATCGGCTAATCGACATCAGTGAGTCTACGACCAGTATGATCTAGCTCGCCTAGGTTTCTCCAGATTTCGGAAGATCAAACGAAGCAACAAGTTGGGATGACCTGATCCCTGTCTATGTCAATTTCAGGCTCTGGTATAGTCCAACCCAAATCTGTAAATTATTTTTTCTTATCACATGATTATTTCTTCTCTCTCTCTCTCTCTCTCTCCCCCTCCACTCAGCATAACAGGTGCATTTGTGTAAGGATAAAGCCCATTGTCGCTTGTACCACGAGTAAAATGTGCATTTGAGAGCAAGAAGGCTTAGCTTCAGAAACAAGAGTATTTCTCTCTCTCTCTCTCTCTCTCCCCCTCCACTCAGCATAACAGGTGCATTTGTGTAAGGATAAAGCCCATTGTCGCTTGTACCACGAGTAAAATGTGCATTTGAGAGCAAGAAGGCTTAGCTTCAGAAACAAGAGTATTTCATGTACTGGTGGTCGATGATCTGCACTCGGTAGAGGCGGGTCTTCAACTCTCATCAAGGGCGGTGTCGATGCCTTCGTCGCCTTCAAGAACAGGGGCAACATCAAGCTTCTCGCACCCACTCATTCACAGACCACTAACAGAGATGAACAACTCTGATCACAGCTGGGCTTCACTTTATTCCACACCCTACGGGAAGCCACTTTATTCACTTTATTCCGCCCTCCCCCCCCCTTCTCTCTCTCTCTCTCTCTCTCTCTCTCTCGCTAGTTGGAAAAAAAAAGTCCAAAAATTCACAAGATTCAGTTCGAGAGACGGCAGACTCTCAGGCTGAGGAGAAGGTCTCCTCCAAGAACTGGTACAGCTGAGCCGCAACCTCCTGGGGGTACTCCTCATGAGGGAGCAGCGCTCCGGGGACCTCCACAAACTTGCTCACCCCCCTGGCCCCTCTCAGAGCGTCTATCTCCGCCTTGGACCTCTTCGGCGCGCCCTCCGCCCCTACGACTAGAACTGGCACTCGCCCTTCCATCTCTGCGAACAGCGCGAGGAACTCCTCCCGCGAAGCCACCGGATCGAGCTCGCCGGTGAGGAACGCCGCCGGCACGTAGCGCGCGCCCTTGCGCTTGGTCAGCTCGTAGCGGCTCTTCACTATCTCCTCCGTCACGTTGCTGGCGTCGGCGTAGACGTGAGAGGTGTACTGCGTCTGGATGGCCTTCTCGTTGCTCACCAGCATGCTGTACATGACCCATCCCACCGCCGGCGTTCTCAGCGTCCCCCGCAGAAGCCCGTATCTGCACCCATCCCAACTGAGCTCAGATGGTACATTCTGAATGGGATTTGAGGTTAAAGAAAGAGAGAAAGAGAGAGAGAGAGAGAGAGAGAGAGGATCTTGTTTAGTGATAGGAACCTGGATTCCATGTTGGAGTCTCGGCCGAAGACGATAGGCAAAGGGCCCGCCCAGGTGGGGGCGACGGCGGCCACCGCCGAAGGCTTCACCAGGCCCTTTTTCGCTGCCCGAAGGGCTATGGTCGCCGCATGGCCTCCGCCGAAGATGATCGGCCCCTCACCTGGTCAACAGCCGGATGCCAGTTCAGAGTTGGAAATGCTGTGATGGGATTGCGATGACAAACTCCGAGGTTGGATCCAAAAATGGCAACCAAATTAGAAAGTCCGCAGGCAGGCAGCTTTGTTTTCCGTCAGAAAGACGATTTTTTTTTTTTTTTTCCAGTGGTCAGCCCACAGGGCCGCTGGAATCAATATCCCATTTTTTTCTGATATGACGATTCAGGGTTTATCTCTCATCGTTGACTCCTAATCTGGAATAGGAGGAGGTTAAAAACCCACCCGTCTATGCTAGAATTTCGCTAGAATTTCGTCACCACAATAAGAAGGGGAACACAATTAACAAGGAAACTTCAAACAACCGCCAGAAACATAAAGAAGCAAAAGTCAAACTTTAAATCGCTGAGAATGGGCAGGGCAATAGACAGGATCAAGCACTGGCCCAAATGGGCGATGGTCATGGAACATCGTCTATATCTGGCAAAAAACCTAATCACGAATCAAAAGTCAAACCGAAGGTCCGTAAAATCATTTTAAAGTAAATGGGTAGGCCAATGGATAGAACACCGTCCCGTATCTCAAAACAAAGTCAACGATGAAGATGCCGTTAATAAATCACAAATTTTTGCGATCACAACCAACGGCGGCACAGTTTCAAAATGGAACACTGATAAAAAAGACTGACAGGAAGAACATATCCATTGTGTGCGAATGGTCAACCCTTTAGAGAGAAGAAAGAAGAAAGAATTGGACTCCATGGAAGCATATAGAACCAATCAGCGTTGACCACTGATTGAGTGGGATAATCCCAGAGGCGATGACGAACCTGCACCGGAGAGAGGGCCGTTCTGGGTATTGAGAAAGGCGACCAGGAAATCTTCCATAACGTCGGCATTGTAGTTCAGGGAGGGCCGATCAGAATATCCCAAGCCAGGCCAGTCAACGATGACGGCGCGCCAGTTCGTCTCCCCTCCGCGGCCGACGATGTCTCTGGCCACTGCCCTCCACTCCTCCACCGTGCTCACGTCAGAGATGGTCGGGATCATGAGGACGGTCTTCGAGCTTCCAGTGCCGCCCTCCCCGTGCACCTCGTAGTAAACATTCACGGACTGTTCTTCAAATCTCCACGCCCAGCTCCCCGTCTGAGATCCACCGGAAAACAATGAGCCCCGATCGCAGGAAGTAAACCAGGTGAATCGCAGTGGGCTGAATTGAATCCTCGATTCGCTTGTTTTCCGGAGAAATCGGAAAATTTGAAACGGCGGCGAATCGAAAGCAAAGAAACAGAATGAACCGGGGAATCTCCGACGGGAAAGAACAGATCGAAACCGAGCAATCTCAGAGATGCCCTAACCTTGGGCTCGCCGGAGGGTTTCGCGAGAACGGCGGCGCCCCGGGAGGAATCCGAAGAGGAGGAGCCGCATCTAATGTTCGCCCTCCTCAGCGATGGCAGCCTGCCGAACCGCGCACCGGCGGTGCGAAGGCGGAGGCGATGGACGGGAGCGGAGGACCCCCCGAAGCGGATCAACGCGGGGACGGGCGAGTGGGAGAGGGCGGCGGCGAAGGGGGCCATCTACGGCGGAGAACTCCGGGGATCAGGCGGTGGGTTCAGATGAGAAGAGCTGCAGATCCCGGAGGACGACGACGAAGACGAGGAGGAAGACGAAGGGTTGACGAGCTCCATTCCGTAGTAAAAGTCGCCGCCTTTTTGTCTTCCCTCCTCCGCCTTCCCATTTCCGACCACGCCGACTGGTTGGTTTCCGAGGCTGTGGAACCTTCCCTCCCCGAGAGATTTTTCTCCTCCCTCCCAAATACCAGCCAGTTATTTATTTATTTATTATTATTTTCTCATGAATCATATACTTAATTCACATATTTATTACACAAAAAATAATAAAATAAGGGGATTTCTCATGGGTCTTCACGCTTTTTTCATCTTCATTATTTTCTGGGGCATTTATTTTTCCTTCTCTTATTACGTAATCTACTCCAAAGTTTTTCCTTCTGATTAAACCATGATTTGTGCACTTCTACTCCATTTATTTTTATTTTTATTTTTAAAAATAAATATATACCACATTTATTTCGCTTTCGTATCCTCCCCCCACATTTATTTCGGGGAAATCTGAATAATTTCGAAAAACCAAAATCATTTCAAATATAATAATAAGAATAATAATATTGCTCTAATAATAGCATGCTTTCCAAGGTGGCGGATTGGATCCAGCCCAATTGCTTTAAACATGTCACGGGCCATTTATGAGGCCCATTTATATGGCCCCGTTCTTGGACAGCCCAGTTGGTAAAGTATTCAAAATAATCATTTATTAATTGGGCCTGCCTTGACGAGCCGGGCCCAGTATTCTCCCCACCCTCCGATGTAAGGCAGGCAGCCGTCAGATCTAGGGTACCTTTTTGGGATTCGACTACTTGAACGGAATTTCGATACCTGTTACAGAAGTTTGGCCGCTCGACCTTCTCTTACTCCGCGCGCGGGGAGGAAGAAAGAGAGAGAGAGAGAGAGGAGGTGAAGATGGTTCAGCGGTTGACGTACCGGAGGCGGCACAGCTACGCCACCAAGTCCAACCAACATCGGATCGTTAAGACCCCCGGTGAGAATCGCCGCCTCCCCTGCTCCTCCAGATGCTCCTCTTTTCATCACCTTCGTGTGGTCTATGCCGTGGAGTCTGATCCTTGTCTTTTGCTACAATGTCCCTCGTTGACCGAACATTTCCGACGATGTAGCCTTGATTCCTTTCTCTTTTCCTCCTTCTATGCCGCCTGGGATTTCCCCCGTGATTTCCCGGCTGCTGCGTGACGAGAATCTAGGGTTTTCCTTCTTCTTCCTCGTATTTTCTCTTGCCGGCACGTAATGCCACGGGATCTGAGATTGATTGATTTGTGTGTTTGTGCCAGGCGGAAAGCTCGTCTACCAGTCGACGAAGAAGAGGGCGAGCGGGCCGAAATGCCCAGTCACTGGGAAGAGAATCCAGGGGGTAGGCTTGTCGACTCTGTCAGTCATCCCCCCTCGACGCCGCCATTGATATCAGTTCTCTTTCGACTGGACAGTTTATCCAGATCGAATCTGCTTCGTTCACCGCCCATCTATGGAACGCAATCCGGCTTCGGCACCGAAAAAATTGAATCCAAGGAATTCCGATTGGAATTGATGCGGACTGAGCATTAAATTAAACCCTAAATAATCCTTCGGATTTGATTTCCTCTATGAAGATGATCGGGTTTCAAGCATTGTGCCCGAAATCCTCGCCATGCGATGCTCGCCCTTCTTTCTCAACGCTGGTCGAAGAATCTGAATTTTGCTCTGTTCATGCTCTCATCAATCAGTTCCAGTCTGGAATTGATGCCTTCCAGTATGTGCTTGCATTGCTTCCATTGCTCATCATTCATTTCCCCTAGTGGAGCATCATGCTTCTGCAACTATCCACTGCATGATTATGGTGCAATTATCTCTTGGGTGTTCTTGCGATGTGGGTTGACGAAGAGTGGACATCTTGGACAATTCATCCGGCATTGTTCCATGGATGATGAAGCATGAAAATGCTTAATGTTTCTGATTTTTTTTTATTGGGCCGGTAAAAACATATTTCTTTGAACAAATAGTTGGAAATTTATCTGTAATTTCTTTTTTTTATGAGGAGGCATGAATCTTCATCCCGTTGTTCATCAGTTTCTTTCCTCTACCTCTCGAGATCTGCTGGAGAATCGTCCTCTGCATTTTTTCCGCATGAATCATATTGAATCATATATCTCGTGGATCACAGATTCCCCATCTGCGGCCCACTGAGTACCGGCGATCAAGATTGGCGAGGAATCGCAGGACGGTCAACCGGGCCTACGGTGGCGTTCTCTCCGGCGGCGCCGTCCGCGAGAGGTGGTCACATCCATCCCCTCTTCATCAGCTGGTTCTCTCGCCCATATCTGTATGAATTCTGACCCATGTGGGTTCTTCAGGATCATACGTGCCTTCCTAGTGGAGGAGCAGAAGATCGTGAAGAAGGTGCTCAAGATCCAGAAGGCCAAGGGGAAGCAAGCCTCCAAGCAGTAGCTCTAGAGAGAGAGAGAGAGAGAGAGAGAGAGTAGAAAGAGAGAGAGAAGTTGAGTTCTTTGTCTATGGCTTTTGTTTTCCAGGGCACAACTGGCCCTCTCATAGTAACAATGCGACATTAATGATTGTTCTTCGATTAGACCACCGTGCCCATAGATGAATATATAGTACGCTTCCTCTTCAGCGCCGCCTGATTTACAGGCGGCGGGGTTCCGGCAAGTTAGCCGGAGCGATTCATTCGGGGCGATACGATATGCCCATCGGCCGGAGAGACGGCGACCATTCTCGAGTGACGATCTTATCAAGAAGCTGTTGGTCACCGCCGGCGAGATCTGCTACGGCGGAGTGAGCGATGAGAGCTCCCCCCGGCCTGAGCCAGTACCTCCTCCGCCGTCCTCCGGCGGTGGCGGCGCCCTATCCCGCCGCTCGCCTCTCCTTCTTTCTCCCCGCTGCCGCCGTCTCTGCTGCGTTAAACCCCTTTCCTCCCCTTCCCGGCAGCTCCCGTCGCTCCTCCTCCGTCGTCGTCGGCGGCGGCGGCGGCGTGTCATTCATGGAGGCTCGAGCTCTCCACTGCCACATGCTAAGGGCGGCGGCGGATACGTACTCTGCCAACTGCGTCGCCGACGCCTACCGGAAGGCGGGTTTCCTGGAAGTTGCACTCGGCCTGCTCGACGAAATTCCCCACCCAAACGCCATCTCCTGGAACCTGAAGATCTCCATCCACAACCAGCGTCGCCACCTCGTTGACTCTTTGCGGAGTCTACACCTGATGCGGGCGGGGGGTTGCCGGCCCACCGAGGTGACTTACGGGAGCATCCTCTCCGCCTGCGCCATGGCCGGTGAGCTCTGCTTCGGCAGGCAGCTCCAGGCGCTGGTGGTGAAGAACGGCTTTTCTTCCAATGGGTACGTTGCGGCGGGGCTAGTGGACCTGTTCGCGAAGAATCGGCGCCTCGGGGAGATGGCGGCGCTGTTCTCGGAGAATCCCACCACCAACGTCGTCGTCTGGAACGCCGCCATCGCCGGCGCGGTGAGGAACGGGGAGCACCGGCTGGCGCTGGGGATGTTCCTCCAAATGGCCGGGGGGATCTCCTCGCCGAACGAGTTCACCTTCTCGACGGTGCTCACCGCTTGCGCCGGCGCCGGCGAGCTGCCGGTGGGGAGGGCGGTCCACGGGCTGGTAGTCAAGAGCGGCGCCGGCGGCGACGTTGTCGTCGGCAGCGCTCTGGTGGATCTGTATGCCAAGTGCGGGGACACCGGCGGCGCCGCCTCCCAGTTCTCGGAGATGACGGCCCACAATGTTGTCTCTTGGACGACCTTGATCTCCGCCTTCAGCCTCCAAGATCCCCGGAGGGCCTTCTCTCTCTTCGGAGCCATGAGGGCGACGGCCGCCGCCGGCGAGATGAACAGGTACACGCTCACCAGCGTGCTAGCCGCCTGCGGGAGTCCGGACATGACGGCGGAGGCCGCCCAGTTGCACGGCTGCATCTGCAAGTCCGGCTTCTCCGGCGATCCGGTGGTGAGAGCCGCCATGGTCAACGCCTACGCCAAGGCCGGGAAGCTCCCGTTCTCGGAGGAGCTCTTCGAGGAGGAGGAGGTAGATGACGATGAAGCAAGGGGAAGAGATGTGGGCTCCTCGGCGGCGATGATCTCCGCCTTCGCCATGAATCCGGCCAAGTCCTTTCAAGCTTTCCGTCGGATGCTCCGGGATGGGTTGAAGCCTGATGAGATCTGCTGTTGCAGCGTACTACGGGCGACGAGCTCCATGGCCTGGGGGAAGCAGGTGCACTCTCTGGTCGTCAAGTCTGGTCTGGTCGTTTTCCTCCCGGTGGCCGGCGCCCTGCTCACCATGTACTCCAAGTGCGGCAGCCTCTGCGACAGCAAGGAGTTCTTCAGGGAGATGCCGGAGAAGGACGGGATCGCGTGGACTTCAATGATCGCCGGCCTCGCCGAGCACGGCCGCGCCGACGAAGCCCTTGACCTGTTCAGGGAGATGATGGTGATGATGTCTGAAACTACAACTGCAACTGCGGTGGCGGAGCTGGATGAGACGACGCTGTCGTACGCCGTCACGGCCTGCGCGGAGCTTAGGAATCTGGTCGGAGGGAAGGAGGCCCACGGGAGGGCCATTCGTTTAGGGTTTGGAGAGGACGCCGCCGTCGTCGCCGCCCTGATCTCGATGTACTCCAAGTGCGGAGCTCTTTCCGCCGCCGCCGGAGTTTTCCGCACGGCGGACCACAAGAACCAGAACCAGCTCGCCTGGTCGGCGATGGTCGCCGGGTATGCTCGCAACGGCGCCGCCGGCGAGGCCCTATCAACCTTCATCGGGATGCTGGCAGCGGGGCTGGGGGCCGACCACTTCGCCTGCTCCGCGGCCGCCGCCGCCGCCGGCGAGCTCTGCAAGCCGGCGGCCGGGAAGCAGCTCCACGCCCTCGCCACGAAGACGGGGACCATCTCCGACCTCTCAGTCGGTAGCGCCGTCGTCGCCATGTACGCCGCCTGCGGGAGCATCCAGGATTCTCGGAGAGCCTTTGACCAGGTGACGGAGCCCGATGTGGTGGCGTGTACGGCGATGATCGACGGCTACTCGAAGAACGGGAGAGCGGAGGAGGCGCTGAGGATCTTCGACCAGATGAGGAGGAAGGGGACAACTCCCGACTCGTTGACCTTTGTGACCTTGCTATCCGCTTGCAGCCACTGCGGGATGATGGAGGAAGGCCTGCGGCTGTTCAGATCCATGGAGGAGGATCACGGGGTCAAACCAGAGGCGGCTCACTACGCCTGCGTGGTTGACCTTCTCGGCCGAGCGGGGAAGGTGAAGGAGGCGGCGGCGTTCATTGAGGACATGGCGGCGGAGCCCACGGCGGCGGTGTGGGGTGCCCTGCTCTGGGCCTGCAGAGCCAATGGGGAGATCGAACTGGGGCGGCTGGCGGCGGAGAAGATCCTCGAGCTGGAGCCCGGAGATTCAGGAGCTTACGTCTCTCTGTCGAACTTGTCGGCGGATGTGGGGGACTGGAAGGCGGCGCTGGATGTCAGAGGCTCGATGAGGCTCGCCGGAGTGAAGAAGGAAGCCGGGTGGAGTTTCGTGGGGTAGACGATGGAAGCCGGGTGGGTTGACCATTAGATCAGAGGCACGCTGACCATTTTTTTTTCCTTTTTTGGCTCCCAAAATCATTTTTGTTGGTCAAGGAGCCTTTATTTTTTCAAAAGTTTATTTCTTTGTTTAAAGAAAGAAACAGCCTGTAAATTATAGTAATTTTTTCTAGTTTTCCCATAGTTTATGGGGAACGTTGTTGCACATTGATGAGATGGTTGACTTGTCGAGAATGGGACTCACTGAATCCATGTCGCTGTGATCAGCACCTTAAGCTGAGAAGACATCACATCTGTTGATAGACGAAGATGCTGAATCTACATTCGAACCCATGCCCTTTCCGACCAGTACCTGAAACTGGCGCCTTAGACCAACTCGGGCATCTTGACTTATTAAAACTTAGAGGTATTTCTCATTTTCTAGTAAATTAAAGATTGAGTCCCTCTCCAACCCAGCTTTCCATGCAGCCGGGCGATTCTGCGGTGGAGCGAATGGAAGAGCAACGGCACTCAGAGTCTCCCAGTGGCTGTCGCCATTATTAGCTTGGAAATAGGCATCCGGGTTCTTCCTGGTACCCATCTCCTCTCCTCTTCTTCCCAGATTTCCCGTCATTTCCAGCAGCAAATCGATCGTAGAGAAGGCGTGAAGTTGCTGCGGCTGATGGTGATTGAAATCCGTGGAGGACGATGAGTTCTTCTCTGCGTCTCCGACCAACTGAGGCTGCATGTACTGCAGCAAGGCGGCGCCGTCGAGGGGGCACCTTGAAGACGCCGGCGCTTCGGTCTGGAGAAGCGTCGTTATGCCGGAGGGGAGACCGGCAGATGAGAGTCTGTAGGGAGTGATGTCCATAGATGAGTAATCGGAGTGGGGGGCCGGCTCATGCTCGGTGTTCCCGCTCTGCTGGGTTGACCTCATCCTTTCAACCGGGCAGGAGGAGATGCCTTCAGAAGTGAGCTCCGGGCGGTGAAGGGTCCCGGAGACTGGGAACTCCTCTGCGAGCGGCGGAACCCATGAATGGGAGAGAGATCTCTGAGTCACTAAACAGGTCTTCCTGAAGATCCGGCAGATCGCCCACGAGTCCTGCGAGTAGCACGAGGGAGGGTTAAGCCGAAGCCCGATTTTCTGAAATCCAAAGGGTTTTTATTCGGAGCTAAAACCAAATAACGAAGAACCCAGAAATTATACCAAATACTTTACTGTTCTTAACCGATTAACAGCATAGTGTTAAACCTATAGTTTTTAGAAATCAATGCGAGGGGATGTTGTAATGGGAGAATGAGTAGCTTGCTTACACTCGCAGAGATCTCTTTGCCTACGGTCTTGCTGGGGAGGGAAGAAGAGTCTCCGAGGGATGGGAGCCTGTACTCGTGCATCATCCAGTTCGTCTTGATCCCCTTGGCGGCTCTTCCTCTGTAGAACACAAGGGACTTCTTCAGGCCGATGCAGATGCTCCCCTCGGAGGCGTAGATCGCCCGGTCCGTGCCGGTGGCCTTCCAGAATCCGGCGCCGGTGACTCGGTTCGGCCTCGCGCTGTTCCTGTACTTCCTGTCCCTCGGGCAGTAGAAGTACCACTCCTTCTCTCCCATCGTCGCCAGCTCTTCTCATGCCAAGGAAGAAGACCCACTCAGAGGGATAACAGTCATATATATATATATATATATATATATATATATATATATGTATTGTTAGACGCGTAAGGGTGCCCATCTCTGGAGAGGGCGAGAGTTTTCCAAGCCCTTCTCGACGACCAAACTCCATCGATGTGAAACTATACTCCCATTATCTTATGTACACGCTGTGCTGGACTTTACATGAGTGTGGGGACATCAAAGGAACGAGGGTAGAGTCTGAAATCCTCGCCTTGCCGTCAACTTAAACCACGACTTCTCGTGAAAGCTAGTGGTGCACTCGCGGACGGAGGGGTAGCTTCTGGTGGAGTAGGTAGGGTTCCGGGGATGGGGAGGAGATGAAATGCTGAACAAGCGCAGAGGTAGACAGCCACTAAGAGAGGGCGCGGCCACGTCTAAGGCAATACAAGAGGACGATCAACAACAGGCCAGCTGAAAGAGCATGTGAGGAAGAGGGAATAATGGGCTGCCTTCTTGAAAAGATGTGTTTCTTTGAAAAAAACGATTATTTATAATAGGAGAATGATGGAGAAAAGAGAGAGAATAGAGCACAGGCGATAGCACAAAGAGAAAGAGACTTACTGGGAAGATCCCATGGATCGTACTTGTAGATGTCCAGCTGCCTGATGAGCTCGATGAAGACGGGTCTCTTCTGAACCTTCCTTTTCAGGTAGAACCCCACAAGCTCTTCGTCTGTCGGGTGGAACCTGAAACCAGGCAGCATCGCCTCGTCTGCCTTCTCCACGTCGTTCTTGGCGTCCATTGCAAGGGAGAGGGCGGTAAGACGCCCGAGGTTGCAACACGGTCTCCTCTCTCTAAGAGAGTTCGAGAACTACTAACTCCGAAAAACACCAGTGGAAACTCAAAAGCTAGCCTATGATGAGAATAAGGAAACCCTAAACTCCGATCTGTTCAGAGAAAGTGTACCAAGTCAAAGATAATAGCGGTGCAGTGCACGGATCCTGCGTGAGAAAGCCTTCCAAAGACGGATGAGGATTCCTTGAAGTAATGAGGAAAGGTATCAAGGGTGGGCGGATGAGGGAAGGGTAATCTCTGAAACAGCTACCAATGAAAGAGCTAAGCCCCTGGGAGGTCCCCTGAGCCAGGTCTCCTTCTCGACTTGACCTAGAACGAAGCGGATTGCTGAAACCTTCTAAGACACTAAAACTAGGAGGCGCACACTTTAGTAAGAAGAACTAGCAGTGGAGGAGACGCAAAAAAAAGCGAGTTCGAAAAGGCTTCATTGACCTCGCGTTAGCTCGTTCACACTTCGCCTAGTTCAATGACGGGCATGATTCTGCGGGTGGCTTTATACCTCCGGAGCTCCGCCTGAACTTCTGGATTCATACGGTGAAGCCCCCGCTGGCCGACTTGAGGAGACAACGAGAACCTCGTATAAAAGCCACAGCGGTAGCGAGAGAGAGAGAGAGAGAGAGAGAGAGAGAGAGAGAGAGATATATAGATGACCTCTTTTAAAAGTCGGACACACGGCTACCAAGGAGCCAAGGTCAATGCACTTCGACTTAACGGGTTTTATTCAGAGCTCGAGTTCACCTTCCAAACCTATCCGGAAGAGGAAATTTTATATTCGGTAAATGGAATGATCTCGAGGAGACTGAATTCTTGGGGATTTCCCTCGTCTTCCCACTTACCCTTAAAAAAATTTACCTCATCTCTGAGCTTTCACGCGTCAAACGCCTAGGGTTCTAGGCCGGCTCATACGCTATTGTCCCTCCCATGGGGAAAACGGCGTCGTTCTTGTAGAAAAACGAAGTGTTAGGAGAAGCATCCGTTTGATCCCAAGGACTCTCACTGCAAATTCCCCAGAAACCTCCATTTTTCTACCTTAGATGTGTGCGATCCGAAAATCCTTCTCCCCTTCCCCTCTCCGATCCTCCGTCCCTAAGAAACTTTGCTCGTCTCAACCTTGGTTCTAAATTGGTATTATATGACTGTAAAACGGACTGGGTTTGGCGGACCTTTGCTATGGGGGAGAGAGAGGGAGAGAGAGTGAGAGAGTGGCGGCGGTCCCAACGGTCATTTTGTGCATTTCCTGAAAACCTGAAGGGCATGAAGGTCGTCTCCATTGTTTAGTCAAGGAGAGAAAGCAACGGGAACGTTCTTATCGTCTTCCTCCCGGATATTCAGAGATCAACCAGACCAGTTCCGAGAGTGACATCCAAATCTTGGTCTTTCCACCATAGCAGGTTTCCCTCTAGATATCTAATGGCTTTCGACCAACGTCTAGGAGACGCTGAGCTGACCGTGTTATGAACAGGTGTTCCTAATCTTTATTGCTCAAGACAGAAGGTTCCAGCCCAAAATTTAACTTCTTAGCTGCCGTGGACCTCTCCGCCATGCCCGGACTGAAAACATGGAGCCCTCGCCGGCGGGATCACGCTTCTTGACGTGGCCACGCACGCGCGATCAACCAGGATGATCGTCCGCGGAGTTTGTCTTCGCAGGCTGCGGAAGGGTCGACACAAGAGTAGGATAGAAGCCATCTCCTCAGACTACACTCGTAACTCCAACCAACTGAAGGTTGGGAGAGAGATAGATAGCTAGATAGATAGATGGATAGAGAGAGAGAGACGTCGTCTCCGCTGCGGTCTTCCCCAAGTTTCTCCCTCGGTTTGAAACATCCTTGTCCTTTTCTCGCTTAATCTCGGGTGTTTCGGCACGCACACACATAACACGCCTTCCCTCTTCTTCTTCTTCTTCTTCTTCTTCTTCTTCTTCTTCTTCTTCTTCTTCTTCTTCTTCTTCTTCTTCGTTCACGATTCCAAGCCTCTCCGTGACGAAGAGATCTGTTCGTAGAAAACGTAAAATATGGTCAAAGTCTTCAAAGTCAAGTTTTCACGTTCCCATCTCGCATGCTGCTCATTTAAGACCACTCCCGTCGTTTTAATTCATCTTCATTAATCATACGATCTTTACTTGTTCCTGAATATATATTATTATATACACATGCTTCTTCTATGGCTATCCTTCTCAAAACCATGGTAAATATTGGCCCGCTCCCCAATATGTGTGCATGTGTGAACGAGAGAGAGAGAGAGAGAGAGAGAGAGAGAGAGAGAGAGAGAGAGAGACTTATATAGGAAAGCTAAGCCGATTTAAGTCTTATTTGGGCTTCATAGAAGTCGAGCAGGGAGCTCATTCTCCGAGTTATCCTCCAAGTTCAGACCAGGTCCGGGCCTTCTTAGAGACGACTTCAATTAGACTTGGCAAGTACTGGGGAACAGCTCCTCAAGAGCCCTATTCTTGAAGCGGACGTGGTCCCTAGACTGCTCAATAAACAATGTGAAAACTGATGAAATTGGAGTCGTAAACACCACGGAACAGAATGAAGGCTTGCAGAAATCCATGCTCTTCCTCGTCCTCACCCATCTGACAGCCCTTTCCGTTGTTTTCCGTCTTCCTCTTAAAAATCTAGTTTCCCCGTGAGACCACGGATTGCGTTCCTGAATCCTCACACTTGGACTCTCCCCCATCTTCCCACTTGCCTCACCTAGGCGCGAGAGGCTTCCGTCTTTCCGAGGCCGAGCTAATCCTCTCTCTCTCTCTCTCTCTCTCTCTCTCTCTCTCTCTCTCTCTTTCTGTTTTCCTATTATTCATGGGTTTGCCGACCGGTCGATGCATCAGCACTGGCTTCCGGTTGACTCAATCTCTGGCCCGGGCCACCTTGGGTGGTCCGCTCGCCGTTAACTCTTGAGAGATGCCAGCATTTAATGTTCCATGGTTGCTTCAAAGAGGAGCTTAATCGTCCGCTGCGATTGAACTGGTGACTGATTCGAGGGTTTTGCACGGAGCCCACCGAAGGAGGTTCTCCACCTGAACCATGTCAAGGACATGACACTCGTCGATCAGAGTCGTGGACGCCCTACTCCATCCAAACCTCTCTCTCTCTCCCTATCTTTCTGTCTCTGCCTCTCTCTCTCTCTCTCTCCGGAAAAAAGCTCCCATAAACTTGACGACGTTGCATCCCCGGAGCTGTGAAATCACACCGTAACCAACCACAGCAGATTCACTCTCCAAATAAACTCCAATGGAGGAGTGATGATGACGGCGATGACGATAAGAGACATCACCTTAAGAGAGGCGTTCACAGTGAGCGCTCCGGTGTTCCACAGCAGTGGACTTTGTCAGATACCGTAGAACGATCCCTGCTCAAGTAGAACCCTCGAGGAGGAGAGATAAGACTTGATGTAGCCCATGACACAAAAGATAAAGTTCTAACTTCGAATCTGAACCCAATTACTCCGAATTTGGGTTATAAAATGAAGAGTGCTAAAAAAGGCCCAAATAAGTCACTAGTGGCATGGAGGTATATCAATTTCCTTCTAAAAGGTATTTAATGTCTCTATTGTTTTAGAAATTACTTTAAATATTGTTCAGAGCTTTTCCCCAGGATTTATTCAAGATCTTAATATGCTAGAGTTTGCTTGAGGTCATTTTCGAGCTAGACAGAGTCCACCCCTAGGATTTGTTCAAGATCTTCTTGTTAAGAGTGCCCCACCTCTTTTTTAGGCTTATATAAAGGCCCTCATTGTAACATAAGGATGAAACCTTTTGAAGTTGAATAAAGTTTTCTCCATTGTGAGAGCTCTCCCTCTTCTACTTGAAGATTTAGGTGACTCGTTTGTGGATTCCAGGATTAAAAACTTCAAATATATAGATTCAAAGGTTAGTTTTTTCTCAAAGATTGGAGTTTTATAGATTTAAGCCTCAAATCTTGTTATCTTCTACATTATAACTTTGGTAGTTGATATCAGAAGAAGTCAATGTTTCAAATCAAGATTGAGAAATGTCTTGAGGTAAATTTTCTTTTATTACTAATGACAATGTCCCTAAAGTATCCCCTTTCTCAAAATTAGATTTTATTGAGTTTCAAGATTAAATAAATAAAACATTTAAAGATATTAGTGATATATTAAGATAATAATTAGTTTTTAGATGAATAAAGAGAAATAAAATAAAATAAAAATATAGAAAAAGGGAGGAACCCATTGGCCAGTCAGGCCTACAAGTAAGTTGGAAGCACAATTAGGCAGAGTTCGCGAGCAAGAGGCATGACTAGCTAAGGACTGATAGGGGGGACGGCATGTGTGCATCACTCCCCTTCCACATCACTGAGCCAATTGAGTGTGGGGCAAAGAATGATCATACACACACGAGAGAGAGGCTTATTGATGACCAAATCTTGTGTTATTATATATATATACCTCAAAACTCAGAAAACCGATGTGTGACTAAACTAGTGTCACAGATTCTCGCAAGATTTTTAATAGTTTTAATACCTAAAATACTCATTTTTTATGAGAAATAGATACTCTTATGACGTCACTTTATAAGGGTATTCACATATTTAGTTCACTTTATCTCATGTAGGCAGATAACCGATGAGGATTCGAATCTTACCAAAGTTAAAACTCATTTTTATCTAATTAAATCATAATTTTTTTAAATTATTGATGAATGATTAAACCATCAGAATTACTCAATTATCGATGAAAAAATCTCATCAACATGATTCGCAAAGCATCATTACTAAAATTGTGAAATAATTATGGATAAAAAGATCGTAAATTTATTGAGTAAATTATCTCTAATTGATTGGTGAACAAGTCGTCATCAAGAAGAGGACAATCTACTAGGAGATGAGTTGTTATCTCTTAAAAATATACCAGATGCGATGAATAGCCTCCTCTTGCTACATGAACTTGAGGATGAAGCTCACTAAGATGCGTCTTACCTCTATCTAGCTCATATTTGTTGAGTGACATTCATCGAAGAGCTACAAAGTTGTCATTTTTTCACTTTACCGGGTGATAGTCACCGAAGATGATTCAACGACTCATTTCATTGATTTTTAGACTTTATGAGAAGATTTAGAGATTATATACATTGTCCTTGTCTAGGGAGAGCCTTTGAGGCTGTAGACATTGCATGATAATCTTCTTGACACATCACCGATGCATCGTTATTACGATGTTGGGACTCTGTTTTACCATTTTTTAACTAGTTTAATTTCAATCATTATTTTCTAGACTTCAAAAGGAGATCCAATGAATGTCTAAGTCATCTATGTCCAAAGAGAACCATTGAGGCTATAGACATCGCACAATAACCATCTCGAAGATAGAATTTCAGTGATCGTTGTTATGAGATTAAAACTCTAACTTTCTTACTTTTAACTTAATTTTTTTAATTTATTGATAATTTGTGTGATTTCAAGTTTCAAAACTCTTCTTTATTAAATTATAATTCTTCTGGCTTTTATAAATCTTAATTTAATCATCTATAATCACTTACATAAGAATCGCTAAGTGGATTCTATTTCTATTCAATTTTTATTCATTGGGTGCTCATGTCATCATGACACTTGCACCCTTATTTTCCTATTTTGTAAATTATAAATATATTTTATTTTTATTTTTTAGTCTAAAAATCATAAAAAATCATATTCTTTGTAAATAATTCAAAAATATTATTCAATATTATATTCCATCCTAGTGATCAACTTGAAAAATTATCGTTATTTTTATTTTTTATTAAATTATAATTAACATATTTGTTCAAAAATACTTCTAAATATTTAAAAATTAGTATTTTCTAATTTTATAAATATTTAACCTTCAAAGGTGTGAAAGTTATTTTCTATCTTGACTTTTGTTGGACTTCTTTAGCTTAACACCTATATAAGATTAATTGATTTTTGTAGTGGTTTAGCTCATTATTTATGTCCACTCTCCAAGAGCAACCTTGCTCTTGGGTTCCATGAGAACTAATTGTTTGAGCACAAATTATTGATTAATAGGCTCATCTCTTTAGTATTTTCCTTAGAAATTCTCTTTTAGATTCACAGGAGGCTCACAACTATTTAACATGACATCTCCCCATAGGTAATTGGATCATGAGTTTATTTCGCACAACATATATGGTAAGAGTTCACTTTGAGTAGTCTTTTGGAGATGATATAGACTTCAATATTTCTAGATCCTCGATGAACATGATCTTCTCTTCTAGCAAGTAGTTGTCCTCTTCTTGTTAGAATGCTGACTGTCTATCAAAGTGGAATAGGATCATTTAATGTTATTGTAGTCCTTGTATTAATGAATTAGTATTGTTTGAGCAGCTAGCACAAACCTCATTATTCCTTGTTGATTTTCTTATGAGAGACTTAATAACAAGTTAGAGGCTGCTCCAATGAAAAAAATAAATGTTGTGGTTTATGTTTTGTTGGAAGATAGTAATATCTATAGATAAATCTTGTACAAAAATCTTTCCAAATCTCTACGATTTTTCAATGACTAATTTCTTTAAAATAAGATAAATTTAAACAGTTGAGAAACCAATACAACATATCCTTAACTTAATTTAGATATACTCAAGAGAAATCAATATGTGATTTCTTTATCACTTAATTTTTCTATCTAAATCATATCAGTTCACTTAATTTTTCTATCTAAATCATATCAGTTCAATAAATGTTGTAGAATTAGTAAGAATCCAATATCATTAAAACAAAACTAATAGTTGACATTCGGATAGGATGATAATTTAACATTCAAATCAAATAAAACATGGTCATCAAGTTAACATATTGAGTACTGATCTCAATATTTATGATCATATTTTTGATAATTCAAGATATCTAAAATGATTTGTAAGATCTATTCTTAAATATTTATAGAATCATATTTTTTTGAGTAAGTGATATGAATTTTATCGATTAAATGATTTCAAAGATACTTGGAAGTAATGATCTGATATTACGAGAACATAGTAAATTGAGTAAGCTTTCATACTCATATTTTACTTCTTATTGTCTTGTTAATTCTAACATGCTCATCATTACTTTTGTTTTATGACATATTATCTAAATAATGACATCTTCCACATAAGATGTAATATGATGATTTCACATGAAGATGCATATCACAGTTGTGTTTAATAATATTGATCAAGAGTATGTTCAATGGTCTCTCATATGAGCTATTATTATTAATATTCATAATTATACTTAAGTATTTGTACATCATAAATATTGTGAATTATGCATAATTGGATCTATTAAAACTTATTTGTCATCATCAAAATATTATGTAAATGATACTCTAATAATCTCCCCCTTTTTGGTGATGGCAAAATTATAGATGCTCACGTCATAGATAATTATTTGTCTCAAAAAATATTTGTATAATCAGATTTTTATTTTTAATTTCTCATCAATAATAAACTGCATGTCAGAGTTAAAGCAAGTAGAACAATATTCAAATAGCAAGTTGAGTTCAAAAATTAAATAGAAGCAACTGTAAAAACAATGTTTAACAAGCAGTGTTAAATAAAAATAAACATCATAACTTTAATCAATAGATTAGCTCCCCCCCTCTCAATAACATGGCTCAAGCTCTCTTGTTCTAGTACGACTTGTGTTGTTTTCTCCCCCTTTTTTTCATAAAATAAAAGACTCCAAAAATGATTTAGCTCATAGTAGTATGGCTAGTGGAGAAGAAGAGACATTAGAATGTGGAGATTTCTAAGAGGTTTAGAGATCAAGGCATAGTAAATGGGTACATGTGAATTTCTCTGTGCACTGATCAAGGGCATAATATTGAAGGTCTGTGACAACTATGCTTTGAGGGACTGATGATTCAAGATTATTGTGGTGTGTTTGTGGAAGGCATAATATATTCTTTTATTTGTGGAAGAATTAGATCACATAAATTGATAGATTGACCTTGAGAAATGTGGTGTTTGAAAGTGATTGAATGCGGTCAATCTTTCTGTTGTGTCTTGTTGTGGGAGAAGGATGTAAAATGATATTTGATAGATATGTTTTTGTATCACACGATGAACATGGTATGTCTAGGATTTTTGACTTGCTCAGATTAAATTCATGATGGTTGTTTCAAATTCTGTGGCAAATGTTATTCTATCATTTGAGATGCCTAAAGTTTCAACAAGGATATCCCAAGTAATTAGATATGCGTTCCTTAAGACCTTAATAATGAATGTGCCACAATATATGTGTAGATTTTGAAAGAATTTAGTGACAAGTGAAGGATTGATTTTTCATCTTGTGTTGATGAGCAACAGCCATCTAGTGTTCTTCCACCAATATGAATGCTAGTTTATGGGTTGAGTGATGCATTTTGAAACCATATTCAAGAAGGCAATATTCAATAGGCAAGTTTGAGATATCATGATCACTGAACACTAGAATGGTTTCAATGTTTGCTGGCTATTCAGGTGAGAGAGTTTGGAGGTCCTAATCAACCAAGTGATATTCAGCTAAATGAGTCTCGTCATCAGAATTTGATATGGCAATCTATTGCCGGACATATTGTCTTTTGGCTCCAAAAAATCTCAAGGGATTAGTGGTTAGTTTGGATGACTGATGAGTAGAGCAACCTGAGTTGGATTCTTGAAAGCAATTGTAAGATGATCAAAATCTAGAGATTGACAATTGTAATAGATTCTTGAAAGCAATACATAAAGGTACTATTGCTGCTGAGAATAGTACTCGAGATAAAAATTAATTTTTAAAGAAGCTCTTGATAAATACCTTGATGGAGGATGATCTAGAAGACTAGCTTGAGATTCCAATTTCAGATTTGAATTTGGCTTGAGGCAAGTTTTTAAAATAAGTGGATTGTTGATTTGATCAGATTTCCATTAATTCGAATTTAATGGCAGCTTGTTTGGAACTTGTGAGACATCTCAGCCATTAGCGAGAGGAGTATGGAATCGACAGCTTGAGGTTGGTCTGATGGGAAACATGAAATTAAGATATCTGTCATATACTAGTGAATTTGTTCAGAGTGTATTTTAGTTTAGTCAACTAGGTTTGAAATTGGGTATATGATATACACTTCAATATGGGATACTATATAAAGGCAGAATTCTACGAAATACTATAAATGATTGTTGCCCACAATTGTTTTGCATATGGATCTTTGATTCTTCTTTAGTTTTTCTAGTCTACCTCTCTTGAATTTTGTTTCTATTTTCAAGAAATCAGAAAATTTTCAGACTAGTTCTTATGTATGAATGGGTATGAATTTCTATTTTCTAAAATTTCAGCTTGAGTCAAGTGTTTTGAAATGTAATTCTTATGAGACCACTTGTATACATCATGTGATAGATTCATAACACAATAGGCTGACTATGTAAATTCACTGCTCGATTTAGATTAAACAATTCGTGTGTTGAATTATAGAAATTACTTTTCATTACATACCTCAAGTTTGCTGCACATTTCCATTTCCTTTATGAGATCTCATGTCTTTCTAAACTAAGTGGTTTAGTAAAAATAAGGGCTAATTGAAATTGTGTTTCAATAAAGAAATGATATCATTTTTAGTCACATGATCTCAAATGAAATGATGTTTAACATATATATGTTTTGTTCTCGAATGAATGATAAGATTATTTGCGAGATTAATAGCACTAGTGTTAGCACATATTATAATAATGTTTTCTAATTCAATTTTTTAATCTTTAAGTTTGTTTTTAACCCATAATATTTGTGCACAACACATACTAGCAATTGTGTATTCTGCTTTAGCTGTTTACTGTGCCACAATGGCCTGTTTCTTTAATGCCCATGAGATTAGGCATCCTCCTAGGACTAGACATGATCCACTAGTGCTTTTTATGTGCTTATGAGACTGTTTTTTATGTCTACTGGTCGTCAATTATATAAGTGAGCAGATAATTCCTTTGTACTTTATATGATCAATTGGTTTTCCCTTAGTATCCAAATCAATTTTGATCGTGCTGTCCATCAGAGTTCTCTTTTGTTTACCTCTTGCAATATTATATTTATTCAGTATTTCTTAGCATATTTCATTTGTGATATGAAAGTGCCTTATTTTAACTATTTTATTTGTAGACCTAGAAAATAACTCAGTTCACTCATCATACTCATCTCAAATTCTCTTTTCATGGCCTCAGAAAATTCTAGACGTAGATTTTTGTCAATTGACCAAAAAACTATATCATCTACATATATCTGAATTATGAGTATATGTTTATTTCTTTCCTTAGTGAATAAGATAGTATCAATACTACCACGAGTAAATCTTTTTCCCAATAGAGAAGATGTTAATTTGCCATACCATGTTCTTGGGGTTTATTGGAGCCCATATAATGCCTTTGATAACTTTAGGACATGTTCATGATGTTTTTCATTTGGAAATCCTAGTGGTTGGTTAAAATAAACTTCATCTTTAATTTCCCCATTTAGGAATATACTTTTGACATCCATTTGATATAAAATGATATTGCAAGAGGTCATCTTTAATTTCCCCATTGCTAATAATATTCTGATGGCATCTAGTTGTGCTAAAGGGGCAAATGTTTCATCATAATCTAATCCCTCAACTTGAACAACACAATGCACCACTAGCCTTACCTTATTTCTAATGACTTTTCCTTATTCATTCAATTTATTTTTGAAGACCCAATTGGTTCCTATGAAGTATATTTTATTTTTTCTAGGTATTAGTGTCCAAACAGTATTTTTCTTAAATTGATTAAGCTCCTTAGTCATTGCTTCTATCCAATTTTTATCAACAGTGCTTCATCTACATTTGTTGGTTGGATCTCAGAAATTAGTGCACTCAAATTTTCAGTATCCTTTAGTTTGGACCTCATTTGAACTCCTTTCTATACATCTTCTAGAATTTTATCAGTGATAAAACTTTATATATATTTCCATTATCTAGGTTGCTCCCAATTTTCTAAAATTTCCTCTAATTTTGGAAGTTTGTCATTGTTTTCAATTGATATTTCGTGAAACTCTATTTCTAACATTTCCTCTTTGTTTTCTATGTGAGTTTCATCATCATTATCCTCACAAAATTTTACATTTATTGTCTCTTCTACCACTAATATATGCTTGCTATATACTTTGAGCACTCTTGAGTTCTTACATTACCCAAAAAGGATTCCTTCATTATTTCTCGGGTCAAACATTCCTTTTTTTTCTCTACCATTTATGAGTACAAAACACTTGCACCAAAAGGTCAAAAGTAACTAATATTTAGTTTCTTTCCTTTAATAATTCATAAGTATTCTTTTCAACTGTTGGTCGAATTATAATTCCATTCATAATATGGCATGCCATATTTCTTGTCTTGGCTCAAAAATATTTTGGTAAATTATTTTCTAACAGCATAGTTCTAGCAAATATTTATTAAGGTTCTATTCATCCTCTCAATAACTCCATTTTGTTGAGGGATCCTAGTGCTGGAGAATTCATAAAAAATTTCCTTTTCATCACATAAGTTTGAGAAATTCAAATTTTCGAATTGGACCATGATCGCTCCTAATCTTCTTAATTTTCAGATCCTTCTCATTTTAGTTTTTCTATTGAACTTTCAGAATTCATCTATAGTTTCATCTTTTTTTCTAAGAAGAATACCCATGTGAATCTTAAGTAATGACGATGATCAAAAATCCATACTTCTTTCCTCCTAGACTAGACACTCTGGTTGGTTTGAAGAGATCCATGTGTATTATTTCTAAAGGTTTGCTAGTTGATATTTCATCCTTTGATTTATGTGACTTTCATATTAGTTTTCCTCTAATGCAAGTGTCACATTCAAATTCTTCATTTAGATTTAAATTTAGCAATCCTCAAACTAACTCCATTTTTTGTAATTTTCATATGGTTTGGATGCTAACATGACCGAGATGTTTGTGCCATAGTTTCATTTGATTCAATTAAATCACGCAAATAAGTAATGTAAACTCTACCTCTTATAGGAGCACTAAATATAATCTTTCATTAGAATTTAAAATATAACAACAAGTGATTTCATGATTAACTTTATATGCACTATCACATAATTAGCATACACAGCATGTTATGATTTAATCTTTTTACAAGTGACATATTTTCTATTATTTTTTTATTTGTATATTTTCATATCCCACTAATTTTCATTACCCTCGAAAGTGACATCACCTCTTTCCTTCTCAATGAATGTAGCAAGCCACCTTCTCTCTCTAGTCATATGCTGGATTTATGTTCCTAACTAGATCTAGTATGACTTTTAAAAGCCATATATGGGTGATTTTTTTGTTTCATCGTAATTTTTCTATTTGATCTCACATTGTGCCTATAAGGTAATTGACTACTCATCATTACAGTGTTAAACGCAAATTTTCTTGGATTGTCATACCCCCATAATTTGATATTTAAGAATAGTGTTATTTATATTGTAATATTTTTTTTCCAAAGCAGAATGTATTGAGTAGATGTGTTCTTTTTCTATCTTTTTTTCTTTAACCTGTTTGACATTTCCTAGACCTTCTTTGTTTGTATATTTATAGTAATTTTTTATTAAGTCATTCAATTTTGGTTGATTTTTTATGAATTTTTATGTAAGCATATGTTTTCAGTTTTTTCTTTTTTCTTCTACATTTTTCTTTCCAATGTCAAATTGTTCTAAAAAAATTTCTTTCATCAAATTTACTAATTTAACTTTCAATTTGATATTATTGTTTGATAATTCTTCTATCTCACTATTCTATTTTTCCATATATTTTTTTATTTGTATTTAATTCCTCAATCATTATTTTCATTTTCTCTTCTAACTCAGCTATCTCATTCTTGGATTTCTTATGATTTTCTCTTTCCTTTCTTAATGTCATGAATATCAGCAATCATATCAAGTAATTCAGACTGAGGATTTTTCCTTGTTAGAGTCATTTACCTTCAGCTCATGAGCTGCAAAGCATATGTTTTCTTTGACATCTTCACATTTGGATGTGGAGTTGTCTTCATCACTTCACATTGCTATCATAGATTTCTTCCTCTTTTCCACATTTAGCCGATGATAATTAGCCTTCAAGTGTCCTAGCTATCTAGATTCAAAATGCATTATTTCATTTTTATATTTGTCATTTACAGCATTAGAAAATTTCTTTAATTTTCTAGATAGATTTCTATTTCCTTATTTGGCAACATCTTCTTCAATCTTCTTGTCAACATCACTATTTCTTCCTCATCCTCATTTTCTTTTAATATTACTCATAATTTCGACTGTTTTTAAGGCAATAGTCTTTTTTATGGGTTTTTGTATTATTACATCCTCCCCTATACACATCTCCTAAGGCAATGGAGAACTTAACAGATCATTTGAGGATAGTAAAATTAGATCTTTAGATTCATTGATAGTTGTTGTTGGGTTCAATGTGGCTAATTGAAGTGTCAAGGGAGGGGGATTAAATTAGTTCCCTACATTTATTTTTTCTACCCTATTGTTCTGTTTGTGTATGTGTTGACACATTTTAACACCATCTTTTAGATTTATATGTGGATTCACCTGTCACTTATCTTTTCATCACGGAATTACTTGTCTCTCTCTCTCAATCATGACTATGAGGAACATAGAGGATTTTATATTGGTTCACCCTTCACTTGGCTACATCTAGTCTTGAAGGATCCCCCTACTAAATTTCATGAGATCAATATTCTAAACATCTCTATTTGATCTCTGTAGAGATCTAACCACTCTTGGATTAGTCTTGACTAATGGGATCACCGGATCCAATAAAGAATCTTCAACTCAAGAAAGTCAACTCAATTCAATAGAAGATGGTTAACTAAAGGCTCAACTTGTGAGGTCGTCTTCCAAGAAGAAGTACAAGAATTAAGATTTTTTC
Organism: Spirodela intermedia; assembly: GCA_902729315.2. Classification (NCBI taxonomy): domain Eukaryota; kingdom Viridiplantae; phylum Streptophyta; class Magnoliopsida; order Alismatales; family Araceae; genus Spirodela; species Spirodela intermedia. The sequence goes on from LR746272.1 coordinate 5,467,550, forward strand.
ACCTCAAAGAGTTCAACTTTAAGTCAACCAGCGCCTCCCTCCTCTCTTAGATCCAAAATAGAATATTAGATCCAAGACTAATGGATCCTTACCAGCAAGCAAGAGGATCCACTCACAAAGGATGGCCCAACAAGAAGAAGAAAGAGAAGAAGAAGAAGAGGGAGAGGATGTCACATCATCCTCATGCCCCTCCTCTCCTTAAGTATAAGGTGCTGTTTCAACCAAGAGATGTCACATGGCATTTCAATGTCGTAATTACAGAGTGTCAAAAATAAAATTAATAATGTTCAGATGTCTTTCTAATGATACTAATGAGTATAATTTATCATACTACGGTGAGATTTAACTTGTTCAGAGTATTCGAGTAGAACCACAAGGAGTTGTCTAAACTAAGGTGAGATTTAACTTGTAATCAAGATTGAATTTTTGATGAAGAATGAGATGAGGAGATAGAAGAAAAGATGAATATTTTTTTGATGATTTTGTAGTCACCAAGTGAAGGAAAATCAGGTGAGAAACAAATGGTGAAATTTGGGATGATTGTGAATTTCTTAACCCTAATATGCGTAAATAAAAACTCTAATCTTCCTAGATCTTCTTATGTCACCTAAGAAATCAATAGAAAGACTAAAGTAAATTAATCTACTCCTAAATTACTTACTAACCTCTCGTTATCTCTCTCTACTTCCAATGAATGCTCAACTTTGATGAATTAAAGGAGCAAAACAACATAGAAGGAGCAGCGTCAAAAGAAGGATCCAAGGTATCCTAAATCTACCCTACCTTGTTCACTCTTAGAAATGTGATCAATCGTGATAGATCAAGAGATCCACATACATCAAGAGAAGCAAGAGAAGGGTAGAAGGGTTAGATTCTATCCTATGATCAACCTAGTGTCACTCTAGAGATCAAAGAATCGAATCCCCTATCTACCCTTCAACCGGATCAACTCTTTCTCACCAAGAGGGTCTCAAGAAGAATAGAAGACAATAAGAAAGTAAAACTCATTCATTAAAAATAAAATGTAATACATAAAGAAAGACAAATACATGAAAGATGCCTTCTGTATGTCATTTGAAGATCTCCTCTTCTCCCTCTTGGGCACCCCTCTCCTATGAACGGAATGCCTTCTCTATCCTCTAGATAGCTCTTTATTCTCCCCTTGGTCGTGCCCATTTTCAGCCCTTGGATCATGTTGGGGACTGCACAGCCCTTGGATTAGATTTCTCTATCCAAGGGCAGCCTAAGGGAGGTGGACGGCTGCAAGGATGTCTCCCTACTACCTTCCCTCACCCTAGGACTTATCTCAGCCCTTGGATTGGGCTGATTGAGGGTCTGAGATAGTCCCAAGTGTTTTTTTAATGAGGGAGAGGGGTGTGGCTGATCAGATGGTGCCACATACCCCTCCCTCTAATTAAGGAAGAAATGAACCGCACACCTAAAGTGGGCAGTTTCCTTAATTTGAAGGGAGAGGAAACGCCTCCTTGTTTGGTCTCCTCCTTAAGTAATGTGGGCTGTCCATCTGGCCCATAGGCCTAATGTGACCTGAAACATAATATTAAAATAAATCCCATTACCCCTTAAACAAATAAATATAATAAATTAGGCATAAGGGAGAAATCACATTGGTAAATCTAAACTCATTTATACATGAGTTGACTTAGGGCTCAAGAGATGCATAATAAATCATAAAAATTATATGGATTATGTTTTTTATAATGTAAATAATCATGAGTCAAAGCACTGATATTAATTTTTATTTAATGGGAAATTCCAGAAAAATAGAAGAACCTTTAGAACATTCACTTAAACTTGAAATAAATCTTATAATACTCATAAAAATCCAAAAACTCTCTTAAATTCAGGAAAATTACTTTGATCATATTAAATCATTATAAAATACTTAATTCATAATTTAGACATCAAATGATATTTTATTTATAATTATTATTCAAGTGAATCATATAAATAAATAAATACACATGCTAAGAAAATATGGAAAATTCACGAAATTAAGCATGTATTTAGAAAATTTATCATAAATTATACTCCACTTCTTTTATGTATATTTAAATTTAAATTTTTCATAAAATTAAGCATTAATTGTCCAAATTATGTCATACTTAACATGTAGAATTCTTATGTTATCAACATCTCTTGGGAAAGGGTGTCTCCTTCACCCCTTTCATCTCTTTCTCTCTCTATTTTGTGGGAAACTGTCCCTCCCCTTCTCCTCTATAAATTTTAAGATTCATGTTGCATTTGGATGATAATGATTTGCTGAAATGGTCAAGAAGTTCATCTTCTTATCTTCTTGGATTAGAAGGTCTTCTCCTCCCCCATCTCGCTCCTTGGACTAGGGGTTCCTCTCCCTCCTTTCATCACCTCTTGGACTAGGGGATTCCTCTCTTCCTTCTTGCCTTCTTGGACTAGGGGCTTCCTCTCTTCATTCTTGCCCTCTTAGATTAGGGGAACCTCCTTCTCTTCTTCATTCATCCATCCCATTGACCTTTCCCCCTCTCATCTATTTCATCTTTCTTTCCCTCCACAGATCTCTTCATACCCTTCATTTCCCTCTCCCCTCCTTATTCCGTGGACCCTTTCCTTCTTTCCCCTTCTCTTCCCTCTCCTCCATTTCTATTCCCTTTCCCGTTGACCCTTTTATCCTATCCTCCTCTCATTATTCTTCCCACCTATCCCTCCTCAATCCATCTCTTTCATTCTCAATCCCTCCTCCACATCCTTGGCATTCTTCTCTTCTGTTTTTTAATCCTCTTGGGAATCAACTCAAGAACCATGGATCTCAAGCCACAAGAATCAAAAAAATCAATCAAAAATCTCCTTTGATAAGGTATGTTGATTTCAATTCTCTTTGTGGAGTGATAATTACTTTATATCCTTGCTCCTTATAGGAATCGAGTGAACCTTCTCTTGTGCCTTTATTGGTGATCCTAATACTCTTGATTGAAACTCTATTTGAACCCTTGAAATTGAGGTTCTTCTTAGGTAATTACAATCTTAATATTTTTTAAAATTAGTGGGATTAGCCTACTCACAATCAACCTTAATTTGGTCAAGGTCAATCCTAAATCCCAACTTCCTTTTCTATAATGGATCTCTCTCTCTCTCTTTCTCCTCTTTGATTCCACATCATTAACTCTCAACACCACATGCCTAAGTCAATACATAATTCTCCTTCGAGAAAAAACCCTCCATGGACAATTACCAATTCTCAACATCTTGTGTCTTATCTTAACCCTCTCTCTGCTCACCATTTAAGTTACTTATGGCTTGATGGAGAGAGACAATCTTCAGCTCAATTAGTTGACTCGTAGATCACTACAGATGAGTGAGTATGATGATACTTTGATTCTCTCTTTGAGAAGTGTGGTTGTTTTTTTGTAGAGGATTGAGTAGCATTTTCTTCTCAAACTTAAGTGAATGATGTTGATAAAATATCTTTGTTCAACATTAACCTTGGTTCATCTTCAGCTCATCCTCTTTATTATCCAACGTAATTCTATCATTATAACATCTAATAATGGTCATATGAATTTAAAAATCTTCTTGTTGCTTTATTCTTGAGTTTCCTGTCTCATATATTTTTTGAAGATTCGTAATTGATCACGGAATATTTCTCTTTTAGGATTTTACTCATATATGATTGTTTCATTTATCTTCAGTTCACATATTCTGCTAATGATTTATCATCTAGAATCTATGCTTTTGACTGCTGATCATGCTTAAGCTCAAATCCTTCCGCTCTTGTAGGTTGTCCTTGATAATGTGTCTTGAGATTCTCAATTGATCAGTTGACATCTTTGTCTTTAGGGTCAATGTTCAGATTGTTGTTTTGTCCATGAATTTTGGTGACATGTTACCGTCTAGGTGTGTGAGACTGACCTTGAGTTCTTCCTTGTTTCAAAATATGTAGATTTTTCATAGATAATCTTCTAAGCTTCATTTTGGAGATTCATGATACTTCAAGAAATATTTTTACTTTTGAGTGTGAGTTGAGGTATGTCGTTTTCTCCACATAAGACTATGACATGTCACCATGCAAGTTGTGTGATGAAGACTTCCCTATTTTTTTGATAACTTCATATAAATTATTTAACTTAGCCACCATGTAGGACTGGAGATTGATTCTTACTTCAGTCACTAATCATGTGATTTTACTCTTAAATATTTGATCAACTTTCCAAGGTGTCACTATTGTGATTTCAATTTCAAATTCTGCCCATGCTTTGGTTTGTATGATGTTCAAATATTTTAGTCATCATTTTTCCTATATTTGCATAGCTTGCTTCCTAGGTTCAAATCTCACATCTAATAGTGTGTTTCTTTGATTTTTCAGATATTTTCCACACTAACATTTCTATCTTCACATTACTTAGGTACCGCATTTGAATCTTGCATGTGACTTTATTTTTTTAAGAATACACATGAGACTTCATCACACGTGTTGACACATTGTTTAGCACTTATATTTTGAAAAGATTAAATTACAGTAATTATATATAAAAAGATATATCAAGGGTGTAACTTCTTAGATTTATTGTTAGCCACAAGATAATGTCAAGCGTCATCAATATATATATATATATATTGAATATTTATCAAGGATATTATATTTGTGATATAAATTATCATACTATATACAAATAGTTCAATTGATATTAAATAAATTATTCAAAAATAATTTATAAATAATTTTTTTAATATAAGTATCAAAACCAAGGGTATTTACAATTTAGCTCTCCACATTTTTTAATGGATAGGTTTTTCCTAGACTACTTAGAGCATTTATGATATTTTAAAATTTATCATACATCTCAGAAATTTCCTCTACATTCATCGTGAACATCTCAAATTGTCTAACTAACTGAAAGCTCTTTTATTTCTTTAGTTGGGTGTTTCCTTCATGAGTAGCCTATAATTTTTTTGCATTTTTCATGGTTAATTTTTTATCTACTTGTAATGGTCCATCAGTGATGATTTTCCAAAGTTGATAGTCCATGCCTTGAATAAAAATCTCAATTTTATTTTTCCAAAAGATATAATTCAATCAATTAAATAGGGGTGGTCTATGAACAAGAACTTGTAGAAACAAAGAGGTTGTGTTTTGAAACATAATTTTGCATGAAAATTCCCATGAATTATAATATTATTTTTACTATCTACAGTAAGGATTTATTGATGTAGAAGTTGTAGAAATAAAGTTGTATTTTGAAATTTAATTTTACATCAAAGTCCCAATGAATTGTAACATTATCCATTCGGTCTTTATTATACATCAGTTCATGTGTAAATTGTGGAAACAAACAAGTGACGTTTTGTTATATAATTTTATATAAAATTCCTCATGAATTGTAACAAAAATTATTTGTACCATCTTCATTAAGCATCTATGATATGAAAATTGTAGGAAAAGTGAGGTAGTGTTTTGAAATCTAATTTTGCATAACAATTGCTATGAATTAATAATATTTATACTACCTCATTGAGCATTTATTGATTTAGAAGTTGAAAAAGAGAAGTCGTGTTTTGGAATAATTTTTTGTGTGAAAGTCCTCATAAATTATAATATTTTTTGTGCCACTTCATTAAGCATTTATTGATATGGAAGTTGTAGAAATAGAGAGGTTATATCTTTAAATGTAATTTTGTGTAAAATGTCCCATGAATTCTAACATTATTTTTACCACCTTCATTAATCTTCTGTTGATGTGAGAGTTGTAAAAATTGAGAGGTGGTGTTTTGAAATATAATTTTACATTAAAGTCCCACGAATTGTAACAAATTATGTACCATCTTCAGTAAGCATCTATTTATGTGAAAGTTGTAGAAAAATAGAGGTGGTGCTTTTAAATGTAATTTTACATAAAACCCTCAATTAATTATAACATTGTTTTTCTCGTCTTCATTAAACATCTATTGATGTAGAAGTTGTACGAACAAAGAGGTAATAACTTAAAATATAATTTTGCATATTTATGTAGACATTGTAAAATAGAGAGGTGGTGCTTTAAAATGTAATTTTGTATTAAAACTCTTTATCAATTATAACATTGTATATACTGTCTTCATTAAGGATCTATTGATGTGGAAGTTGTAAAAATAGAGATGGCGCTTTGAAATATAATTTTACATAAAAATTCCCATAAATTATAGTATTGTCTCAACTGTCTTCATTAAGCATCTATTGATGTGAAAGTTATACAAACAAATATAGTGTTTTCAAATATAATTTTGCATAAAAGTTTGCATAAATGGTAACATTATCTATACCATCTTCAATAATCATCTATTGATGTGGAAGTTGTAGAATTAGAGACATGGTGCTTTGAAATTTAGTTTTGTATAAAAGTTCACATGAATTGTAATGTTATATATACCGCCTTCATTAATCATTTATTGATTTGAAAGTTGTGGAAATAAAGATGTGGTGTTTTGAAAAATAATTTTACATAAAAGTCCCCATGAATTGTAACATGATATGATGCAAACAAGAGAGGAGCAAGAGATAATCATCTTATTGGTGACGATCAAGTGCAGAACATCTCTTCTTCTCTCCTTCTCTATTATTTCTTTTCTTTCTTTTTTACTTGGGTTTATATTTATTTAGAGAACATAAGAAATTATCTTCAGGATTAGTTATCTTCCTTATGGAATTGACTTGAACTCACTGTAAGTACTTGATTTAGTTTAATGTCAATTCAGTTATGTAAATATTAAGACTAAGAAATGATTCTGGTGCATCACTTATTAGAACTTTTTAACTTTTATATCAATCTTGCCATATTTTTTATATAGACTTCAATATTTTTAAACACCTGCATACTAGAGAGGGTAACACAAATGCAATCAGCTTCCATTTTATCACTTTGGTTTCACTTGTCAATATAGTCGTACCTTGGCTTGTTTTGTCATTTTCCTTGAACATATGGAGATGGGGAGGAAGGAAAGGAGTTATACACTGATTCTATGTCTTCCTCCCTCCCTCACTCACTACTTTCCTCCTTTATTTTTTAAATTTAAACAATAAAGAGATCCAGGTCAAATGAAACAAAGTTAAATCAGGATGTGTCACAAAGAAGTACTAAAAGCACGAAGTCAGATAAAATGTAAGAATTCCTTAGTCTGGTTTGGATTATCCATTGATGTCTTCCTCTTCATGTAGAAAGAAACGCCAAAAATATAAGGGAACTCTGCCTTCTTCTTATCTCACCAAGCACAAAAACTTATTTTCTTATTCTTTTCCCACTCTCTACCATGCTTCCCAACTCTTACAACTCATAGGATACCAGCACCCTATCCATCCCACTGTTACAGAGGAAAAGGAGAAGGGAAAACGGAGAGAGAGAGAGTGAGGGCGGGTAAAACTCACCCTATCAATGACAGCGCCGTTTTTAATGACCCCCATAACTCTTGGGCCATAATAACATCCCTTTATTTACTGGGCTGTAATAATGGCCCACTAGTTAACTGAGTCAATAACAATACCAAGTCAATATAATAACACGTGGGATTAGGTCTTGGTCTATGCCAAGTCCAGGAATTCAGGATCACTAACACGTCACGTGAACTCCCATAAAATAACACATAAATTATTCATCACATGAGGAAAGCTGAATTTCCTCCGGAGTTTACATATATTGAGCACAAATGATAGATAAGTTAATGACCATCACGATTACAGCGTCACGAGATTCACGAAAACACCGCACAGGTTCAGCCCTCTACGAGAGTTCAAAGGGAGAGCGTCAGACCTGCAGACCATCCATAGAGGAGGAGAAGGCATCCATGCGCAACCGTGAGATGGACACCGACAGCTGCACGCCGCCCTCTTCATCCCTTCCCGCTTTTTTTCCGTTCCCGTTCATGGATAACAACTCCACCCTCCTAGGCCTTCCCCCCCAGCCAAAATCTGCATCGTACATCCGGAACCTCGGCGACCCCGACACATTCGCTAGTCTCTCGATTGGGAAACCCGTGGGAGGAAACTTAATTGTCGAGTGCTCAAGGTCACTCAACGGTTCTCTAGTGCCCTCCTGGAAGGCTCTCCGCACCGCTGCGCAGGCCGCCTTAAAGGCCTCATCGCCGTCGGCCAGCAGCTCCGACGCCTTCGCCACGGCCACGCAGGGCTTGACGCAGTTGCCGAAGTAGCCGTCCTCGACAAGAGGGTCAAGGCGACGGCGGCAGTCGACTGGGAAAAGGAGAGGACAGATCAGGTCGTCCGAAGGGATGCCCTTCGCTCTGACGACGCTCAGCCAGATGTGGGCGGCGAGGGCGGCGAACGCCGAGGGCCGGTGAGTGGCGGTGCCCCGGTTCTTTAGGGAGGCGATGCTCTCCACCTTGACGACGAAGGTTCTCCGTGACATCTCACGCCGATCGTGGAATTTCAATAAAGAGTCAGATAGCTGAAATCGGCCATGACGCAGGTTTCAGCTATTTAAAGATAGACCGACCGGTCATGCAGCTGCTTCGGGAGACTCGGTGACCCTCCGCCGGAAGACATCCGGCACTCCGCCGCCCACACATCAACCAACTCCATTACGGCCTTACCATCGCCCGCCATGTGGTGAATAGAGAACCCAATTGCCACACTCTCCCAGGAAAACCCGTGACCTGCGCGGAGATCACCGGAGCCGGAAGCTGGTTCACGTCTAATATCGGCACACGAGCCGAGAACGCCTCCGTCTCGTTGTGCGGGTCGTCCGTCAGCCGTTGGAAATCGATCCCCTCCGCCTCTGCCCAAAGGAAATCGACCCCGTCGTCTCCGTCGCCGGAGAAACTTATGACGAGGTCGCCGGTGCCGTCGACCGCGGTGAACTTCCCGGCGAGGGCATAATAGCGAGAAAGCGTCCGGGAGAGGGACTCTCTGAGCTCTTCGACGAGGGTGGGGATCGGGCGGTCGGTGCTGAACAGCAGCAGCGTTTGCAGGGGAGGGAAACGAATCCATTGGACGTCGAAGGAGAGCTTGACGGGTTCCGGACGGGCGCCGTCAAGTGGCGAGAACGAGACGCGGGTGACTTTCAAGACTCGAACTTCCCGCATTGTTGGTGATAACCACGGAGCTACCTCATCGAAGAAGTCGTATCCATCTTGAATATTTAGGCGGTCGCCATATGTCCTACGTACCACGCATGTGCTACCTGTTGGAATTAATCTCGGCGGATCAACGAGAAGTCCGAGTGATCGACGAAATGCTAGCCGCAGACAGCTCATTTCCAGCGGTTGCCTTTCTTTATTTTGAATTTCTGTAACAGTCGTGATCATGCTCACTGGGCAGTTATGTGCGAGTAACTGCCAAAACCGGCATTGCCCACTAAATGCTCGACCTGTTCCTATAAGAGGACTCGTTCGAAGAACGTGCGTGAGTGGCTTGTGATTCTTGCCAAAACCGGCATTGCCCACAGAATTTGTGTGTTTGTTTTCTTTTTGATTCTTGGAGTGGTTCTCGTGATACGAGGGATCGTAAGGTTAGATCCTACACTACCTACTACGCCCATGCTGCATCCCGAGATAACTGCTCATTCACGGGTCTAGAAGCGCCCAGCAGATTCTTCTCTTCTCTCGACCAGTCTTAAACATCTCTCCTCTCCCGATTCCGATTCTCATTCGCTAACGCGAACACTTCAGTAAGGACTGGGAAATCACTTGCCATGACTGTATCGAAGACATAGATTAATGTAAAGAGATGAACTCAATTTGGAGCCTCACACTGAGATTAGCCCCGGGTAGCCTCACATGCAAAGTCAAGTAGGACTGAGAAACTTGATACACAGTGAAAAGAGAAGTACCGGTGGATGCTCCTCAATGTCTCTATGTAAGGGGAGGGATGCACCCTGACCATTGGAAATCACTTGCCACGCTTACGCATAGAGACTCTAGTAGACATAAAGAACATCCATTGTGATGCAGCAGCTGACATGGATGAATCATGTAGCATAATGGGCTGTCTAACTCCTCTGCTTAACTCATGTATTGTCCAGACTTTTGTTTCGTTTATTGTTATTCAATTTACCTAATAATGATTTAGGAAACATGATCAGCAATTTTTTAGACTTATCTTCACAGCAGATTGCTCCTAAAATTGGCCTGTTGGACTAAGTTGTCATCTTTTAGTCTTGACATTCTGATCAATATATTTTGTGCCATTGAATGGGGCCAATGTGTACCTAAGAATAACCTTTTATAAAAGAGGCTCCTATAGTATTAACTATGCCAATCTCTTCTAAGGGATTTTTCATTCCTTTAGAAACATTTACTTCGATGTTATATTCAAATCATGTCATGGGCATATGAACACACATCTTAGTTGGCTTCTAAGCAGTAACACCATATTGAGAAGGGAAGTTTGAATTGATATAATTTTCCTTATGATCAAGTAATAAATTTCAAACAACAATAATAATCAACAATAAAACTTAGCATCAAATTTCGAGAAACTACGTCCTTAAATTATGCTAAGCCTTAGTATTTACATCATGACTATGAAGCACAACGAACTATTAGATTTCATAGTTCCAATAACATGAGATTTTTAAAATTCTCTTCAAAATTCTACAACTTTAGGTGGCAAAAATCAGAGAAGCATAGCACAGAATATTTATTGAACCATCAATGAACATCATGAGAACTTATGTTTACACATTTAATATCTCTGAGAAATATTTAATATATATAATTGATGCTTGAATAATCCTATGGCTAACAATGAATCCAAAGAGATTATTGAACATAATACATTTGAGATATTCAATACCCTTGAGATATTTTCATATTGAACATAACACAGTGTCATATTGTTCAAATATAATAGATAAACATATGTCAACACGTGTGACAAAGTCTCACATAAAATCTAGAAGTGTAAAGTCACTTGTGAGATTCAAATGTAGGACTTGAGTGATGTGAAGTCAGAAGCTTCAATGAGAAAAACACTTGCAAAAGTAAAATATATGAATTCAAGTGTAAGATTCGAACTTGGAACGTAAGCTACAAAAAAGTTGGACTTATGGCAGCTGAGATATTTGAATATCATGAAGAGCAAATATATTGACATGATTTAAATTGAATTTTGTATGACTATTTCTCAAGTGATGAAATGACAAGTAGACATTGGAGAATGTAAGGAGCAAGCTCACAAAGAATCAGAACTAACAATGAATGAAGAAATCTATCCACCTCATTCATTCAAGCTCAAGAGAAGTTCATACTCTATCCGTCAAAGAAAAGCTACTACACATTTCAAATAAATAGTTGAAAGCTTCATCATACAACTTACTCTAAAATAATGAATCAAGTCAATAACCGCTTCAAAGATTGACTCTCTCCATCAAGTCCTAAGATACTTGGGTGGTGAGTGGAGAGAGGCTTGGGCTAAAGTATAGGGTATTGAGAGCTTATTAGTGCACGTGAAGGATATTTGAAGAGATCAATGTATTTGTCTTTGGCACGTGGTGTTGAGAATCAAAACTTTGTCTGTGAAGGGTGTGATATCTACAGAGATCAAATTGGAGAGTTTGGGCCACTAATCTCATGAAATCAAATGTATTTCTAGAAGAAAATGGTGAACTCTAGTATGATCCTTTGGAAACACACATAGCTCAGTGAAGGGTGTATTAGTATAAAAACTCTTGTGTCTCTCATGGTGACAAGTGAGAGAGAGACTAGAGTGAATCCACATAGAAAAAGAGACTAAGTTAGGTGAACTAGTATCTAGAATATAGAGATTGTGTGAGAACTTGTGAACATACACACAAAGACATAATGGAAGAATAAAACATAAAACATAGGAAATTAATTCACCCCCCTCATAGTGTTCCACCCAGCCACATCGAACCCAACACTCTATTCTAACTTTTTTTACTTAGGAGGCCCAAAATTAGAGAAACTATAAACTTCTCTCTTCAAGATTTCACAACTCTAAATAATTTTCTCTCAAATTTTAAAATAGAATATAAAAAAGGCCTCATTATAATTAATTTATGTGGACTTTATATGAATGGTACATTTTGAATCAATATAAACTTAATCATAATCACTGTGATCTGGTGAGTAGAAAACCTTTCTTTTCTTATTATTTCTTTCTTTTTCTTCTTCCCATTAGGATGAAAATGATTTTTTCAAGTCTTAATCACTAGTGTGGTTTAATTTTTGCATAATAAATCACATAAATTTAAAATTTCTAAGATTAAAAAATATCAAAATTTAAAATTTTAAAAATATTTTAGTACAAATATATCAATTATAATTTGATAAAAGGCTCTAAAAATCGTGAGAATTTTCCAAGGCATTCAAGGTTATGTAAATGATATTAAGAAAGTTTTCATTTTTTTCAAAGAATACCATTCTTTTATAATTTTTAGACTAAATAATAAAAAGAAACTCTAGTGACAAATTCACAAAAAAGTGAAATTTGAGTGTGACATTATGATGACATCAATTTCCCAATGAATGTGATTTGGGTAAAAATAGAGATGTGTTTAGTGATTATTACATAAGTAATTAATAATAATTTATTTGATCAAATTAAGATAAGTAAGAGCAAAATAATCATAGTTGACTAAATAAGAGTTCAAAATTTCAAAACATATAAAATGTCACTAACTTTAAATAAAAATAAAATATAAAATATGAAAAATTAGTTATGATGATGTAGTGATGGTCATCAGAATTTTGACCATTTAGGAGGATTATAATGCAATGTCTATAGCCTCAAAGAGTCCTTTTAGACATGAATGATGTGGACAATTTTTAGATCTCTTTGTAAAATTTAAAAAATGATATTTTCAACAATTGTTACTCAACAAAGTAGAAGTTCGGCGGTAATAAATTTTTTGGTGGCTATCACTTAGCAAACATGAGTTGAGTGGAGGTGAAGCATGTCTTAGAGAACTTCATCCTCATGTCTACATAGTAAGATGAGGCTCTTTATCGCATTTAGTATGCTATAAAGAGATCGTGACAAATCTCTAGGTAATCATCCTATTCTTGATGACTACTTATTCATTGACCAACAAGGGATGATTTCCTCAATGAATTCGTGATCCTTTTATCCAGAATGATTTATTAGTTGGTAACAACATTTTGTAAATTATATTAATGAAATTTTCATTAATGATCGAGTGATTTTAATGGTTTGATCATTGATTGGTGCTCTATAAGAAAATCATGAGTTAAACATAAAAAAATATGAATTTTGACTCTAGTGGGATTCAAACCTTTGCTAATAGCTAAGTTACATGAGAGGATATTAAAAGATTACCAAAATACCCTTGACAAAGTGACATGATGGACGTATTTCTTTCTTATAATTTACGTACATTATTATTATTAAATTTCTAACATGTTCCGATCAAGTTTTAGTCCCACATTAGTTTTATCTCGATATTTAAGACAACATATATGTACCCCCTTCTCTCTCTAGGTTCCCTCTCCCATAGAAAAAATGGTCAAGACCACGTAGGGAGAAGGTTAAACCAAGTGATATGATCCTACATACACATGTGTATGACCACTCTTTGCCCCATGTCTTGCTGGCCCCTAGTGACATGGAAGGGGAGTGATGCACACATGCTATGTGTGGGTCTTTAGTTACTAAAGCCCTTAGCTTGTGGCTCCCTCAATAATGTCTCTTATTTACATGTGGTGCCCTTTGAGTTAGCTGCTAGGTTTCGGCTAGCTAATAGGTCGTCCCTTTTTCACATTTTTTCTTTCTATTTTATTTTTATTTATTTTTCTCAAAAATATGAATATAAAAATTATATAAAATTACATAAATCACATAATTAGTCAATTTTTTTCTTCAATTAGCTAAAAACTTTTTTTCTTAATTTAACATAAATATAAGTATATTTATCATGATTTAAGGTGTAAAATATATAATTAACTAATTATTAACTCATGATAATGAAGACTTGATCAATTCAACACATGTTTGATGTTGACTTTATGAAATCATTTTAATCTAGTATTATCTAATATGTAATTAGTGACATGGATACATTTCATGACATTCATCTTTTGTTTTGATTTGTTTAAATTTCCTTAACCCAATAAGTAAGAGCAAGAAAATGATGAAAAATAAAAATTAATATTTTTCTAATCTTAATGAGATCAATTAGTGGAGTAATACTTATTAAAGATTTCTAAATCTCTTTTGCTTCTTTGTTTCTCTAGTGAGCTTTAGTAACTTTACTCTTCTAACATCCAATCGTGATCATCTTCACACACACACATAAGAGAGAGATCACAAGAAAAATGAGAAGGAGAGAGAGAGAGAGAGAGAATGAGAACAAGTGTATGAGAGAGAAAGAGAACAAGACATCAAAATTATATTATTCCTGTTAGCCATAGGATAAGTTCTACTTACATTTTTTAGTTAATTAATAATATCTATGAACCTATAAAATATTTCAAAAATAATATCATTCTTATTCATGGTAAACAACTTCTACTTGTTAACTGATTGATGTGACCTAGTCATTATATTAAATCACATAAAATTAAAATTTATAAAGTCAGAAAATAATATTTTTTAATTTTAAAATTATTTTACATAAATAGATTAATTTTAAATCAATAAAGAGCTCTTAGAATAGTGAAACAATTTCAAGTCAATCATGGGAATATATGATAATATCAAATAAAAAACTTCAATTTTTTTCTCAAAGAATATGATTTTATATGATTTGTGGACTAAAAGATCATAATTAATTTTTTTTAAAAATTAGAGAAAAAAAAAATCAATACTAATGTCAAGCAGACATCAGCACCTACTAGGACAGCGGTTTGGGCAAAAACATACATCAACACCTCTTTCTCCCTCTTTTGAGATCTCTCTTTCTCTTGAGATCTTTCTCTAAAAATCTCTATATCTTTCTCTCTCTTGGTCTCTCCCTCTCGAGTTCCTTTCTCCCTCTAAAAACATTTCTCTTTCTTTAGAGATAACCTTTTCTTTTCTTCCTTCTCTCCTCTTACCCTCTCCTTTCTCTTCTATTTCACTTCTTTCATATAAATTTATTTATGCCCTTAATATCTATAATATTAAGTATCTTCTTATTTTTTTATTAAATAATAATAAAATTTAAAAATCGCTCTTTATATAAACTTTGTCAAAATTTCGCAATGAATTATTTAATCTTCTTGTGTTTAGATTGAGGCTTACATCTATGTTAAAATATTTTAAATTCTTAACTGTAAATTTTATTAGATGTTGGGTATTTAAACACAATGACAAATGTGCATCAATATTCTAAGTATGTTATTCTCTTTCAAAGTAAATAAGAAATTCTAAGCCGGCACGTCATAAGGGTAAGAACCATCTAAACAAAGAAAAAGACTAGAACCAGCCAGCAATTTTAGGGTAGAGAGAAGTGCACCGAACCAAGAAGAAGCCCACATGTCTACTACAATGGTTCTTCGATGAGTGAGCTGTTGTGTTCAGGAAGATTTTGCGCCTGCAAGGTCTTCCAGGGTGAGATTGAGTGTGTCCACAGATCCTTTCTTCACCTCCTCACCTCGTGCTGCCAAGAACTCCTCAACACTCCCCGGTGTGCCAAACCACCCAAGCCGATCGGCAATCAGGTGGAGATTATTGCATCCTTCACAGCGGGCCACCACAATCCCCTTCTCATATGATTCGCGGCATGCAGTCTTCACCGATCTCGTTTCACAGACCTTGCAGGTGAAGATCATGGCGAAGTCATGCCTGCTGGAGGTCTTCAGGCTGGATATGGCGGAGTACTTCATGCCGGTTGGCTCTCCACCATCTGGGCAGGGTTGGAGGGACATCTCTGCCGAGTTAGAACTGCTGAATTGAGGTTTGGGTTTTGCAGGATCTTCTTCTGCTACACTGCTAGATTCTGCATTTGTCTGAATTCCTCTTGTAGCAGTCAGCATCCTAAAGAGCCAAGAGAGCCCTGAAACCAGCAAGAGAAAGAAAGGTTATCATATATGCAGTGAGAGGGGAGAACATGATGTCCACATTGAAGCCTGCAGAACCATAGTCTCGGATTCCTTATGATGAGTCAACGAGATGGATGTGGAAGAAGGTTATCATCATCATCATCATCATCGTCATCATCATCATCATCATCATCATCATCAGGAGCAAAAACAGGGAAGAAGATGATCGTCTCCTACATCCACTTCCCCTCTTCCCATTTTCACCTTCTTCCTTCAATTCCTTGTCCCTTGTTCAATCTGAGGCAGCGAACTGCGGTTGGAATGGGATGAAACCAAACCCTAGACCCTCTTCTTTATGACAGCGGGTGGCACCATGGATTCACAAGGTAGTAAAACTTTACACACTCTATCCTGCCCCAGACAGATTCTGGCACGAATCAATGGGATACAATGAGTACCTCAGTAGAAATGAATCATCTAGAGGCAGAAGCAACCCGAAGAATATTACCACGAGAATTCGTCTTCCGAATAACTGTTCTACGATCATTTTCGTAAAACTTGGCCTCCGATTTGACCTAAAGAGTCTCAAAATATTAATGAAGGAGAAGAAAACAGACGGAGACAATGTATGAATCCAGAGATGTCGGAATGGCAGAAACCCTAAAAGGACGCCGTTCTCCGCTCACAGACCTCAGCCGCCACCATCCGTCCGCATCAACCAAAAAACACAGAAAAAAACCAAAGCAGGGGCACAAAAACCCTAGACATCCTCGTGATTCCTCCCCTCCTCCCCCTTTCCGAATCACAGTCGATCGTCGTTCCTATAATAACACGGTCATGAAAATAGGGCCGGAGAGAAGATACCTCCATCAGGCTCTGCACTCGCTTGTTCGAGAGATTGAGCCCCCCGATACGAGAGACGAGCTCGCAGCATTCGGAGCGACGGCGCTGCGGCGACGAACAGGGACCTGTGCAGAGAACCGCCGCCGGAAGCCATCCCTTTCCCGCCGGCAGAGAAGGCGCCGCCGCCGCCGCCGCTGCCGGCCCCCCCACCCGACGATTTCTACTCGAAAAGAGAGGTATCCGAGGGCCCGCCCGACCCGATAATTCCGGAAATATATAAAATAATTATCATCCCATATAAACCCCATTAGATAAATAACTATTTGGAAGTTAATTTTGAGGAATGAAATAAAAAAAAGAAAATCTGTATGGTGGCGGCACAAAAGACGGCGGCACGGGGGCCATCCGATACCGGGTGAACGGTTCGGATCCTTTTTAATACGAGATTATTTTCCAAAGGTTTTAGCTACAAATGGCGGCGCCCAGGTGGGCCGCCATCTCATCGTGATGAAGAGCTTCAATCAATCCAGCCGTCGGATGGATGGGAGGATCAATCTTTGTCGTCAAGAACCCTGCACCAGCTCCCTGATGTCGTACCCTTGCACCTGAAGAGACGACGGAGGAAGAAGAAGAAAAGCAGCAGCAGCAGCAGAAGGAGAAGGAGAAGGAGAAGGAGAAGAGGAGGGTTGTGCTGGTGTACCTGGAGGAAGGTCAGCAGGATGATGACACCGGAGTTCCAGAGGGCATGGATGGCGATCGGCGTGAGGAGATTCCGAGTCTGGGCGTAGGAGAGGCCCAGGACGGACCCTGCCGGCGAATAGGAGAAGGAGGGATCAGAGAGCTTGAATGACGGCGACGGAGGAGGTCGGAGGAGGGGGGGCACCTAACACAAACAGCTGGGGGAACTCGCTGGGGGTGAGGTGGGCGAGGGCGAACACGGCGGCGCTGACCAGGGCCGCCGCCGGCGTGGGGAGCCATTTAGTCAACGACACCATCAGGAACCCCCTGAAGACGGTCTCCTCCAGGAGCGGGGCGAGGACCCCGGTGATCCCCACCAGGACGGCGGTGCTGCAGAGCTCGAGGGGGATGAATGTCGGATGAATCAATCCCAGAAATGGCGAGGAACAGGGCAATTCAGTGTCAGTAGTACCTGGTGGAGGAGGAGCCGATCAGCGGCAGCAGCTGCACCAGAGCGTCCGTCTGAAACAGTGGAGAGCAATGAGGAGGAAGACGACGAAGAAGAAGAAGAAGAAGCAGGAAGCAGGAAGCCCACATCTCTCTGGGGATTCTCCCCGCTGAAGAAGGCGGAGGTGGCTCCCGTCAGAGCTATGGCGGCCACCGCGCCGCTGAAGCCGATGCCCGCCCACAGAAGCCAGCCGTCCTGCAGCCTGAAGGGCTCCCTCAGGTCTGAAACAACGGCGGTCGTCTTCCCTTTCTCATACCATGCGCTCGAAGACTAGAACGATCCATTCGGAAGAAGATGAAGAACAAAGGAAGAACATGATGGGGGAGTCTGCAGCGAGCTCACCGTAGCAGAAAACATCATCAGGAAGGGGGCGAAATGAGTTGGTGATTCCGAAGACGACTCCCAGCACCACCGCCGTCACCAAGCTGAGGAAGGAGAAGAAGAAGAAGAAGAAGAAGAAGATTAATTGGGGGGGGGAGCCACTTGGCACGAGTTTGATGCAGTGAAGTGAGTGGGAGATGGCATCTTACAGCTGGCCGGTGAAGAGAAGCTCTGCTCTCTCGTCCAAGCTCAGGGTCCCTCCCTGAAACCCTAGATATGGCAGGACGGACGCCGCGGAGAGACCTATCAGAACAAAACTGCCTGAAAAATTTTCAGTAAAAGCGGGAGCTGTCCCTGGAGATCGGGCAAAAGGAAGGAGTTTCAGGCTAAACCCATTCCCGGAGATCTCTGATCTTGGAAGAGAGGGTCAGCGATGGAGAGGAAGGAATGATTGAACTGAAGAAAATGGAGAACTTTCTTCACCTTAGCCCGCAGGCGAGCATGGTGAGAACAACCGTCTGCCACCTCCAAGGAACGTCCCACCGATCGAAGATCGGCCAGCCGCTAGCAGAATCCTGGAGGAATCACGAGAAAAACTGCGTGTAAGGAAGGACGGTGGGGGCGCGAGTTCCTGTAATAATCCCCGGCGAAGCGGCGGCGGCGTACGTCATCTCCGGCGCTGCAGAAGCAGACGAAGCCGAGCCCAGAGGCCCCCCTCCGCCGGCGAGGCGACAGAAGAGGGACGGCGGTGGCGGAGACTGAAGCTTCCCTCCCCCTAGGAACCAGGAGCCCACAAATCCTCGGGAACGCCGGCGCCAGCCCCCTCCCCCGACGAAGAGGCACCCTGCAAGCCGGCGGCGACGCCCATGTGAACGGCCGCGGCTGGCGGGACCCCACAAGGAGGGAGGGCGGGGGATGGACGGCGGCCGCCACCAGCGGAACCATAGCCACCCCTGAAAAGCCAGGAAGCTCTCTCACCCAGTACAGCCGGAGCCACCGCGGAGGAGATAGAAGAAGGGGATAAGATGGGTGGGCTTCGTCACCCTCGGCCCATCGAATCAGTCATGAACATTCTCATCAGTATGACTTAATCAGAAGCAGACTCTGAGCATAATCAGTCAAAGAGTACAACTTTATTCGTTCTGATGTCAACCCGCCCAAAAGGGTTTTCGCCTTCGACATGGGTTTTTCGTAATCGTCTCAGATATGCATACATATTTATAAGATATAATAATTAATGTACACTGGAGAAGAAAATAAACGCGCAAAGACACCGGCTTTGTCACAAGGACCGGCCCACCGTCGGCTTCCATGGCCATTAATTAGCTCATCCACGAGAAGAAAATTCTCCCCCACCTTCGTCCTCGCTCATACTCATCCTCCGCTCGCTCTTGCTCTCTGGCATGTCCAGAGACGGCAGGTGAATCGGAGATGCTGAACCGGGAGCATGGCGGCGATCAGAGGCGGGGCACCCGCTGAGGGCTGGCCGGCGGGTCTGGGGAGATGGCGAACTGCAGGCCCCGGGGTTGACCCGGCTGCAGAATGAACGTCACCTCGGAGGCGGCGGCGGCCAGCTCAGGCACTTCCTGCTCGGATGAGGTGCAGACGGATGTGAATCACCAGCACAGTTCATCATCCATGTAGTTGACTTGCGACATAGAATGGAACTTGCAACTTTATCTAATCATGGAGATTAATTTTCTCATTCAGGCAAAGTTTGGTATTATTTTTTTTCTTGCAGAGAAATCAAGTTCCTTTGGAAGGAGAAAAGAAAAAACAACAGAATATTAACGACACCGAAAGAATTATAATGGCTAAAGTCAAACTTTGACCATTTTCTAACTAGGTCAGTCGAGGCAGAAAAATATTCAGAGAGCTTGGGTTCAATTCTATCAATTGAGTTATGACAAATGAGTCTGCCTGATTCAGCGCCAAACTATACAAAAGTCATAAAAAAATTCAGATTATCGAAGGACATATCAGGCAGACGAAGATGAAATCCAGGATAGGATAGTGCGGGCAGAATTAGAGTTAGATCTGTCTCTAAAGATCGAGATATGATACAAAATAATCTCACAGAAAGAAGCATTCAAAGATAGAGACACTAAAGTCAACACCTATTCACAGCTATGGATTGCGTTGCTAGCTGTTTATGGAGTTCCGGGTCATAATTGATTGGACTTTTGCAGCAAGCAAGGCTCATTTTTGTCTTCTAACGGCAACAAAAAATTAATTCTTACAGAATTAGAAGCGGGAGTTTCCAAAAAGGAATAAAATCACAAGAACAGCCTCATTTTAAAGATGGCAATAATACTTTGGAATGATATTTTGTTAAATTAATTGGTAAACATAATAACAATAGACATGGAATTATGCCAGCAATTCAACAAAATTCTCTGGATTGTTAAGCTAAATAATCGTATCAAGAGGAAAAAAAAAAGGGCACGTGTATTTCATAGTTGCGTAGGGTTATATATTTTGCAAGTTGACAGAAACTCTATACACCAACCTGTCTTTCTCTTAGACGTTGTAAAATGCTGATTGCCCATGCCATTATGTAACAAGGCAGTAAAAAACCAGCAGCCCTCAGCAAGAATAGCTGTGTGGAACATAAAAAATGAAATAATGAGATTATCATACAAGTAAAGTAACGACCGAAACATAACAAGAACCCTTTTCACATCTCACAATCCAGAGATGTGGCAAAAGTTCAGTGACCAAAAGCTCCGTGACATCAACCACCTTAACGATTTTACTTTTAGACAACATGCCTTACTGGTTAGTAATTAAGCTCGTGAAATCAAGAAGCAACATTCAATCAAAAGCCTCCAGAGGTCGAGTGGTGATAGACAGAAGATGCACGTTTTTCATAAAAATATTATATGCCCCCCCCCCCCACGGTAATTACGAACAAAAATGTAACTGACTAGTATTGTGGCACGTACAAAGAAAAACGTGGAAGCATCATCTTCTCCTTCAGTATCGTTGATGGACAATGCATGCCTCAGTAAAAGGAGAGCCATCAACTGCAAACATACGAGAGGACACAGAGAATCAAATTATTCCTTTCCATAAAATCATGGTACACGCGCCTAAAGATGCCTGATGGATGACAATACACCGTCCAGAATAAATCAGAAAATGAAACAATAATAATGTAGAATAAAAAAATTAGAAGGCCAGTGATCTGGTGGATAGGCTTACAATAAGAGCAGCAGAACGGCAAAATGATGCACCGCTGGCATTTCTAGCAGCATATTCATCAAATTCAGCTTCAAGGAAGTGACGTTGCGCTGCTGCCATTGCCAACAGCCGCGGATCATGCAAATCGAAAGGAGTACCAGAGATACCCCAACCACTACCAATCATCACGAAAAGTCAGTCAGGACGTCACCATGTGTGATAACCTGTTTGGTGGGTTCTGTAGAAAATGCAAGACCAAGGAAATCAAACATTGGAGAATACAGGGAGAAGCATCACTATATTTACCTGATGTCAATGGCAGTTTGATCAGGGATAATTTGTGGAGGTGCAACATACCCAGACCTATATGGCTGCAAATCATAGAAGGACCAGCCATTAGCCATCAGCTTTCTGGAAGAGATGAACTCTCAAAGACTATGATTTTTGTATGCCAAGATCTGACACTGTTTATGTCAAAATGCTATATAACAGAAGACTCATGGCATAACACTTTCTACCCATCTTATACAAAGTCAGTAAAGGTTGAATTTCTGAAATAGCGGATATCAAACTGATAAATTGAGAACACCAGAGAGAATGTGCTAACCTCGTGGCAAATCTCACAAGTAAGATCTCCTTTCTCATTAATCCATCGCTGCAGACATGCTCTATGAGCATACTGGATGAAAATTAAGAACATTAATTACCAATGCTAAACGACGTGACCATAAAAAATGGGAAAATATACATGAATCCCTAATATTAATTAATCATCCCACTAATTTATAGTAAAATTTAGCATCAAATGCAGCTGAGAAGCATGATATTGTGAAATTTTAATAACGAGCTTTTATGCCCATGCCTATGCTTCCTCGCAGAGGCAAAAAAAAACACACACTAACACAGAACAAGAGTTCAAAGATCAATTAATCCAACGACATTTCAGTAAAAAAAAGAACACAAGTTGATACCTTCAGGCTCCCACTGCAGGCACAAGGGGTGTCCAAGTTTTTGATGCTGTCCTCTTCTTGGCAAATTCGGCACTCTACACCCTGAATGAGCGGCTCTTCCTCTACAGGTATGCCAATCTCCACATTTTTCTCGCCAACGGCAGAATGGATATTAGAGATCGAGGGCCAGGCGGTCATGGACGCATGGCTAGCTCTAGCGCGATCAGAAGATTCCGGGACTTCCGCTGACGAGTGTGACTCCATAGCCTTGGGCTTCGCAAGGTTGTCGACATGCAGGGCGAGATGTTCACCCATTCCCAAAATGGCCTTTCCGCGGACTCAACAGCGACGATCAGGCCTCCCCTCAAACCGAATCACTCGACAGTATAAATTTTAAACGAATTCGACTTTCCTGGCAGAGAGAATCATTTCAGAGAACAGACATTTGGGAACGCGAAGAAATTCCACAATGCAACAAAACAAACAACGGCGAATCTAAATCTCCACCAGCAATCTATGACGTCGCTTTATAATCTTGAATACAACGAAAGGCAGAAACGCAGACGACTTGATTTGAAGTAGAAAGTGGGGTGAAATCCAATGAACGACCCCATTGCACGAAAGGAAAACCCTAGAAACCATCAAGCACGTCAAAAGTTCCGCCAACTAGCAGGCTCCGCCCGCCGAACCCACCTCATAGGCGCTCAAAGCAAAATGAGAATGCGGTCATTTCGCACCAGGACGCACGACTTGGAAAAAAAATTGAAGAGAAAAAGGGTTAGGATTGGAGACTCAAAGGATACCTACCGCCGGAGCTGCCGAGGACGTCGCCCCCGAGAGAACGAAAGCGTAGTCAGAGGGAAAAAGGGCGTTTCTGATATGAGAGAGAGAGAGAACAGGTTCGGATTCTTCCGAGCCTATGTGTCAGCCTGGGCTTATGTGGAGAGATTCTCCGGACCCACATAGGAACCTGATATCTAATGTCTCCAATCGGATCTAGATGGCTTCTAGATTTCTCTTAAATTTTTTCCTGCAGTATTTTTAATTATAAAAATATAATTTTTATTTAAAATAATTATTTAAGAAAAAAAAATCAGCCTGATGTCAACTTCGCACCCAGAATTGTATTATTTCAAACGGGAAAAAGATAATACACGGCCCGAATTATGGAACCGGGACCAATATCCGATGGGATCCGACAAGACCTGGTTGGTCACCCGGGCGCCTATTTTTGTTGACCTGCCACGCCAACAGATCCCGCACACAGTCAACGCTCGGATTATCGAGAAGACTGGTGAGGGGCGGGGTGGTCGCGGACGGCGCTCGGGCGGTCTTTCTGGTCAAACCCCTGACTTTTCGGACCCTATGATTTTTGGTCAAACCCCCTCCCCCAGTCCTCCTAGGCCTCTCCTATCTCGGTGGATTTTTCTGGATAATAAAATCGCGAGATATTTTTTCAAATATCTTATCCGCGGACTGCTCTAAAAGCCACGAGGATACTAAATTTTATAAATAATATTATATGGAGAAAATCTGGGGGAGAATAATATTATTATATTAAATTTTTTATATTATTATTATGATAGCGGAACACCTCGTATAATAATCGTCATGTTTATCATTTTTCCGCCGACTTTGGATCATTTTCTCGATCTCTCTCATTTATTCGGTGATGAATAACGTTTTTTCGTGCAAAATGGGGAGAAAAAGAGGAGGGAATAAATTTATAATTGCCAGTTTACAATTATTAGTAAAAGGAATATAATATCATACATAGAATTATATTGTTTACGGACACGAATAAATATGAAGAAATTATACATTTAGAACGAGATATTTGCGATTATATTCTTGAAAAATATAATATGACGCGTATTTAAAAAATATGAAATTAAAAAAATAGCGCGATTATTAAAATGGGCTTCGATGTTTTTTCAAGGCAGGTGCTGTTTAGATGCCTGGCAAAGAAAAAATGAAAATAGATGAATAAATAACGTACATTTATAAATTATAATATTTTTTTCGATGCGAAAAGCGTGTTTATGCACCGAAGTTACGTGGGTGAATGTTGTTGGACACGTGGCAGAAATCATGGGTGAATGTTGTTCGGACACTGGGCAGCTAGCTCCCCGCCGACAGAGGGAGAGAAAGGGGGGAGAGAGAGGGAGAGAAAGGGGAGAGGGAGAGGGAGGGAGAGGGAGAGGGAGAGAAAGGGGAGAGGGAGAGGAAGGGGAGAGAGAGAGAGAGAGAGGAGGGAGAGGGAGAGGGAGGAGAGGGGAGGAAGGGGAGAGGAGAGGAAGGGGAGAGAGAGAGAGAGAGAGAGAGGACAGAAAGGAGGGGGGAAGAGGGAGAGAAAGGGGAGAGGAAGGGGAGAGAGAGAGAGGGAGAGAAAGGGGAGAAAGGGGGAAGAGGGAGAGAAAGGGGAGAGGAAGGGGAGAGAGAGAGAGGGAGAGAAAGGGGAGAAAGGGGGAAGAGGGAGAGAAAGGGGAGAGGAAGGAGAGAGAGAGAAAGGGAAGAGAGAGAGAGAGAGAGAGAGAGCCGTAACGGTTGTCCAAAGGATAGACTGTCGACGAGGAGGAGACGGCGAGGAATCTGCAATGGCGCGGGGCATCAGAAGGGACCGTTGCGGAGGCGTTACGTTGCCCTTCCTTATAAATCCGCCCCTCTCTGATCACCGGAGCTCGGAGTGGAGGAAGTACCTCGCCAGAGTTGCACCGGCAGCGGCTTCATCTCCTCCTGAGGATGGAGATCACAACCGGCGATGTCCCGGTGACCTACGACGTCACGGTGGACGCATGGGTGATCAACGTCGAAACCGCCGCCCCCATCGGCGTCCTGGTCTGCGCGAGGAGCGCCGCCCCTTCTCCGGTGAGAACGCAGGGCAACCCGGCGAGGCGCGAAACCCTGCCGCCGGCGAGGCGGCGGCGGCGGCTGCCGGTGCTTCTCCCCTGTTGCGGCGGAGCGCCGCCGCTGAAGCTCCATCCATGGAAGCGGCCGGGCATGGCCGCCGGGAGGCGCCCCTGTCAGGCGTCCTCTCAGATGGACCGCGACGAGATGCTCCGGGAGGCCATCTCCTACTGCAAGATGACCATCAGTTGACCGCCCCACCCTACCCCGTCTCTTATCTCTCTCTCTCTCTCTCTCTCTCTCTCTCTACTACAAGATGACCACCAGTTAACCTCCACACCCCCACTCTCCTCTCTCTTTCTTCTCTCTCTCTACTGCAATATGGCCACCAGTTAACCCCCCACCACCCTCTCTCTCTCTCTCTCTCTCTATATATATATATATATATGTGGGTGGAGAGGGGGGCGAGAAGAAAGCATGGCTGAAGACTGAAAATAAATAGAATCGTCCTGGCGGCTGTACAGAGAGAGGCCAGTTATTCCGAGTTCTTCCGGGTGGACTCACCGGGTCACCCGAGTGACGATGTAGCGCCCCTTCTCCAGGTCATAGATCGTCTTTAGCTGGGGCTTCTTCCACCTCGCCGCCAACCACCCCATCGCCACCACAACCACGAAGACGACCAGAGCACGGAGCAAGGAAAACCGGCCCTCCCCGGAGATCCAGTTCGGCTGCCCAGAATCCGCTGTCTCTGCTGCTGCCGCCGCCACCACCAGCATCAGGAAGGAGCCCAGCGCCCAGTCCAGCGGTATGCTTCCGACTTCATTGGCGTACACAATCCTGCCCAAGATCATGTACAGAGTCAAAGAGGGTTGACCAGAGATCAACCAAGTCAACGGCACCGATGAATTCACCACCTTCCACTAGAGCTGGGTGGGTAAGAGAGAGCCAAAACTGACGTGCATTTTACCTCTGATCATCCAGCGCCACTCCGAGGCCGTCGTGGAGCAGCGCCACGATGTACGCTGAGGAGAAGCAGTAGCGCAGCAGATCGTCTTCCTCCAGAGAAGGGTACTTCCTCTTGAGCTTCATCCAATCCTCTCCACAGAATCTCTCCCCAGCGGCGACGAAATCAGAGAGAAGTGCTGCCGGGCCCAGCCCGAAGAACTGCCGGGCACAAGAGAGGGGACAGATGAGGAAGCTCCACAGAAAAATACCGCATTGGACTGATCATGAGAAAACGGGACGCGTTCAGTACCTTGGAAGTGAAAAAGAAATTCTCCGTCGCCAAGAACTTCCCTTCCAGCGCAGGAACAAACGCTGATCCCAGACGGCACTGTCTATACGGGCAATCACCTGCCAAAGCCCTGGAGTTATTCATCATAATATGTATGATTCAGGTTGCATCATGTGATTGACTTTTGTCGGGAGCAAGAACCATCATATGATTGGTAGAGAGAGAGAGAAAAAGAGAGAGGAAAAAGTCAACGCATTCTCCAAACACAGGTGAGCATGGTCAACTTGGGATTTTTCACAGATTAATAAAAGCATGGGCCTAGGTTTGTGACTATTGTAGTCATGTAGATAGATCAGGCCCAATATGGAAACAGGAATTTGCCATCATGGTTCTTGAGAATTTAACTGGATAAACAAATGCCAAAATGAATCAAATACGAGGAGTCAGCGGAGATTCTTTCTCGTTGACTTCCCCGCCCCCCCCCCCCCCCACGAGACGACTCTCCACAGTATCCTAGTTGACCAAAGAAAAGAGGTAGGAAGACAAGAGTTTAAGGATGTTAGAACCACACTTGCTACCTTTTCCTCTTTGCAGCAGCATCTGCACAGCAGATCTACACTCCGAGAAGTTACCAGTTATATACGGCCAGCTCTTGTCTGATTCCACACTTCTTGCGTATCCTCTAGGGGTGCAAGGATCTCTAAAGCTTTCAACAGCAGGGGATATTGCATCTGCATAGAACATTGCTTGCTTTAGTATTTCACAGAATGCTGTGTCTTTCTATAATTGCCATTTTCCTCACAAGCTGACATTGACTATTTATGAGTAAAGTCAACCATAATTACGTGCATTAGGATATAATGCATCTGATTATGATAGCTAAGTTAATAAAACAATACGCCAAGTTTTAATTGTGACCACTGATGGCCAATATGCCGCCTTTATCTACGGGCTGTCAGAGTTTTTCTCTATCTCAAATACTTACATATGTTCTTGGGGCCATGTGGCGATACCTGCGATATTGATCATCAAAGCAATAAAAACCACAGAATGATAGAAAAACAATGCTCTATGTATGAAGCACTCATTCAATTCAAACTTAACGAATCAATGCACCTATATCCGGCTGAAGCCTGTGGAATTAGCATGAGTTGGAGGCCTTCAGACTTCTTTAAGTAACTCAAAACATGTAATATACAGGACCCAAGGGAGCCTCCACAAAGGCCTCTAGAAGGGTGGGGGGTGGTCCCATAGAAATAATAACCCGGTTCCAAGCTACAAATGCCAGTAAACCCAAACAATTGCAGGCTGCAAGCTGCAGTACCAAAAGTCATGCAATGATTTCTTCAGATATTTGCATATTTCTTTGTTGCTGAATATTTGACACGGCTACATGATGTAAGATAACAGAAGTAGAGAACCATGAGAGTCATATACCTGATTTTAACTCTCTTGAGCTCAGAAACTCACGAAAAAACTCATGTGCTGCATTCTGCAAGTAACACAAGTCCCACAAAAGTGAGGAACAATGGCCAAAAGCAGCCTGGTCATCTTCTCTATAAAATGTTGGATTCCATGAAAAAAGACTGCAGCTTTCTGAAGTACATCTCAAACATGAAATTCAATATTTAACTCATATCCTATCGAATTAAATAAAATTTAGGAACTTGAAATGGGGAGAAAAATAATGAATGCTTCATCCAGAATCTAGAGTTTCCCAATTGCATTAACACCAAATTTCACAAGGTTGAAATTGGGTCCTACAAAAACATAAAAGGAAATGATAAAACGGGGTACATGTATTTTGGTCCCCCTGCTGCCCAAATTCTCTGAGCCCATTGGTTTCTGAAATCATTCTAACGAGGACATTGGAGTCGACCATGAACCTGACAAGGTCTACACTCGAAGGAAGCACACGGCTGGACTTGGTGAATAATGGAATAGAGATTTCTTTTTGCAGATTTGCGTAGGCCATCGTATACAAGTTTATCCTTGACTATTTTGGCAATTTCTAGGGATTATCTAACGTCTATCAAACAACCTAGCGTATCCAACGACTTAAAGACCCTATGAAGCATCTAGCGCAGAAATTCCAGCCCATTATTCATGGGAGCTATTGAGATTTCTAGGCCAGACGAAGAGCGCCTCTTCAGAGGTCTCATGTTGCTCCAAATAGGAGGCTGAACTTGACGCCAAAAAAGTCAATATTTTGAATGAAAATTTTGCTCCTAGCTGTTTCTCCAGGAGGTTGTGAACGACCTCTAATGTGAAATTGGGGCCCCAGGCGTGAAGCTGAGGGTTAGTTTGTCTTTGTTCCATCCCTAACATCCTTTAGAATGAGTGGGATTTCTACATCTCCGAAACGAGCATAATTGGTGGGCTGTTTGCTGCAAGATCCTTAGCAATAAGTCTCCATCAACAGGTTAAAGGTATAATCATTGTCAATCCTACTTTCGACCTCTCATCTAATTTGCCATCAAAGATATTTTATAGCTAGTTAGACTTGTCTCTAAATTCCCATCAATCCTACCTCTTTGTCCCATTTTCTAATTTTCTCTTTTATCTCATCATATACAAACACCATTAATTCGCAAGATATTGTTGGAAACAAGGGAATATATTTTCCTCACCTTTCCTTCGTCAGAAATTCCCATTATTCGAACCTATGGCCCTCTGTATGCAAAACAGATATGCATACCATACTGTGGTACACTCATAACATTCGATAAATGTTACATGATCTAAAGGATAGAGCCAATTTCAGCATATAAAACGTATGCTGACGTTTTCAACACATTAATTTCAATCGCAGAGCACATCTTATGCATTCTCATAGTTCGCATATCAATTAGGCTATTGACTAAATTAAAGAAAATTTGTTCGATATTAAACAATACGAAAAAGCAATTGAAAACAGTCACGTTAGCAATAATTGATATCAATAAAGAAAATAAGACAAAAAAATTGAAACGAAAAGTACAAGCACACATGTAACACCACATCACACGGGAAGGTATTCATCTCAGAGAAATAATTTCATAAAAACGGAAGGACTGACTACACTATGACTACATTATCTTCCGCTACTTCACACAGAGAGAGCAGAGCAGCACATGAAAAGTATGAGGACAAAATGCTTCAAGAATTCCTCAAACAACCCATGAGTTCTATTAAATGAGAGCAGACAGCATCTGAAAGTCAATACAGTTATCAGTTTTGACGACTAATGCAGTATATTTAATAGAAATAAAAAGGATCCACAGATCTAATAGTGAGAGGAAGAACATCATTGACAGATATTTTAGTATGAAAAATTTAGGTGATAGTTTATTCACCTGGCCAAAATGAAGGAAACTGTGGGAATAAAGGTTGTATGTAACTTTGCCAAATTGAAGCACATATGTAAATTCAGAAGGAAGAGGCTCACTTGAGAAAAAGGTAACCTGTGCCAAGTAGAAGGAAAATTAATTCAGAACAAAATGAGAAAATCAACAATGTTACACAAATAAACGGAAAACAAACAAAAATGTCATCCAATCACTGCAATTGCATTAGATTCTCATTGTGAACATCTTCCTAATTAATAGGAGTTTTAATGTAGACGCATTTCTCTTTCCATGGTTTGTATGATATTTCTACCCACTAATGCAAATATATGGAATGGCACTCGGAAATCTCAGAGGAAACAATTTAGCAATGCGTCAATCTTTTCTAACAGGCACATCCAACTCAGATAGCCAATCGTGGAGCACGAAGAAGATGAGGAAGTAGAAAGTATAACAAGAAATTCTAAAATAATTAGCAAAATGAAAAGAAAAGATTGAACCACTCGTCCTAGACACAAACCAGGGAATACAGTTGATAGCATAAGAGTATATTACTCCAAGATTCCGTCCGTACTTTCCTTGAGAGTAAACTACCTGCCATGCCAATGTGCCCTTGTTCATGATCTCAGTCCCCGATCTGAAAGCAGGTGTGATGATACTTGAAACAACAAGACCCAATGCGCTATGCTGACATGTATCATAATACCAGCCCACAAGTTTTTTTCCAATCTAGTACCAATAAGGTAAATATACAAGAAAAAAAGTTAACATTGCAAAGCTTTTTTTATCAGTGTGCGACAGGCTTGTTATTTCTGGCCACAATCTGATGGACGGAGGCCACTTTTTTCCATTTCATATAGCTACGATCTGAGATGACAAATAGCACTAATTCAAGGATAATTTTAGGAATATCCTGCACAGACTTATGAGAGACCTTATTGGTCGAACGCTAAATATGCCAAAAAAAAGATAATATAATCATATATTTCTCTTATACAACAAGTTTTCTCTACAGAAACAACAAGAACTCGTCAGAGTAAATCCAGTATACGTTTTCCCAAACCTCTATACAAAATTCAACAGGAACAGAGAAAATCCTCCACTACTTTGTATTAGTAGGGTAAAACATGGTTTTCACCTCCTGTATGCAGATGGAAATCGTCAGAATGGGAGGAAACCAAACCTGAGCGGAAGCCCCACCAAGTTCAATTATCCCAGTTGTATGCTGAGGATCACCACCCAAAGACCCAAGTGCATAATTTGCAGCAACCCAAGCGTAAATACCTTCATCAGTGCCTGAAAATAGAGACAATCATAAGCTTAACGTAAAATAGACTATGCTTAACGTAAAATACATCATAAGCAGAAATTAGTCACGATAATTATCAAAAATATCATATAAAATAAATAGCCCCATCCAACTCTGGCTCCAGCTGATTGTAAAGGCAGAGTCTCCATGCAGGAGTTTATAGGCATAGAACATTCAGCAGGGGGGCATCTTCATGTTACCACCAAGGTAGATCATGAAGAAGAAAATATTATAACTCAAAGAAAGAAAATGCGAGATTGAAAAGAACAGCAAATCATAAAGGAACCAAGCAATCGGATGCCTCATTGAGATGAGGCTTTCCCCTGCGTATAACCCGCAAGAAGGCCATCCCATTGCAATCTTCTTAAAACGCTTCAG
Organism: Spirodela intermedia; assembly: GCA_902729315.2. Classification (NCBI taxonomy): domain Eukaryota; kingdom Viridiplantae; phylum Streptophyta; class Magnoliopsida; order Alismatales; family Araceae; genus Spirodela; species Spirodela intermedia. The sequence continues at coordinate 5,499,045 of LR746272.1, forward strand.
AGATCTCACAATTTTAGACGTCAATTTGGCTATGGTTCCTCTGGAACAATTTTAGACGCCCAGATAGGATGTTCTAGCCTTATTAGGCTAATAGCTCTCGACGTGAGGGCATTCTACAGAGCATGAGTCTTACGAGGGAAGACATAAACTTATGGAGGCATAATGAGCTTGCCTGTGATGACCGACGCCCAATCTGACCGAAAGAGGAAGCCCGAGGCCGTCAACGCCATCCTACAGGAGTCCAAAATCCTCTCCTGGACTCGCTTTTCCAGCAGCCGCAGCCCTGCCGTCGCCATGAGCCGGACCTTGGTCTCCCCCCACTGGCTCCGGGGCACCTTCTCCCTCCCAAAATCCAGAAGCCCAATCAGGGACTCCCCAGCCATCTCCGGCTCATCGGCGTACGCAGACAACCCCGGATTCTCCTTCAACGTCGATGTCGCCTCGAGATCCAGGACCGGCGTCCCACCCTGCCCAATAACATACGCGAAAACGTGGATCCTCGTCCCCGTGCTCCCGCCATCGATAATGATTTCGAACCGCCGGCCGCTCCTTCGGGATAGAAAGCAGACGACGAAGAACACGAAGGCGGCCGCGGCCGTGGCGGCGAGGGCCGAGATCCAGAATCCGCCGCTGCCGCGGGAGTGCTTCCCCTGGCTGCCGGCGGCGCCGATTTGGGAAAAGAGGGAGAAGCTGGAGGAAGAGGGGAGCCGGGACTGGAACACGGGAGCCTCCATCTGCAACGCGACCCTGGTCGTGATGCTATGCAGATGGCCAAGCACCGCCGGCGCCTTGGCATTCAAGCGCCGCATCAACCCGCAGAGCGGCCTCGCCGGGGCATGCTCGGCTTCTTTGGCAGAGGAGAGGACTAAAGGAAAAACCAGAAGTGGGCGGCGCCGCCCTTTCCCCCTGCTCCTCTCGTCTTCTTCTCCCCCCACGACCGTGGAACCAGAAGGGAGAGAGAGAGAGAGAGAGAGAGTGGCAGAACGTGTGGAAAAGGAAAACTATCGTGAGAGGAAGCCTTCCAGTGGACTATTTCACAAATACCCGGAACTTCTCATTATTTCTTTCGAGTCTCATCCGATCTTGCACCTCTTCAGCTCTTCACTGAGTAGACTCTGATCCATGGGCCTGGAGAACTAGCTGCTTCCCCTGTTCTGGCCCAAAAGTATAAAGGGCCCGGGTAGAAGAACAACGGGATACAAATGTTCGATTTTTTTAATAAAAACAGCCTCATAATGTAATTATCAGGAGTTTTAGATTTTAGATCATTTAAAAGATGTTTAAATCAGAAATTTGAGGACGATTCAAATTTTCCTTATTTTATTTTAAAAAATTATGATGAGACCCTTTTTTTTTTACTCTTTGAGTGTTGGAACACAAAATATTCAAAGTGTTTCGTTGAGGGTCTCCAATTACCGATTTTTTAACAAATTTTCTTGATGAGAAAACCTTTTCAGACCCCAAAAAGGTAAAGAAAACAAGAAAGTGTGAGTATCTTTGTTTCAGACTAATTCGAGTGATAAGGAAAATAGAGAGAGTATGATTTATTTTTTTCAGACTAATTCGAGTGAATTTTACGACTAGGACACTATGAATTATATAATTGCTCTTTGCATGCAGACTAGGACTCTATGAATGGGGTTCTCTCTCTATTCTTGACCCTTATTTGCTCTTTATATGTAGAGATGTAGCACTATGGGGTTTAATGGGGGCCTCTCTCTCTCTCTCTTCATGACGCAGATTTGCTCTTTACATGTAGAGATGTAGCACCATGGGGTTTAATGGGCTCTCTCTCTCTCTCTCTCTCTCTCTCTTCATGACACAGATTTGCTTGACCAGATGGTGAAGCAATTTGTAGCGCCACATGCACACCAACTATGGTCCTCAGAGCCCCTCTCCCATTAACGATCATATCAGATCTTTCAGATTCTAAGACCGCAGTTGATGATGCGTTTGATCGAACAATCTCTCTATCAGTTGTTGTTCCTGCACTTGTTTCTGGTATTGCGATGAGGGAATGCTCGTCCCATTCTAGCATTTAATGGGAGTCGTAAGGAATCCATGCGAGGGAATCGCCTCCACAGGATTATAAAAATGTGGGATAATCGCCGTAGTTCTTCGAGCGTCGGCCGGCCGAGGCGCCGACTGCGGCTTTGCCCAAAGCGCACCGCACCTGGGAAGGGCACATCAGGCTGCCCCCTTTCTACGGCCCTTTTTGAGCGATGCCATCTGATGATGCATGGAAAGCTACCGTGAAGGTTTCTCTCCCTTCTCTCTCTCTCTCTCTCTCTCTTCCGTCGACGGATTTCTTTCAATGAATTTAGGGACCCGTATGGTATATGCAAGCGACATGGAATCTGACGACGTTCTGGAATCTGTAACTCTCGGGAAAAGCTGGCGCTACGTTGCATGAACCAGGAGGAACTTGGGCCCCCTGAAGAGAACTACCTTCGTCGACGGAGTCGGTCGGCGTAGCTATCGATCATCCTTTCCCCCTTTAGTTTTCGTGTCCACTCAGAGCTAGCTGGCGTAGGTAGTATCATCCCTCCCTCCTATCCACCTTCTAAAGCTGCATGAGCGCGTCCATATTTCGTGAGGAATTTGAACTTCAATGAACTCTTTCTCCCTCTCCCCCTCTCTCTCTCTCTCTCTGTGTGGATGTCTTCTATCATCTGATAGTAGCTGACCTTTGGTATCAACCTCATCTTTCCCTCTTTGCTTCGTATGGTGCCAATCAAGATTAAGACTCTCTCCACTGGCCATCCGCCTTTCTTCGGCTATAAATCCGTCCCCCGTTTCTCGGGGAGGAGTTAGAATAAGTAGCAGCAGCAGCTCCGACGAGACGGGGAAGAGCTCCTTCGTGAGAACATGCAGAGCTCCGATTTCCCCTCAAAGAAGGGCGCTACCTTCGCTAGGACATGTTTCAATGGGATCAATGCCCTCTCAGGTCCCAACCCTCTAGATAGCCTCTCTCTCTCCCTCAAACAGCCCCCTCTCCAACAGGGGTGTTTTCTTTATCTTTCTCTCTCTCTTTCTCTCCCACTAACCCTTTTGAGATGGGAAGAAACAACAAAGCACACATGCTTCACGCCTCGTCATTAACATGGCGTCCTTCTCTCCGCGGTGGAGTGGGAGAGAGACAGACAGACAGACAGACAGACAGACAGACAGACAGACAGAGAGAGAGAGAGACAGAGAGAGAGACAGAGAGAGACAGAGAGAGACAGAGAGACAGAGAGAGACAGAGAGATGATAGTCGTCATTCGTCTACATTCGAATCCCGCTTCCTGAAAATAGACCTCCTCAAAACGCTCCTCTGAGAGCCGCTCTCATTCTTGCACCAGCAAGAAAACTCATCTCCCTTCTTCCGTCTGCAGGTGTCGGAATACTTTCAGTGCCATACGCCCTGGCCCACGGTGGGTGGCTTAGCCTGCTCCTGCTCCTGCTCGTCGCCGGCGTCTGCTACTACACAGGCCTCCTCCTCCGCCACTGCATGGACTCCAACGAGCTCATCAAGACCTACCCCGACATCGGCGAGCTCGCCTTCGGCCGCAAGGGCCGCATCGCCGTCTCCACCTTCATGTACCTCGAGCTCTACCTCGTCGCCATCGAGTTCCTCGTCATGGAAGGAGACAACCTCGAGAAGCTCTTCCCCGGCGCTGCCCTACACATCCCTGGCCTCCCCCCCATCGGCGGCAAAAGCTCCTTCATCCTCCTCGCGGCGGTGATCGTCCTCCCGACGACCTGGTCCAGGAACCTCGGCGCTCTCGCCTACGTCTCCTTCGGAGGCGTGCTCGCTTCCCTCGTCCTGCTCGCCTGCGTTCTCTGGTTGGGGGCCGTAGATGGCGTAGGATTCCACGAGCGGGGCGCGCTCTTCCGCTGGAGCGGCGTCCCCACCGCCGCCAGCTTGTTCGTCTTCTGCTACAGCGGCCACGCCGTCTTCCCCACCCTATACACATCCATGAAGGAACGGCTCAAGTTCTCCAAGGTGACCGACCGACATCCTCTGAAGGATTTCCCCCTTCCAGATTGTCTGATGCTCTCTCAGCTCACGTCGGAGTCCCCCATTGCAGGTGCTGCTGATCTCCTTCTTCCTCTGTACTCTCAGCTACGGGTCGATGGCCGTCTCCGGCTACCTGATGTACGGCTCCGGCGCCAAGTCTCAGATCACCCTCAACCTTCCGGCCCAGAAGCTGAGCTCGAAGCTGGCCATCTACACCACCGTCGTCAACCCGCTGACCAAGTACGCCCTCATGCTCTCGCCGGTGGCCGCCGCCATCGAGGACCACTTCCAGGCCTCCCGGTCGAGGTCCGTCAGCGTCCTTATCAGGACCCTGCTGGTGCTCAGCACGGCGTTAGCCGCCCTGACGCTGCCCTTCTTCGGCTACCTCATCGCCCTCACCGGCGCCATCCTCAGCACCACGGCGTCCGTCCTGCTTCCCTGTATGTGCTACCTCAAGATCTTCAAGGACGCCCAGCGGAGGAGCACAGAGTCAGCCCTCATCGGGGCGATTATGGCAGCGGGGACCTCCATCGCCGTCGTGGGCACATACTGCGCCGCCAGGCAGATCGTTACCAGCCTGTGATCCGCTAGAAGCAGCCTGGAGGCACGCAGATTCGACTATCCTGCATATATTATTTTCCAAAATTACCGGGGCAATTGCTCCCTGGTAGTATTTCACAGTCGTCGCAATATGATGCGGGTGGCCTACCAAGCCATACATGTCGGAATGCTTGGGATAATGACGAGGGCCAATTATCCCCTTTCACTACAGAATGTGATGGATCTTGCAGGCCCAAAAACTTGTGGACTTTGAGCAGCCATGGGCCATTACACTAAAAGACGTCCCAAAGTTTGTGCTAGCTAGCCTGTGTCGTCCTCAGTAACATGAAGCATCCTTCTTGCTGTAAAATCATTCTTCTTGTTTGAAGGGTTGGGTGTTCCTTTAATGTAGGATTCTACTTATGTGGGGAGGCTTGCCTACTCAACACAATGGAATAAACATCACATTAAAGCATAAACATTTCGATTTTTTATGATTTTTTTCAGATTTTTTTTTTTTTAAGGCTTAAATTTGGACCCCTGAAGTGATAAGAAATAGACCAATCTCGAACTATAGAGCAATTTCCAACTAATGCAAACATACCTCAATATGCAAAATATATAAAAGTCACTTCAGCCCATATTATAAAACTAGGAAAATAAATGACTAGATTGAGTCAAAACACCAATATGTTGATGCCCTTAGTTTTGATACATAAAGTGAAAAATTCTTTACAAAATATTTATGAAATATTTACTATATAATAAATGTATTTTATTATGTTAGAACTCTAATACATTCAAGAAATGTTCAAAGTGTTTATTAATGATGCATGAATAATCCTATGACTAATAAACTAATTCAAGAAATTATATCCTTGGAATATTGTTCAGTTGAATTCGATGTATCACTATATGGTTCATATATAAGTACAAACAATTAGGTGTCAACACATGTGATGAAATCTTTGAAAAATTACGAAATACGAAGTCACCAACATGATTCAAACTTAGAATTTGAGCAGTGAGAAGTTGGAAGTTTCAATGAGAAAGATATTTAGAAAATCAATGAACATGAGTGGCAAGAAATTAGAAGTCTCAACATGAAAAACACTTGAAAAATTAAATAATATAAATTTAGGTGCAAGATTCAAACTGAGGACTTAAGTGATAGGAAACAAAAAAAATTAACAAATGCTTGAAAATCATAGAAAAAAAAATTCATTACCTGATTCATAACCGAAACCTAAGTGACGACACATTAGGAAGTTGTGTGAAGAAATACGAAGAAATATTAGAGTATCAATGTCTCAAGTAAGATTTCAACTTGAGACTAATACAATGATAAACTTAAAACATCCATGAGAAGCCATTAAAAAGTCATGAAAGGGGAGAAGCTTTTGTCATATATCTTAGATAGTGACATGTCAATAGAACAAATGGAGAAATGATAGGCTAAATGAAATTATTTAGACTCGATCCCAAAAGTAAAGATGAACATTGTTAACTTAAAAATCTTTACATGAAGTTTCGAGTATTGTCAATATGAGAACAATGAGCTTCAAAAAAACGAATGAACACAGATTCTAGATAATATCATGTTAATAGAATATATGGAGATAATGACAAGTTCAATGACCTTATTTGAGCTCAACCTCAAAAGCAAAGAGAATCATTGATGAATCAGAAATTTGTATACCAAGCTTCAAATATATTTGATGTGAGAATAACACTCCTCAAAGTGAGGAATAAGAAAAGACCAATGCCACACAGTCTAGATGGAAATGTACTGGCAAAATATATTAAAAATCTCTAGACAAAGTCTCAAGGATAAGGAATGTGAGAATAACAAACTTTTGAACAAAAGAACAAGCAAAGGTTATTGAAGTGTTGATGGAGGAACATGAAGAAACTTTAATTTGCATGACCATTTCTAAGGTGATGAAAAGACATGAGTTGGAGAATAAAACGAAGGAGCTTATGAAGAAGAAGACTTAATATGGAGCAAAGATATTTATACTAAAATCATTAACATTCTGAAGAATGTTCTTCTCAATCTATCAAAGTCAAGTTACTATGTGTTTCAAAGAAGAGTTGAAAGTTGTATCAAATATCTTATTCTATTGTGGTGATTCAAGCCAACTCTCACTTCAAATGTTGACTTTCTCTTTTGAGCCCTAAGAACATTGTTTGCATGTGAAGGGTGTGATTTCTATACAGCTTGGTTTTATGTAATTGGGACACTCAGTTTGTGAAGTCAATATTTATTTTCAAGGGGAAATAGTGAACTTTGGTAAGAAGGATCCATCAATATTGGACATAGCCTAGAGAGAGGTGAACTAATATAAAAACTGTCTTTAGTAGTGATGAGAGAGTCTAGAGAGTTGAGCGAGAACCTATGTAGAGAGAGAGAGAGAGAGAGACCGCCATGAATAAACATGTACACAAAACAAATATGTTTTGTGAGAACCTATGTTAACACATACACTTGTAAATAGAAGAAAAGAATAAAACATAAATCACAAGACATTAATTCACAACCCCTCCTTGTGTTTTACTTAACATCATTGAACCCTTCACTATCTACATCTTACAGTGTTTATGTAAAAAACCATCATTTGAGCACTATAAAGAAACACAATCTAGTTGATACTGAAGCCATGCAAGGGAAACTAGAAAAGGAGAGAAAAAAAATGTCCCCAAAATCAAAATTTTCTCCAAGAGATACCCCTTGATCCACCACTAACTCACCACAAATGACTTGGCTCAAATGATGTGAATAAAAGTTTTCCTCCAGTGATTGACATGAGGAGAGCATGATTTGAATTTAGCAGTTCCCATTGAAGTATGTTTCCGTCTATAATATAGGGTGGTTGTTGTTCATTACTATTGGTAAGATTTTTACTAATTCCTTGAATTTATAGCCCCTATACTAATTATTGTTTGTTGAAGACATCATGGTCGACCTAGAATATCATTTGAATCATGCTCGTAGTTGAATCGTTTATTCCTAGTTCAATTGATTTGCTGAGTTTGAACATTTCCTAAACTTTTTCATCCTAATGAATTTCCATTTATCTAATTTTCAATGTGAGATAGTTGTCTAATGCTGAAGACTTATGCATGGATAGGTATGTAGAATTTGAACCCTAGTCTAGTAATTAAGAATGGGTAAAAGTTGGGGAGTCAATGGGTCAACAAACTTTGTGGTCTAATTCATTTGGCTATTCCAGCCTCCACCACTCTTTCTCTTTGTAATCATCTCTTAGTTGTTGTATTAAGAGATGTCAAATATAATATTTATAAAACTAGATTCACATTAAGATAAATTAATTAATTGTGGTGAGTTCAGGCCGAATCCACATGGAAGATAACAAATATGATGATGATTTCCTTTATGCTCCCTAAGTAAACCTAATTAAATAAAAAATTAAAGAAACAAAGTAGTAGAAGAGATTTTCTATACTTGATCAGATGTGACCAGATCCAATTCTCCCTTGCCAATGCCCACTCAATATCTAATAATTTCTGGCTTGGATGTACATAAAAGCTTTGTTTATGGACAATGAGTAGGGGAGAAGAGAGAGAGGACAAAGAGAGAGAGAGAGAGAGAGAGAGAGAGAGAGAGAGAGAGAGAGAGAGAGAGAGAGAGAGAGAGAGAGAGAGAGAGAGAGAGAGATGGCTCCACTAGCGATAGAACTTGCTAGTGGAGAAACGAACGATGTGTTTAGGAAACACAAAGGTATTGAAATGGGAAAATAGGAAGGCTAAGGGTCGAAAATAGTTTTATAACTGATTTAGAAAATGAATAAATTGATAAAAAAATATAAGTAGATTAAAAGTAAAAATCTCCATTTGACACTAGGGATGAGCTAGATGAACAAATTAAAAATATATAAAAAATCAATCAACTTCTAATGTATAATTCAATTTTTAAATAAAAAGGAAACTAATATAAACTCAAAAGTGTAAAGAGTCAGACATAAAATGGATTGGAAATCAGAATTTTGTCCCTTTGACACTAGGGACAGCCATTGAACAAATTTGAGTGAAATCATGAATAAAGTTCTAGAAATCAATCATTTCCTCAATTCATCTACTTAGCACCAGAATAAATCAAGAAAATGAATTCGAAATGAAGTAAAAATCATTATTTTTTTTTCAAAATGGCATGAGAATCGAGGAAGAACTAGAAGAACACCATTGGTTATCATCCATTGGTTAAGAATAAAATTGCTTCAAAATCAGTTGATTATCAATGTGAATTGGCCTTCATTTCTCCATCTATTTCTCCCAATTTATGCCCATTTCTGTCTCCTCGATATTTTTAATTTAATTAAATAAAGCGACCTAATGGGGGGCATAATAAGTTTCCTTAAAGGGCTTAGGATACTGCTAGAAATCAACACAGTTAAATAATTTTCTGAAAAATTACCAAAAATTAAGAAAAATTATTTGTGGTTAACAAAATGAACTCCAACTATTTAATTCCGATTTTAACACATTATGATAGATTTATGAGAAAATATTTCAAGTAAAGCATATTAATGTATAATCATGAAATATTGAAAATATAAATATGTTATACAAACTATTTAAAAATTCTATATTAAGCATGTATTTCATGTAATTAATATTAAATATGGTTTACTTGATGTCACATTAAATTTGTGTCATTTAGTATGAATTAGTGCGTAAAATATAATAATAATGTGTTACTTATCTCATAAAAATGACGTGTTATTAGTCTTGTGAACTTTAATGAATCATTGGCCTATTTTACTGAAAGAGAGCACAAAGTTTGTTAATGGGCCCATTCAAGGAGTGGCTAGTCCACTTGTGAGAACCTTTGTCATGCTCAATAACATGAAGTAAACTTTCTCTTGCAAAATCACTCTTTTTGTTTAAAGGTTTGCCTATTCCTTTGATATAGGATTTTACTTAAGGGGGGAAGTTTGCCTAGTCAACATGATGTAATAAACATCACATCAAAATTCAAAGATTTCAATTTTTAATAAATTATATGAGATAAATAATTATTTTTGAAGATTACATTTCAGGTGTTGAAGTGGTAATAAACATCCAATCTCCTAGTATTGTGAGTGGACATCAATATATTGAATATAAAGAGGGCACTTACGCCCATGTTATAAAAGTGAGGTGGAAAAAAGAAAAATCTTGAGTGAGAGCCACAAAGGCTACCTAAATCCTACAAAGAGCTCAAATGAGAAACATGATATTTGAGGACTAGAAATAAAAGCAATCCAGTTGCTACTAAAGCCATCTGAGTCTCTTCCATTCATTAGCTACCTCAACATCTTCAAGCAAAGAAAATGAAGGACATCTACTTATTTTTTATTTGTTCTTTGGTTCTTTAGAGATGTTAAGTCTAGTATTGATTTGTTGAGGCCATAGTGTTTAGTGTATAGGCTACCTGAAGTTGAGGCTAATGAAGCCATAATATTCTATGTATAGGCTAATAGATGGAGCCATGACATTCAGCAAATGGTTGCAGAGATTGTATTCAGCAAAGGCTAGTTGAGGTCTTGATGCTAAATTTATTTTAGTAAGGATTTGGTGGAACTTATAGATGATGTCTCAAGACAGTGGAATAGGCAAAGTGAGCCAAACCATTATAGGCTTGCTATGACGAGATCATTGTGATAACTAGTGAACAATAAAAAAATCAAAAAGGAATAATTCATCTCCCAACTAATTTGTACAACTATTTCATTAAAACTAACGGTGGTATCAAAGATAACCTCATTTCATAAATAAAAAAATTTATTGAGTAGATCCTCCAACTAAAACTTTAGAAACTAGGTTTTGAAGAAACTTTGTAGAGGTACATTTGACACATAGAACTTTATTTAATTAGACTAATTTTACCAATTGAAAAACATAGAAGAGATTTTATACTAAAGGGACTGATTTTAGTGCAAGTTTGTTTATAACTGATGGGCCTTATGATCTAGGGAAAATACAAATAATTTAAGATGATAAAGTTGAAATATATTTTTCTCAAAAGGTCATCGTCGGTATCTTATTTTTTTCTCAATGTGAATAAATGTAATCATCATTTGTGTTTTGATACAGAAATTGATGTAGATTAATTAGTTTTTAAGTAACAGTTGTTTTCAATGTTGGCTACTGAATCCATCACAATATTAAGATTTTTTCATCTCTCACTCTTTGTTGGAAACCCAAGGTCACTATGATTGAGAAAGCAAAAGATGACCAAGCTATCATTATATGAACTCAGATCGAGCAAGAGTTTTTAGCATTTAGAAAAACAATCTAAGTAATCTCTTGCTTTTCTAGTTAAGACGCATAGTTCTTTTAGTGAAAGTGAAAAGGATGAGATTACACTACTATATAGAAATTTGAGGCATTATATTATGAAAAATAGATCACAATGGCCTAACAAGAAGTTTTATAAATGTTCACCTTAGAAAACTTGAACTAACAAAAGATGAGGTCATTTGTTATGAGTGAAAGAAAATAGGACATGGTAGGATAGCATGTCTGATGATGAATAAGAGGGAATAGAAGACAGAATAAAAGATCCAAAGTCACTTCATGAAGAGATGAAGATATCACCATCTTGGCTTTAGGCAATAAAGGCAAGGAAAATTATGCCTAATTGCTTAAAAGTCTGAAGAAACTTTCTCTGATTTTTCTATAGAGAAAATATATCAAATAATTGACAAAGAACTTGCTGTATATAAGAATACTAAGAACTATTTAAAAGTTTTTGTTAGAAACAATAAATGTTTGAAGCAGGACATTGAAATTGAAAAATGAAAATGATCGATCTCTCGAAGTTGAGTTTTCTGTTAGGAAGTCAACAGAAAGTCAGAAAACAAAGACTAGGATATCGACATACAAACAGAATCGGGAAGAACACTTTTGTTAAAGCATGTAAGTTTCTATATTTTTAAAAAACTACAACGTGGAACCAAGTTGGGCATACATAAGACATAAAAACAAAAATAGAACTCATTACGTTAAAGAATTTTGCCAAAACTCTACCTAGAATGATTTGGGGCCCAAACCTAAATGATTCATTTATTATTTTAGGGGTATCTCAAGTATTGACAATCACTGTGGTAGCTCGACAACAGGTTTTCAAGACAACCAGGAAAAGAGATAGCTCACTTCACTCTTCCCAAAAGAAAGAGAAGTTACCTTTAAGGACAGTAGGAAAATAAAGATCATAGGGTATGCCAATAATTCCATAGGTAATCGTTTTCTTAGTCAAATTATATTTCTTGTGTATAGGATCTTCAGATAATTTGATAAATTAATCAAGTGACCATAAAATCAAAGTAGAATTCAAAATAGATTTCCACAAAATATGAAATACATAAATGTATTCTCACATCTTCACTGCCCATAGACAAGAAATGTTTTATAGAATAAATCTATTTGATCTGGTGAAACCAAATATCTGGCTAAATGTAAAGAATTCTTAGAATGATCTGTGCTTATGACAAAGACATATAGGAGATGTAAGTACATGCAGTATACTCATCCTTTTTGAACTGGATTTGGTTTCAGGATTACCTAAAATAAAAATTAAATAAATATCTGATTGTGAAGCATACATGAGAGGGATCTTCCTTGGAAGCTCTCTCCCAAACACTACACTCTCTCTATAGTAGAACACGGATAGAAGAGGGGGTTGCTTGTGCTGCTCCGAATGAGTGACCCTCTATTTATAGGCACCTCGCAGCCACCTCGGTAACTATGCTAGCAAAACATCGAGAAACGTGCAAAATGGTTTCCATTTCTTCTGCCTGCACCGTTCCGCTTCGTGGCCTACTCAGCCGATAAATGGGCCGTTGAGTCCAGAGAAACGGCGTTCCAGTTGACTGTTTCTCCCTCGCACTCAGTCTCTCCTCTCGGTATTAAATGCGTGCATCTAATGTGGCAGCCTTGAAAAAGGCAAGCCACATTAAACGACAATAATTGTGACGGGATCCTCCATTGCCTTCGTGGTCATCTAGTGCGCTACCAGGCAGATGGTCACCGGTTTGCAATCCTCGCGAAGCAACCCGCAGGTCCGCACATGTGGCTATCCTGCATATATTATTTCCCAAGGTTGGCAACGTAATTGTTTCCACATGCATGTGGATGCATGTGGAAACTCTCGAAGACGTCGTTTTGCCACATCGTAATTCCGCAGAGATGGCCTTATTCATGGCTACCAGACCCCTCGCTCTCTCTCTCTCATCTCCTTCTCTCTCTCTCTCTCTCTCTCTCTATTATTGTTATAATTCCTACTGGATGGAAAAAGCATGAGGATTGTTTCCAGCCCATGAGTTCCCAGACATCATTTTGGTGAGTAGGCCATCATTTGCCAGGTCTTTGAGCGCCCGTCGTTCCACGTGTTTGGGGCTGATCGAGACTCTACTTTTAGGGTCCGGTACCAGCGCCTGGCCCAGTCTCACAATGAATTTTGGGTCTTCACCAAAAATAAATAAATAAATAAATAAATAAAAGTCAGACGCCTAGACGGAAAGAGGTTAAAGATTTCACATATAACCGCAAACAAAGAATGACAGAAGGATTGCGAATCGTCACTGTGGTTGTCCTATTTGATGTAGTTTTCCTAGGCGGGTGCGTAAATGTTTTGGGTTGCCAGCCTACTCTTGTCCAGGAACTGATGTATCGTGACCAGTCGATGAAGGAATTCTGAGTGGAGGAACGGACTTAAGAAAAACCAGACAATCCAGTAACGGATTACCATAACATCATAACAAAAAACTGGTGAGAAATGCACCAACATCTCTCTCATAATTGCGTGCAGAATCACAGATGCTATCTTTCTTCAAGCGTGAGAGCGGGCGGAGCCCATTCACGACAAGTTCGTTTCCTCAGTCTTTTTGCCTTGAACAACGTGGTTCAAGAACCTAAGATATGAGCCTGCCCTGAATCTAAGATAAGATGAGCGGCGGGTCCATTTATGCATGCATCTCCGTACTTGTGCTCCATACAACCGGAAAGATCAAACCAATTTGAACCGCTCACCCGTAGTAGTAGCGTAAACTGCGGTCGGGGGGCAACCATGATACACGGCGCTTGCGACTTTCACAAATCTCTCTATCTAGATCTATCCATTCCGTATTTAACCTAGGGTATATACTTGTGTAGTGGATAGCTTACTAATCAAAAATCCCTACTATCCAAGCATTTAAACTAGGGTTGCCTACGGTTGCTGGTCGCTTGCTGTCTACTAAACGAGCCTTCCTTCGTTTGATCAATAAGCCGCCCGACCCGTACCTACTGATATGTAAGGTGGAGTCTAATCAATGAAGTGAACAGCCAAACCTTTTTGTTTGAAGCACGGAATTTCCTAGCAAATTCCAAGGCTACAACATCGGAGACCTGCGATTTCGGCATCGAAAGGAACCGCGCGAGACAATTTCTATAGCATAGAGATACCACGTCCGGTCATGCGTGGTGTGTTCTCCATTCGTACAAATGGAACGCATCGCGTACGTTAATCGTACGGGGTGGGCATTCCATCAAATCTTTGAGAAGGAACTCGTATTCAATTGTTGGAGTGGCAATAGGCTTCTCTTCGTAGACTGGTTTCCCAGCCGTTGCAAACCGTGAGCGAGAATGGTAAGAGGATGCGACTGGGGGGCAGAGAAAGCCGTCCGGCCCTCCCGGGTTAGGAATGCGGAGGAGTTTCCTTAGAAAGGAGACCGGGCTAAGCTATTGACCGAACTTTTTCTTAGTGACTTTGAATCAACCCTTTATTTCTCATTATTCATGAGGCGGGCCTAACACGGAGCCAAATGCATAAATAAGGAAGGGGCTACGTTGCGTCCTTTTTTAAGGCTAACGGAAGAAGGGCTTACCTACTAAAAAGTACAACGGGTTTCGGATTCACCAGCCTTAGAGTCTTAGCCATTAGAAGCGCCAACAATTTTCGTTCCACTCTCTCTCTCTCTCTCACACACACACACACACTCTTTCTTTCTTAATTCTATCCGCGGGCTGTAATCATGGCTACCAATCAATCACCGTTTACTTTCTCATCATTGTGTCAACATCCTACTCGCGGGCTGAAAAGCGCCGATGGCCGCGTCACAGTGGATTCACGTGCATGATATAGGAGCCAATAGTAGGGCAGCGGTTGGGTGTTAAACTTATCAGAATTAGAGCGAGAGAGAGAGAGAGAGAGAGAGAGTATACAGATGAGATCAAGGCCAAGTGCAGCCAAAAGCAGAGCGTCACACCGGAAGCGTTCCGGATCCGGGACACAAACTCTCGGGGGAGGAAGAAACCGAAGTCGAATCCGAATTCTCCACCGCTACAAAAATCCAGGTCGACGCGAGAGCTAATTTGAGCGAAAGATTGAACGTAGTCGTTCATAAAACGGGGTTTAAACCTGATTCCTGATCTCTGAAATCGCAAGAGGCCCTTAGACTCTTGGGGTCTGGAGACGGTGGTCTATAAGTCTCCCCTCCCCCTCGTTCTGGGGGATGTGGAGCGAGGGAGCTGAGGGACGATGGCCGCGTTCTCCGCATCTTCTTCACCGGGAACCAGCAATGCAATTCCTCCTCGCCACCATGGAGCGGGATCTGGCGTGGAGGCTACCCTTCTTGGGGACTACGAGAAGGGCACTGAGCGGGCCCTTTTGATCAAGAACATCCCCTACGGAGGGGCCTCGTTCGCGAGGACATGCTTCAACGGGCTCAATGCTCTCTCAGGTCTCTATCTCTCTCTGTCCCCTCTTCTTCTCGTCAGTGTCGATTCGGAGCTTTCCGCTGTCTTTAAGGCAAAATTTTGCCTCACGCCCCACACCACCACTTCAATAATTTCGCCCGTAAGATTTAATCATCGTTTCTTTAGATTTATACCTTAGATATCATTTCTAGAGTTATGAGATTTAGATCGTTTTCCCCCTTTTATCTTATTTTAATCCCCACTTCGTCGGGGATTCGAATTACTTAGATAGGCTCATTTTCATGCTTCGAAACGACGGCCATTTCAGGTAACGGAGTTAAACTCTAATAGATCAGATGTTTGAGGAGAAGCGAATCTTGTCGTTTATTTATCCCCGGACAGTTCTCAACTGTGGACTCCATTGTTCATGATCGCAGGGGTGGGTGTCCTGTCGATTCCCTACGCGCTATCAGAAGGAGGCTGGCTGAGCGTAGCATGGCTGATCGTCATAGCAGCCGCGTGTTGCTATACCGGACTACTCCTGCAACGGTGCATGAACTCTGGGCCATACCTGCAGAGCTACCCGGACATCGGAGAATCCGCTTTCGGTCTCTCAGGGAGGATAACGATATCCGTCGTCATCTACTTAGAGCTTTACCTTGTTTCCACGGGATTCCTGATTCTAGAGGGAGACAACCTGGGCAAGCTGTTCCCAAACTCCAGTCTCAAGCTAGGGAAGATGAAGATCGAAGGGAATCAGCTGTTCACTTTGCTGGCGGCTCTCGTGATCCTGCCCACCACCTGGTTGAGGAGCCTTGGCGCCCTCGCGTATTTCTCCCTTGGAGGGGTGATGGCCTCGGTTATTCTGGTCGGCTGTGTCCTCTGGGCCGGCGCATTCGATCAAATCGGGTTCCATGAACGAGGGAAGCTCATCAATTTCGGCGGCCTTCCCACATCCTTGGGACTGTATGCCTTCTGCTATTGTGGCCACGCCGTCTTCCCCGCCCTGTGCACCTCCATGAGAGATAGAACTCAGTTCCCGAAGGTCAGTCATCTGCCAAAAATTACAATGTATTTGTATCTCTAGACGTAATTTTAAGCAACGGCATTCGGAACCAGTAAAATTTCGCCACTTGTATGTGGGTTCGATTTGCAGGCGTTGTCAGTGTGCTTCCTCCTGTGCACCCTCAACTACAGTTTCATGGCCGTCATCGGCTACTTAATGTACGGGGAAGGCATAAAATCTCAGGTGACACTCAACCTTCCAGTCGAAAATCTCAGCTCCAAAGTCGCAATTTATACCACATTGATCAACCCATTAACGAAGTATGCATTGATGGTGTCGCCGATAGCCACAGCCATAGAACAGCGTCTCCTGGTTAGCGGCGGAGGACCGGCCAGCCTTCTGAGTAGAACGTTGCTGGTGGTCAGCACCGTGGCCATCGCCCTGTCCATCCCTCGGTTCGGATATCTTATGGCCCTCCTCGGGTCGTTCCTGAGCGTCGTGGTCTCGTTGCTCCTGCTGTGCATATGGTAAGTCAAGATCTTCGGCTTCGCTGGTCAGTCGAGGCTTGAGCTGTCTGCCATAATGGAAATCCTGGTGACGGGTGTCCTGGTCGGAGTGACGGGAACCTACTCTTCTCTGCGCCAGATCGCCCGTAATATTTGAGGCTTCGTTCATAAACAATATTTGAGCCCATGAATCATCTCATCCCAGAAGAACCTGCAGAAAGGTCTTCCAGCTCCATCTTCTGGAAGAAGGCTCTGTGCTCGAATATTTCTGGAATTATGCTGGAGATGTGTAGATTTGAGCCGTAGGTTTCATGTTCCCTAGCTTTCGAGACAGGCGTGCGCGTTGTCAACGACAGCCGGGGGTGGGGGGCGTTGTACCCAGCTTTGGAGCCGACTGTGCTCAGATAACGAGAATAAAAGTGTTGCTAAGGCGACCGAGACAGGGGGAGCCTGGTTTGAATTTCACCGGTTCCGAATAAACCTCGTTTGATCTGTAATCCATTGTGGTCGATGTTCCTTCTCATTGGTAAGATTCTTTTGCTAGTTGTTGAATTTATATCCCTTAGTCAGCCGCCAGTTCTGAGTATGCATTGACACTGGGACTGACCCAGATGGATATCATTGGAATCCTGTGAACCAGTAACTTAGGTTGAATTCAATCCTGAGGGCTCGTGGGTTCCTAGTCCAATTAATCTCCCTAGTTTGCTCATTTTCTCGATTTTCTGGCCCTAGTTAATTTATACTTTAATTGTCCCATGAAGAAGAATATTTATGCGTGGCTAGGCTAAATAATGATGAAATATGTATAATTGCAACCCTAATCCAGTGATATCAAGTGTGTAGAAGGGGAGTCAATGGGTCAACAAATTTTGTCTTCAAGTTTGTTGGCTATTCCAGCCTCCAACCTCCACCATTATTCTCTCTCTCTCTCTCTCTCTCTCTCTCTCTCTCTCTCTCTAGAGGAGGCTAGTGAATGGTGTCATGGAGATCGGGCCGCTCTTTGCAAGGCCCAGACCCCGCTTGACTTCTTGGAATCCCTGACCAGAAGGAGAATAACGGTTTTCAACATACTAATGTTGTTGCTCTTAGGGTTTTATGATTTGGCGCTTGGAGGCCAACGAAGGCGCATGCGTTAAACGGTCAGAACCGGGTGGTTTGTCATCACTGCGTCCGTTATCATTCTTGGCTTCCCAAAGGCGTAGATTATCTTCATATAGATCGGACGGTCAGTGAGGGCTCTCCCCCGCCTTGAAGATCTCCGTGAACGACGGCTGACTCCGAAATCTGTGCGTTTCTTCAAGGAATCGTTCAAGATCGACTCCGAGGCCTACAAACTTGCTCACTCCCCGTTTATCAGGTCGCCGGCGACCATCAAGGTGGTTCTTCATCCACCGCAGTATGGAGGGGAGAGGGACAGAGAAAGAACGGGGGCAGAGATGCGCAGAGATTCATCATGTGCATGAACTCCCCTCACATTAAAGATGCGTCCCAATAGATGAGGACTCGAATCATCTCGGCATGATTCACAGGAATGTGTAAGCTTCTTGGGTGTGAATCTCACTCCGTGAATTCCACCATCCTTTTCTCTCTCACACTGCTTGGCGGTCCTTTTCTCTCTCACACTGTGGGAGAGGAAAACTGACGGAACCTAGAGAGATTGAAAACCCCCGATCATTCAACGAAATAGCTGGCGGCGCCACGATTCCGGCAATTAATCCTCGATGATGAGGCGAAGCCGAGTGGAGCCGGGCCGTTTTCATTTCCTCCCACGCCGCCCACTCGTCGTCGGCATTTACGTCGTAATCTTCGTAACTCTCAGTGATCGAGGAAGGAGTAACTCACTGCATGGAGCCCCCTGAAAATCAATGGAGGGAGAGAGAGGGACAGAGGAAGACAGAGAGAGACAGAGAGAGAAGGAGAGAGAGAGATAATTTGAGGAGAGCGCCGCCGATGACTCGCAAGCCGAGCCTCGGCTCGTATAAATCGCATCCTCGACGTTGTTATTAACCTCACAGGATATCTCTCTCTCCCAATCTATCCCCTCTCTCTCTCTCTCTCTCTCTCTCTCTCTCTCTCTCGCTAAAGATGGATGACAATCAGGAATTAGGGAACTGGCTTGGAGATCACGGAGGAGTGACCACTGAGGAAGAGCAGGCAGATTTCAGGTATGTGCTCCAATACTCACTCATTCTTCTCTGTTCATTCAGCCCAGGCTCTAGAGAGAGCTAACATCTTCACCCCGATTTCGCCCCTTCCCCGTCCTCCAGTGGCTACTCTCTCTGGGACTGGCGGTTTGACGGTGCTATGGAAGCTGGTGTTCCGGACCCCTTTCCACTCCAGCAGCTCCCCTCCGACCATTTCTTCCCCTC
Source organism: Spirodela intermedia (assembly GCA_902729315.2). Lineage (NCBI taxonomy): Eukaryota > Viridiplantae > Streptophyta > Magnoliopsida > Alismatales > Araceae > Spirodela > Spirodela intermedia. Next base: position 5,518,149 of record LR746272.1, read on the forward strand.
CCAAGACCTCTTACAAGGTGAAGTTCCCTCTCTCTCTCTCTCTCTCTCAGTATATTCAATGGCTTGATGGATAACTTTCCTCACGCTTTCTATGCAGATTTCAGCTCCACCTTCTGCGTTGAGAGCGTCGTCGGAGACATCGCCGGCGTAAAGGACCCCCATCTCGACGTCGCCGGCCACGAAGACATCGAGAGCAAGAAGGTGGAGGTCGCCGCCGGGGGGGAGAGGGAAGAGAGGGCCATGACCTTCGAGGAGGTGTCGAGGTACTTCTACGTTCCGATAACTGTGGCGGCAAAGGAGCTCAAGATGGGCCTCACGCAGCTGAAGAAGAAGTGCCGGGAGCTGGGCATCCCCCGCTGGCCTCACCGGAAGATGAAGAGCCTACAGGTCCTCATCGCCAACGTCCAGGTGGGTGACTCAGAATAGCTCCCCCTTGCCATACCCGTGGAAACGACGACGGGAAGACTCTTCCGCTCATCGGCGACTGACTGGTTCTGAGTCGGACGCTCTGCAAATGCAAAACCAGGAGCTGGGGAGAGAAGACGGGGAGATGGGAGAGACGCAGCTGCAGCGGGCGATCGAGATTCTGGAGAGGGAGAGGGAGGCAATAGAGAGGGTGCCCGGGACCCAGCTGGAGGAGAAGACCAAGAGGCTGAGGCAGGCCTGCTTCAAGGCCAACTTCAAGAAGAGGAGGCAGAGCAAGCCCGGCGCCGCCGCCGTTGCCGGCAGGCGAGATCCGGTGAGGGCTTCTTGATCGTCGGCCACCGGAGTTCCCTGCGCGAAGAATCTTACTTTCCTCTCCCGTCGGGAACCATGTCGCCGAAATGTGAAAACCCAGGAGACGGGGAGGCGAGAGCATGCCGAACTGTAGAAACCAGAGCTATAAATATAGATACGGATGAAAGAATAGATCGATGAACCCGGTGTCGCTCGTTTTTCTCCTCGTCTGTCTTTCGGCGGGCACATGGAGAGAGAGGGAGAGAGAGAGAGAAACCGCAAATATATTTTTTTTATACTTTATAAGCCGGGGAGAAATAGAGTACCGTTGACTTCATGTTTGGAAGGGAAAATAATGCTTCTTGTCCGAATTCGAAACCTCCGCTCCCTCTGCGGCCGCCAGTTCTCCGATCAACCAGAACAGCAGCAGAAGCAGCGGCAGAAGCAGCGGCGGAAGCCGCGGCCCTCCGCCACGGGGGCCAGTGAGGGCCCATGGATGATCCCCCTCATCAAGTCGTGCTCATCGGAAGCGCAGCTCCGGCAGCTCCATGCCCGCATCCTGCTCTCTGCCGCCGGCAGAGACCCTGCCGTCACGGCCGCCTTCCTGTCCCGCGCCGCCGTGAAACCCTCCGAGAATCTGCTGGGCTACCTCCGTCTCGTCTTCGAGGGAATCCCCAGGCCCTACACTCCCCACTTCAACGCCATGATAAGGAGTTACTCACAGAGTTCCTCGCCAGAGGAGGCCTTCTCCCTCTTCAGGGACATGCGGCGGCGCGGCGTTAGGGCAAACCCGGCCTCTTTCTCCTTCGTCCTCAAGGCCTGCAACCGGTTGCGCCACCTCGCCGGCGGCAAGCAGCTCCACGGCGCCATCGTCCGCAACGGGCACCAACCAGACTCTCTTCTCTT